>OW121700.1:24265602-24604877 GCA_933228785.1 Lasioglossum pauxillum
TTGACCGGCACTGTTTTGATCGACACGATTTGACCGACAGTAACTTTCGTCGACACTATGTTTTCGTCGACAAATAATTTGACCGACACTATGTTTTCGTCGACAAATGATTTGACCGACTCTATGTTTTCATAGACACGGTCAAATTGTATTTGCTAATGTTGACTAATCGTTATTATCACTTTTATGTTCTAGACGCATTTAGTTGCTTGTATAATAAAAAATAAAGAGAAGTACAAAGCATTTCTTCAAATAAACAAACTTTATTAATAGGTACAACTCAACTGGCGACACTGCATAGCAGCACACTACTGCCAGATTGCACCGAAAATCATTCAATTGTAGCTATCAATTCGTGGAAACGAATGAAATCATACCTGTCGCAAAACACAGACTGTTGATGAAAACATATGTCGACAATTTGACCGTGACGATGAAATCATAGTGTCGGTCAATTCGTTTGTCGACGAAAACATACTGTCGGTCAAATCATTTTTCGACGATTTCACAATGTCGAGGAAAACATAGTGTAGACGAAAGTTATTGTCGGTCGAATCGTGTCGATCAAAACAGTGTCGGTCAAATGAGTTATCGACGAATCCATGGTAACCCGTATATTGTGAGCTAAGGTGTAATTTTCAAATACTTCATCAATACCCTGACGCACGTTATAATTTCTTCTTCTCCTTTGCATAACTGACATCTAACACTCACTACCCAAGAGACCAGAAAAGACTGTGATTATTGGCAGTGGTCATCTGAAAGTTATCATGTTTACTGTCCTCTATTTGTTTACATCCGTTCTGTTTACGAAATAATGGTGGCCAAATCGAAACCGCTGTTCAAGGGCGATTCTTAACAGCCATAAACCTTGATGGTTCTATTCTGTGGCAAAGAATGTGAAACTCAAGGAACAGAAGACGACGTTAAAACATTTAACATTGTTTTATAAGAGAACGGTTAAGTTGCGAACTACGGTTCCTTTGACGGTTTGGTCCCCATGGTGAGTAGAATGCGATACAAGCATAAAAAAATTTGACCTTGAATTTCAAGGTCAGTTAATTTTGCGGCAATTTCTTTTAACAAATGTCCACCGATCCGAAGGTGTACAGGGTGTATAAAAGTAATGGTCATCCGTCCTAGGGGTGAATCTACACCTCTGGATCGGTGGACATTTGTAAGAGAAACTTGCCGCAAAATTGTTTATAACACAGAAAATTAGTGTTAAAGTTTTTTTTGCATCAACGCATTCTACTCGTCGAGAAGAGGAAAAGTTTGAAAGGAGCCATATGTCACAAACAAATAGTTATTAAGATATAAGCTGTTAAAGTTTTTGCAAAATTTTATTGTGTGGAATTATACGTATAGACAAAAGCCTACTACTACAGTCCACACGTCCGTGTCGATGAGACAGAAGATGATCGTGTGCGTGCCGCGAGATAAACGAAATTTAAAGGAGCCTAACGACGAATCCGCCTTTAAATTTCGTCTGTCTCGCGGCACGCACACGATCATCTTCTGTCTCATCGACACGGACGTGTGGACTGTAGTAGTAGGCTTTTGTCTATACGTATAATTCCACACAATCAAATTTTGCAAAAACTTTAACAGCTTATATCTTAATAACTATTTGTTTGTGACATATGGCTCCTTTCAAACTTTTCCTCTTCTCGATGAGTAGAATGCGTTGATGCAAAAAAAACTTTAACACTAATTTTCTGTGTTATAAACAATTTTGCGGCAAGTTTCTCTTACAAATGTCCACCGATCCAGAGGTGTAGATTCACCCCTAGGACGGATGACCATTACTTTTTTTACACCCTGTACAACCATCTGCCAAAACCATGGCACTAAATTTTGTTACACCCTGTACGTGACAAACCTCGTGGCGGCTTAATATCGATTTTATCTTACTCCATGCTTTGCTAGTTGGATTATAGGTTCCTTCATTTATCGGAATTTTTACTTGAATTTAAGACAAGACGCCGAATTTGTATCAGATCTTCTAGTGGTGATAGTTCGAATTATTTTCTGCGACCCTACTGTACTCTACTGTATTTGGACTGTTATTATTAGTACATCCAGTATATTGTAATAGTCAATGCAATATCCACATATACACAACGTGTCATTCGAATTCAGACAAACTGCATTAAAAATTCTATATTCCACGTAATTCAAACTATTAATTGAACCGCTCATTTGTTGAATCGATCAATTATATAAATTAAAAAGTATACACCTGTGTTGAAAAAGTTTTTCAATATTTGCCGTGGAATAATATTTAGGCTACTTATCAAGAAAATGTATCACAAGTGTGAAGATCTAAGTATCAATCAAGTGCTTTTTAGAACAACATGTACATAATTGCTTTAGCCTACCACCGCTAATTTATTACCTTACTTTTAATATCATTAATTTATTGTATTTTTGTTATGTTTTTCACTGTATATACATAGGTTTCGTACTCCAAATTCAGCCTTTTGCAAGTCAATTTCACCTTTTTTTGCAAATCATTTTCACCCTTCTGCAAATCAATTTCGCCCATTAAGAATATTTAAAATTAACTATTTATTTATTTTGATTAAATTATATGTTTATTTAGACACACATGAACGGTGTCATTATTGCGAGGAAAATGCAAGTTTCAATACTCAATACGCTTCAATAAATACGTACATGTATACCTTCATTTAAAAAATTTATTAATCAGAAAATGGCTGCAATGAATGTACATATCTACACACAGTTTTCGTACATTACAAAGTTAATGAATCGGTAATTACTTTTAAATACGTATTTGATGTACATCTTTACAATGACTAAAAATTTGAATTTCATAACAATTAATTTACATTTGATTTGATTTTTTATACAAAAACTTACTTAAAATACTTTATTTGAAAAAGATGAAATTTTTTTATTTGCAGAAGGGCGAAATTGATTTGCAAAAGGGTGAATTTGGATAGCAAAAGCTGTATGTAGAGTACTTTTCTCGATTCTCATTGATACCTGCAGGTTGATCGATTTTAGCCTTAGAAGCCTTTTGATTCCATCAGTGAACATCTCATTTGTTGAATAGAAAGGAGGTTTGTGGTCTGAGCTAGGTTTAATGTTGATGAAAAGCATAAATTATTTGGACTTTTGATTTTACTCCTAATCCTAAAAATTCTCCAGACTACGTACGTTCGTTTTGTGAAGACAGTTTCTTGAACATCCAAGGGACGTTGAAAAATTGCAACGTCACAATTCACCTACGTCCCCTCAGAACACAACTCCGCCCTCTGCATGCTGCAAAACTTTATCCCCAGTGACCCGCCTAATAATCAAGATTGCACTTCCCCTAGTAATTCCCTTTACAATTTGGGGACAGACGCAATCCAGATACTCACGCTCAAGTAGACGAGGTTACCTACTAACATAGAGATGGTGGATCGTATATGGTTTCCGGTTGTATTTCAGTCTCAGCTCTAATTATTAGCTTATGTAGTGTTTCTATTGGACGGAATGGGAAGAACGGAATTAAAATAAATTGTCAGGTCATAAGGTATCGGCTAAGCAAGGTTTATTACTATTTTATTACGGTTACTCGGACCGCATTCTTATCCGCAGTACATTTTTTAGCGCGTTAAGTGCCACGCAAGGTCGGCAAGGTTGCATCGGAGTTCCAGGAATTCGCATCAATTTTTTAATTAAACCCGTCACTGAAAATTCAACGTTTATTACAGTCAGTGTTATTTTAACTATCTTGTACCTCGTAGATCCTAAAGAAGTTGTAGTTTAATCCGTACGTGTTACGTGTTATGTTGTTAGTAAAAAAAATTGTGACAGTCATGCCAGATAATTCAGAAAGTTTGTAACGATCAAAATTTGCTACGGAAAGAGACATAGTTCATAGCATGTCCCATACGCTCTCCTTCTTTGCGACGCAAATTTTGATCGTATATTATTTTTTCTATGATTTTCTGTGATTCTATCATTGAAACAATTGGCTTGTGATAGCTAAAATATGATATAAATATTCATGATTCAATTTTCTCTAAATGTCTTGCAAATACTGCATGGAGAGTTGTTCCTGATCTTGTCGTCGCTTCATTAGTATTATTTACCATTTCCAATCTTAACCCTTTGCACTCCGCTGTCCCCTCTGAGGTACCAGTAGAAATTGTTGTATCATTATTCAAAATATTGTTTACATTATTAAATATATCGGTATCTAATCAATTACTAAACATTTAGGTATTGTATGAGGTATTCTACCAATTTCATATCCATACAATTTCAAAAATCATAGGGAATGGAAGTATTCTAGATCGGAAGAAATGTTTAATTTTCCAGTTAAAATAGCGCGGAGTGCAAAGGGTTAATTTACTTCTAAACATTACTAGACTGCAAGAAGTTTCACTTCTGCCGCGCGTGGTTTTCCACGCGTATGTCTTTTTTCTTAATATGAACATTAATGCAATGATTATCGTTAATGTCTCTGGGTAATTGTTGAACCATCGTATTTACACAAATTGGAACATTTATAATCTGCCCTAGAATACCGTACTGGCCATGTGCATGCCTCAATCTTTTTGTCTGCGTAAAAGGAATGCGTGGAGAAATTATTATAGTCTTTCTGACGCTAATATTGGTTATTTGGGTTTTAAACTCAGTGGAATACTGTATAAATATATTTTTATTACAAGATATGTAATACACGTGTTTGCGACGCCTTAAGGGGTTAGTTCCACCGCTGGTTACAACTAGAATCTTACTAGAAAACATGGGTTTGCGCGCTTCGGTTGTTTGACCTTATTTGAACAGATTTTGGGCTGGGTGAGGGCTCATTTTAAAGAGGAAGGTTCATCACACTGCGCTCTGGTCATCATAGCAGTCAAAAAGTCTTTTAGAGACAGAAAAATGCATTGAAATCTGCGGGTTTTTTCCCTAGATGTCTTCTCTACTTTGGGCCCTCATATTATACATATTAAACATAATCTCGTTAACCTCATGACCAGAGCGCAGTGTGATGAACCTTCCTCTTTAGAATGAACCCTCACCCAGCCCAAAATCTGCTCAAATAAGGTCAAACAACCGAAGCGCGCAAACCCATGTTTTCTAATAAGATTCTAGTAAGATTCTAGTTGTAACCAGCGGTGGAACTACCCCCTTAACCTCACTTCTTACAATACCATAAAATACGTGTTGCTGTAACACTTAAAGAATCGAGACTGCTCGACTCGCCGATCTCCCGCTAGGGGCATTGGGCATGCGATTGCACACAGACGTGCGACTCGATGGCACGTCTTGACAGCTAAATCCAATTGTGGTAGATTTGGTGGCATTTCCGGATATTTGAATACATTGAATTTCGCGAGATTAAGGATGTCATTGCGACTGAGAGATTGGTTACAACACTTGCATATCACAATACTAGTAAGATCCACGTCCGGACGGCGCTTCGCAGTAATTCTTCGTAATTTTGGTTGGGACATTTCAAGTCACTTTGAAACTACAAACGATCACAAAGATAACACACAAAACCAAACGGATTGTCTGTGAATTTTTTAAAAAATTCTTTATAAATGATTCGATGAGCATTGAAATCCGTGTATGGCGTATCGATCGAATCAAAAGTATCCATAGTTAAGGGGGATCTATACCCTACTGAAGTAACTAGAAAGGAACTAGAATCTTACTAGATTTTGGGTCTAAACACGGGTTTACGCGCATCGATTTTTTGTCCTTATTTGAACCGATTTATGGCTGGGTAAGGGCTCATTCTATAGAGGAAGGTTAAATACCGCGCGCTCTGCTATTGATTTAACGAGATTATGTTTATATCTAATAATATGAGTACCCAAAGTAGAGAAAAAATCTAGAAAAATAACCGCAGATTTCAATGTATTTTTCTGTCTCAAAGAGACTTTTTTGACTGATGTGATGAGCAGAGCGCGCCGTGATGAACCTTCCTCTATCAAATGAACTATTGTGTAGCTCAAAATATGCTCGTATAAGGACAAAAAATCGATGCGCATGATTTCATTCACATAGCAGAGATTTCCCCATATGACGTTCATGAAGACAGAGGCTATCTCTGATGTAGAGCCAATCTAGAGCCAATTTTATTTCAGTTAGTTTAGACGAGATGGTACCTAGTCAGAAGGACTGTCAATCAGTGCTGCGATATTGTGCAACATTTCACTGTTGCACTGCTGTCAATGTGGAATCATAGCAAAACTGACACAGACGAGGTACATATTCTCATCGGTGGCACTAATATTAGTGCGACCTGTCCTGTATAACAGCATTCGCGACGAGCTGAATAGATAATGGAAATAGCAAGCAACTCCATCTCGTGTTCATTATGCAATTGCGTGTTTATCAGTGTCACCAAACTTTTTTTTGCACAGAGGTTGATAACATTGATAAATACTCCAAAATCTGAGGGTATAGATCCCCCTTAAACATGGTGCGTCGAGCCTTGAATCGTCGATGGTTGACGTCAATTCGCAAATCCGCGTTCCTTTGTCTGTAATCTTGAGAACACTGTTCACTAGATACGGCTTATGGAATTTCTCTGATATTATTATCCCTTTGCACTCGAGGTCTTTTTCGCAAAGGCGAACCAGCAACTCGAGACATATCGAGTTCCAAGCCGCCCGGGCACCGCACAGTGGGAACTTTCGACCAAACGCGATTAAAAATCAAAGAACTTTCGATAGAAATGAGATGGAGCGATGAAATTTTTTTAAATTAAAGCTGAAACTTGGCAAAATATGGGAAAAATAGGGAGATTATGGTACGAACAGAAAAATCTACGGGAAATGATAAACAGCATGTCAAAAAAAAAATTTTTTCCGTGCGTGGTAACGGAGAAACCACATTTTCTTGAAATTGTGAAAGTTTAACGAATTTTCTCAAGGTTAAAAAACGTTCGTACCATAATCTCCATTGTGCGCCGCTCGAGTAGACGCAATAAACCGCCCGGGCGCTGCAGCGGCGCCGCTCGAATGCAAATGTTTTATGTTGTGCTCTGTATTCGCGACAACGTTGGCGGCTGGTCTTTGCTGGCTATTTAAATGGCTTATTAGCACGTTTTTGATCGCGAAACTCTTTTGTTCGTTCTGCCGGTGTATTCGTCATAGCACTGAGTAGTGGGGGTATATAGGACAGCTGCCAGTCACTGTAATCGGTAAAACAATGTACGAGATCTTTCGTTCCAACCTAATAAATTATTACCGATTACGGATTACCGATTACCGATAAAGTGACCGACGACCCGCAGTGACTGAATGTGAAAAACAGACATCAGCGTTCGAACCGGAAGTGTATCGTCAAATAACCCTCGCTTTTTTATTGAAGTGAAACTTCTTTTCACGTAATTAAAATGTCACATCTATGACAATTAAAAACATGCTTTTAAGAAATACTGATCCACAGCAACGCGTGGCGGGGGAAAGCTAGTATTATATAAATATTTATGATTCAATTTTGTCTAAATGTGTTGCAAATACTACATAGAGAGTTGTTCCTGATCTTGTCGTCGCTTCATTAAGATTATTTACCATTTCCAATCTTAATTTACTTCTAAACATTACTAGACTGCAAGAAGTTTCACTTCTGCCGCGCGTGGTTTTTCACGCGTATGTTTTTCTGTATTTGACAAACTGTGTGTTTAAAAACGTATGGCAACGTTAATAAACGTTGCATTGACATTGTATGTGTCCCTGCTAGCGGGGTTGCCTCCAACTTTTTCTATAAGAACCCTACATCTCTCGACAGTGTTGGGCAATAAATAAATTTATTTAAATAAATAATTATTTAAATAATGATTTAAATAACAAGTTATTTATTATTTGGATATTCAAATAAAACGCAGAAATAATTATTTATTATTTGAGCAAGTCTAAATGAATTTATTAAAAATAATAAAGTTAATTGTTATTTACAAATACAATTTTCAATTATTATTTGTATTAATAAATAATAAATTAAATTGTATTTTCATTCATTAATCCGCTCTCCGGACGAGCCCGACCACTGGCGGTATACCTGAAAAGATTGCTATAACAGAGAAAAAACGCGCTCGGATCAGCTCCGAATCGGCCGATTATTTACAACTACCGCGCTCCGACAACTTCAACTACGACAGATGGACAACACGTGCGACAGACCCACCGAATCAGATCTCGGTGGGATCATTCATACACACACACACTTTTATATTTTACAATATATATACAGGGTCATCCGTTTTTAAACGGACAAACGTAAACCAGCTATAAAGAACCCCAAATGGAACAAGTTTTACCCCTGCCACTTTTTTTGTTTCGGCCTTGATTTCTAGAAAATTGCAAAAAACCATAATTTTTTTAGTTCACATAAACTTGAATATCTCGGGACTCCAGTGATGAATCTTGATGATTTTTCCTTTGTTTGGTTTAAAATAAATAGGGGCATCTTTTTTGTTAACAAAATATTTTTGTATGACCTTCGGATCTTTGTTTTTTTGGCATAGGGCAAAATTGCAATTTTCTAGAAATCAAGGCCGAAACAAAAAAAGTGGCAGGGGTAAAACTTGTTCCATTTGGGGTTCTTTATAGCTGGTTTACGTTTGTCCATTTAAAAACGGATGACCCTGTAGATAGATAGATAGATAGATACTAAATTATTATTTAATATTCATAGTCATTAAACAAATTTTCTTTCCCGTCGCTAATGACCATAGCAGTTGATGCGACGTTAAATAAATAATGATGATGATGATGAAATTTTCTTTCCAACTGTCCTCGGCAACGATATTAATATTAATGTATCGTCTGTTGTGCTTTATTTAGATTTAGAAAAGATTTAGTTTCATTACGTCGAATAGGTTGAACCGACCTCTAACTCGCAACAGTTTACAGAATATATAATTCTGTATATAACTATACAGAATATAACTATAGATTATTTATGGAATTATTTAAATAACTTTAATTTAAATAACAAGTTCAGTTATTATTTGCAAATAAAATCACACGTTTATTTATTATTTAATTATTTATTATTTAAAATAAAATTTGCCCAACACTGTCTCTCGATATTTAATAAAATATATGTCTCTTGACAGTTCTCGCGGCTCCGCTCGAAAGCGGATTAGCTAACCATCCACATCACTTCCGTTACGCATTTTCGTGTCGCGAATTCCATAACGCGAAATTAGCCACTTGACGCTTACACCCTGTCAAAAGAAGTTTCACTTCAAAAATTCCAAATTGATCATTCAAATAGCTTGCATCAAGCAGCTGATTAAAGTAGACGTGTTTGCTTTGGTTAGGTTAGAAGAATAAAAAACTTGAAAAATCGTGCAGTCATTGAATATTTATATGAAAAAGGGTTAAGCGGAAAGGAAATTTTTGATGATATGGTGAATGTGTTAGGGGACAGTGCTCTTTCGTATGCAACAGTAAAAAAAAAAGGTTGCTCTATTTACACATGGTCGTACAGACATTAATGATGATCCAACGTTCAGGAAGTCCAAGAACTGCAACCACTTCAGAAATGATTGATCATGTCCATGATTTGGTTTTGGAAGATCGCCGTTTACTGTTGTTGATTTAGCTGAGGCCACAGGCATCTCAACTGGATCAGTTCATGAGATCTTAACTAATGAATTAGGTATGAGAAAGCTATTGACAAGATGGGTGCCGCATTCGTTAAATTCGGATCAAAAAGGCATTCGCGTAAAATGTTCTCAACAACATTTGGATCGTTTGCAAAAAAATAAAACTGACTTTGTTCGTCGATTTGTAACCATGGATCAGGCTTGGGTTTACGACTATGATCCTGCAGCGCGACCTGAAACCGCAGAGTTGACCGAGCCCGGTTGTCCAGCTCCAAAGCAGCCAAAGTGGTCAAAATCGACAAAGAATGTCATGGCATCCGTTTTTTGGGATGCAAAAGGAATTTTGTTAATTGATTACCTCCAAGTCAGGAAAACAATAACAGAAGAGTATTACTCGAACCTTTTGGATCAACTGGATGCACAAATTCGGGAGAAAAGACCTGGCTTAGCGAAGAAAAAAGTCATTTTTCACCAGAAAATGCATCGGCTCACAAAGGTGTTCTTTCAATGGCCAAATTGAAGGTGTTACGCTATGAATTGTTGCAGCATCCACCGTATTCACCAGGCCAGGCACCCCTCTGACTTCCATTTTGTTCCCAAATCTCAAAAAATTCTTACGTGGCAGGCGTTTTTTATCAAATGAAGAAGTTACAGCAGCCGTAGATGACTACAATAGAGATCTCGAGGAAAATCATTTCAGAGATGGGATAAATGAATTAGAAAATTGCTGGAAAAAATGTGTTGAGCTTAAGGGAGAATATAGTGAAGAATGAATGTATTTTGACTCATTGTTTCATGTCATTTGATTGTTATGCTACGAACTTTCTGAATGACCTAGTATGTATATGGCTTGGTAGTCGAAGTTTTAATAAAAATCGTTTTCATACAGTGGTCGAAATTTCCATAGTTCCATACTTATTTGTTGGCAATTTTATCGTCACAGGAGACCGTCATACGTCATATCGTGAGACGGGATCCTTTGATCGTCTTTCGATTCTGGCGATCGTCTTTTCACAATTCGGGGCGTCCTCCGGCCGAACATCGCGCCGTGCGTCCTTTGTCTTATTCAGTTATTCGACAGACGCGATAGCCAACGCATTGCGTAGCGAGGCTCCACCGATGTATTACATATATTCAATATTAATAAAATCTTGTTCTGTTTACCGTTGTTAACTACGACTTATTCCCACCACTACGTGTATCCAATCGCTAGTAGTAGTAGTAGTAGTAGTAGTAGTAGTAGTAGTGTTTATTGCCGGGGAGAGGCGGTTCGGCCGCCCCTCGCTTCCTTAGGGCACACCGGTTCTTTCATCACCAGTATCACAATTGGCGCTGCCGGCACTCGGCCCTTTAGCGGGTTGCAATTGTCCTCGTTTTTCAGCCGTCCCCTCTGTTTTATTCGGCCCGAGCCATTTTCAGAGTCGTCGACTTACTATTCTGTTTCCAGATAGTCCAGAAACCTGCCCACACCCTCCCCTAGGGCTAATCCCTCCGCCTATGCTGTGAGTCTATTGGGAGTACAAATGCAAGGGACCGCGTATTGTTTTTGACCATTGGGAAGAAGTTACTGCTACTTCGGATCCAATCCGACTTCATCGAAATCTCGGCTGGGCCGAGATATCAATTCCATTCGGTCTTCACCTGCCGACCTACTTCGCGATGGGGTTGAGAAGGAAGGGTTCACCAACTTCACCGAAATCTGTCTCCTGAGAGATTTGATATCAGGTTCATCGGGATCTTCCTTCTTGGGTGGGCTTGACACATCCTAGAAAATATGGCTGATTGTTCGGATGTGACCACCATATCCTCGGTTCTGGTCGGTGTTCAGCTATTAGCCCCGTCCACCCGGCCTTTCCCTTGAAGATTTCTAATTGATGTGCCGTTTGCGTTTGTGATTCCGTTTTTTGGTAGGGTCCATGCCCAGTTTCCTCAGTAGTACCATTTGTTCTCCCAAACAGAGGAGATAGTGCCGGCGGGTACCCTTATGAGGCGGATGGCCAACTTGGGCTCCCAATAGTTTTACCGATTCCCTGGATGAAGGGGAAATCGTTGCCATTGGTTGACCCATGAATCCGACAGTAGGCACTGAGCCCGTAGCAGGAGAAAAAACCACCTTGGAAATTTATGCCACCCCGGGAATCGAACCCTGGTCTTCCTGCTACGAATCAGACACTCTACCACCTGAGCCACTGACCCGCCTTATCCAATCGCTAACCAATTTACAATAAAGTTTGGTTCATTTATAAAAGAATAAATAGGCTCTAAGTATTTATGTTATATTAAGATGATTACAAAGACATCTGAATGGTTTCAAAATAGAATATCTTCTCATTCAAGTGATAAAGTTAAAAAGTATGTATTTTTGATAAAGGGTTGTGCGAAATTTCTATAGTTCCACTCAAAACTTTATTTGTTTTAGAAAATCAATGTGTTTCATCTAATAAGTTTACGTTAATACTGTATATTTCTACCATTTTTCAAAGTAACTTGAAAAACTCGGTTAGTCATGCTCCTATTTAATGTTTGTAACGTCGCGTCGCGTCGATACATCTATCCACGCTTATCTTATACTACTTTTAAGTTCTGCAACAGTAGCAAATTGTTTTCCATTTGTGTACATCTTTGCGAGATAGTATTTCCCAAAGGTTCCCTATGGGGTTAAGGTCCGGAGATCGGGCGGGCCACTGCGTTAATTGAATATTTGTCGTTTGAAAGCATTCCGTGCTGACTCTTGAAGTGTGGACAGTTGCATTATCTTGTTGGAATACATAGTCAACCGAACCTATTTCTTTCATGAACGGAATTAGAGCGTCTTCCAAAAGTTCTGTGTATTTTTCAAAATTCATTTTCGTTGATATCCAACACATCGGGGTCTTTGCGGAAACGCTAAATGCAGCTCAAACCATGACACTTCCACCACCAAAATTTCGACTCATGACAATATCATGTGGTCTACTCAAATCGTGCCAATAGAACATAAAACCATCTGGTCCGTCTAAATTAAACTTTTCCTCATCCAAAAATATTACTTTTTCCCCTTCTTCATTCCGCGACATACGAGTTTTAGCAAAAGCGAGTTTTGCTTCTTTAAAATACTGCGTTAAAGGCGGTTTTCAAGCCTTTTTAGTGCTGTTGCATTTTGATTTGATGCAGCACGTAAAATTAACGAAGTTTGCCTTCGACTCAACTTTTTATTTTCACCCTTCGGATGATTTGTACCGTATAAATCACCTAACTTAACAAAATTATTTTTGACGTGATGGAATTTGTTTATTTTCAAGGCAATTTGCCTGTTAGAAAGTCCTGAAAATCCTTCACATTTACTAATTTACCCCGTGGCATGTTAAGAAAAATCGATATAACCTAAAAATATATCCTATTTTATAAAAATAAAAGTAAATCAAGTAAGTATATGTTTATACACAGTACCCAGCACACAGTTTTGTACACAGTACTCACACTGTTGAAGATAAATGAATATATGAGCTGTAACCATGGTAATTTCGCTGGAATTTTCAATAAAACATCAGATATAACTGTAATAATCGGAGCTATACGCAAAAATCGAAATACCATTCAAGAAATTTATTGTAAACGAAGAAGTAATCACGCTCAGTCAGTAACAATAAAAAACTCAGTCGACAACGATCAAAAACAGGACAATTTTTAGTAGAACTATGGAAATTTTGACGACTGTAAATGGTTGCTATTTAGTAGAGATCACGGTTTTAACGGGTACTAAAATACCCGTGAACCGTGTAGTAAGGAATTAAAGCGGTAGACTCGTTTCCAGTGTAACGCTTGCCGGTTGGGAGAAAGCCGACTCAGCCGGTTGTGCAGGGTTCTTCGAGCCGCGAATGAATACGCCTGGGTGGAACACAAAAGATATATATTTATTAATGGCCGAAGCCGCTAACGGAAATTGTATACATGAATTGTACGCTGGTAACTCTTATTCTCTAACTTATCGACTAGACGGAAGCGCGAGGCGGTGTCGGACAGGATACGCCACACGGCGACGGACAGGATACGCGACGAACGCGATTGACGCGGGGGCTTCTTCGAACGCGGAATAACGACGGCGCGGACTAACGCGAAATAACGCGGAATCGCTCGCTTGAATTACTGGCTAACGCAGGACGCAGGACGCTTACGACTTATTCTAAGACCGGACATTTCCCGGTTTGATCGCAGGACGCTTATTTTATCGTTCGCAGAACATCTTCGCAGGTACACTAATACTCCCGACGCTGTAGGAGTGCGCAGACGCAGAGGTGAACAGGCGGGTACTGCCTCGCAGCTTTCGCGGGGTCTTTCGACGCCCGAGCAGGTGTAGCCCCGGATGCTTTCGCGTCACGAGAAAGGAAGCCCTGCGCGGCTTTCGCAGCTGAGCCGAGCGAATACTTTCGTAATTCGCGGAAGGGTTTCCCGGTTTCTTTCGAACCACGGGCCTTGGACCAGCGGATCGGAGATAGGTAGAGGAGCGTATCGTGCTTATCGCTTGGCCAGGTGTGGTATTGCCACCTCTGATCATGCTTCGGCTCGAGACGATTACCGGTGTCAGTTGACCGTATTTATACGGCCCCTGTTATCTTTCACTCGCGAGAAACCGCGACACCGCGGTGGACATCTCGCGGTTGCTTCGCGAAGTGGCGCGTCGCGGGCTCGCGTCGCGGTTTCGCATGTTTGCCTGCCTTCAGGGGCAACGTGTCTCGCGTCAAGTCAAATCGTAACACCAGGATTGTAAGGGTGCGGGATTTGGCTTCTCATTTCTCGATGATACAAACACGGGGATATTCAGTAGTAAAAAACGCTAGATAAGAGATCGATATAGGGCGCTATCTCCCTCGAAAGACCCATTTTTTCGTTTACGAGGCGTAATTTGCATTATTCGGCTATTTTCATAGCTACATGCGCAGTTGTATGTTTCCGAATAATGCCAATTACGCCTCGTAAACGAAAAAATAGGACTTTTGAGAGAAATAGCGCTCTAGATCTATCTTTTATCTAGCGTTCTTGACTACTGAAAAACCCCGTCTTTGCAAAAGGTGTCGCAAAATAACTTGATGTTTTAAATTGCTCGCCATATTTTTTGTGGCGAACATAGAAACAGGCGTTTAATTTTCAAGTAATCGTCACCCGGGCTACATCGGGGGCGGTACAGTACAGACGTCTTTGCGGCGAGGGCTAACAAATTTAACTACATATATATGAAGAATTAGTGTAAAGGTGTGTGGCACGACGATGGTAGTCCCCTGCGTGGCTGAATAAATAAAACGTATCGCTGGGAGATGACAAGAAGATCCCTGAGGGCGTGTAGTGGCAAAAAGGGTCTCCAGCTGGCGCCGCCTACCCCGACCACTGACGCTCGCGTACTCGCCGCGTGACCACGCCCTCTCGGCTGCTACGTCACACGACGCAAGTAGCAGGATTCCCGTATTTACGGGGGGCTACGGGAGAGAGAGAGCGGGAGAGAGAGAGCGGGAGAGAGAGCGGTGAAACCGCGAGGCGCAGCGGGGGTTGGTCAGAGAAGCGAGCAGGGAGCGGAGCCCCCCCCCCCCTAGTGTGACGTAGCAGCCGAGAGGGCGTGGTCACGCGGCGAGTACGCGAGCGTCAGTGGTGGGGGTAGGCGGCGCCAGCTGGAGACCCTTTTTGCCTCTACACGCCCTCAGGGATCTTCTTGTCATCTCCCAGCAATAGACGCACACACACACACATACACACTTGTCAAAAAAATATAAAAGATATGTCTTATTTGGTATAACATGTTGCAGCACGAGTGTTACGAATCAATTGTCTAATTTGGTTTAAGATTACTACTAGAATGTCCTCTCTTCGTGCGAAATAACAGATCAAATATTGTAATAAATTAATAGCGTGAATAAAGTTAAGTTCGTAGTGTAGCAATGGTGCGATGCGGAGATATTGTAAATTGCGTTCGAATATGGAATGGTATGGCGATAAATATATATATATATATGTATAGAGTGTTATGTGTGAAAATGTGGTACGTTTGATAGTGTCAAATCAAACGTTATAAAAAAACTCTCGCCGGCATCACGTATTGTATGGGGACCGTCACATGGTCGGAAACCCCTGAAATGGCCACGGGTAAGGTTGTTATTGACAACAGCCTAGGCCCGGTAGACCGGGAGGGGGTTGTGATCACCCCCTCCGAAACCAGGTCTACGAGCACGGTAAGATCGCAAGGATAGAACCGGGGCCGTTAGGCCAGGCGAGGCCGGCGAGAGGGGGCTCAGCCGAAAGTTGCCGTACTACTAAGAGAGGAAACAGTGGGGCAGAGCCAGAGTTGGGCAAAAGCTAGTCACAATTAAGATTATTGACTAATAACTTCATAAGCTCTACAAAAGTGACTAATAACTAATGACTAAGTAAATATTTGAGCGTGATTAAATTTTTATTAAGTATGAATATTGAATACTGACTATAATGGCATAACTAATTACTAAATACGCAATCAGAATTTCACTATGACTAATGACTGAAAATGGTTATAAGTTAAAATAAGACATAATAATAACAAAAAATTGCCTATTAGTTTATAAACATATAAAATACAGATTATGACACGTTTGGCCACTGCTAATTCCGATATAGTTTAAGTATACATATTAATGTATGTTAATCGCACAATAGTGACTGATGACTAGACTGCGGATTTATATGCAAAATAAAAACTTTCTACCTGAATAGCAACAAACTGGGCTGAGATAAAAATATAATTTCTTATTAAAAATGTTTAATGGGTTGAACATGATATAACAGTAGCACTAAATTAGTTCTAATGTTTTTGCTGTTTCAGATTACACTTACTCATTTTTGTCATAAATGCATCAAATTCTCAGTCTACTGATGACTAAAGATTGGTGACTGATCATTTAAACTAACTAATGATCAATCATAACTAATAAGCAATAACTAACGATTACTTAGAGTTGTGACTAACTAGTGCCATGTAGTTATGACTAACTAATCAAAAAGTTTTAACTGACATTTTTTAAGTTTTTACTAACATTCAATCAGATTGGGCAGAGCAGAGTTGGGCAAAAATCGACTAATAATTAAAAATGACTAATAATTTGATTGATTGTTAATCAAAACTTAAAGAAAGTCAGATAAAACTTTTTGAGTAGTTATAACTACATGGCACTAGTTAGTCACAACTCTAAGTAATCGTTAGTTATTACTTATTAGTTATGATTGATCATTAGATAGTTTAAATGATCAAGTCACCAATCTTTAGCCATCAGTAGACTGAGGATTTGATGCATTTATGACAAAAATGGGTACGTACAACTTAAAAAGGTGGACGTATTAAAAAGATTGAAAGCCATCAGTGTATTAGTTTCAGCTTAATAAGATAATTAAAAGGAGAATGAAATTTTTATTTGGATCCTGTGTCTTGCAATCAATGCAAACATTTCTTATTTTGCATGAAGATCCGCAGTCTAGTCATCAGTCACTATTATGCGATTAACATACATTAATATGTATTGTCACGTCGTCCAGGATTTTCTTTGCCAGAAGGGCGAAAATCCCAGCGACTCCGGGTTTTTATAGACCTTTCGACCGGGCCGCGTTCGGCCGCGCGAAACGCGGTCCACCCGGGACAAAAATTGTTCGCAAGCTCGTCGTTTCTCAGTTCTTATAAATCACGTTCGGGCGCCAGGCACGGAAGGTGCCACGCTAAGTTTCCCAAAGACGAGCACTTTGAGAAACGATAGTACGAGCCTGCGACAATCGAGATCGAGAACGATACACTTCGCGAACGGGTACAGGATCCTACGCGAATCGAACACGAGGCATTCCACGCGGCTGGAAGGTTTCTCACTACAATAAGCACTCTCGAGATCTTCGGTTAACACAATTTATTGGGACGATGGTACATCCGCGTTACCGGCAGCGACCGGCAGCGTTTCTTGGTTAACCGGCGCGTGACAGGAGTTCGGCGACGGACGATCGTCGCACGCGCAATTTGCCCTTCACGGGCCCTTCTCGAGACGCGTCGAACCCGGCAGCAACGTAATGACCACGTTGGCGTACGTGATATTCACGTTTCACCCCCGAATTCAGATCGAAAACGCGTTGTACAATTGACTTCTCGTCGGCGTAACAAGTCGCGGAAATACGACGAGAGCACGTGGCGGCGACGCACCGTGGAACGAATCGAGGATCGAGTAAAACCGGCAACGACACGCGGATTCTCACAAATCGAAAATAATAGTGTCTAGTACCCGAAAACCCCCTTCACCGCGCGAGTCGAGGTCAAGACTACGCGCGGATCCTCGCCATCCGACCTCTAGTACTAGCACCCGCAAAATATATTGTTCCGCGCGTCCTATGACCGACGAGTACCCACCGTACGCGAATTACCTTCGATATTTCCCGAATATCCGCAACTTCGAACCCACGTCGGTGTTTCTGCGACGCGATCGCGGACACGACACGCTTACCGAGCCAACACGAGAAAGATCACTTCACTGAGAAATATAACAGAGGCTTACTCAGGGCAACGTTCACCTGTCGACGTCCCTCTCGTCCGGCAGCTTGCTTCGCAATTTCGAACAACTACTTAGATTTACGCAATAGTTTAATTATGGAAATCGACTATGTCCTACTTGAGCCAACGAAGAAGTGATCTTTTCCGCGGTGACTCGGGAACGCGGAAGCGGAGCGTCCCCCTCTTTCCGCCCTATCCCCCCGCGTAGGATTTGACCAATCGCTAATCGATCTTCGGACGGGGCCTCGCTCCGCGCGACGGTCCCTGGCGTCCGGCGATTCGTCGACTCTCCGGCAGCGTTGCGTGGTGATTCGCCGCTTCCCTGTGAGGTGATCGGCGATAGCCAATCCGGCAGCTGGCCAAGCTTCTCTCCGGCTGAGGCGACGGTGAGGCAGCTGAGATTCCTGGCTTGGCATCTCGTATCCTCGTCGGCGCCTCCAGGTTGTCTATCCTGGGCTCCGTCGATTCCTCGTTTTTCCAGGGTCGGAGTTTCCGCCGGCGCCGATTCCTTTTTCGTTTCTCCGCGGGAGAGGTGCTCCGTGTCCCCCCCCCCCTTGGGGCCCGGTTACGGTCCTGCAGAAGCGCGTCGCGCAAATTGGCGCGACGCTCGAAAACATTAGAACTCGCCCATGGGTCTCGCTCGTGCCCAGGGCGAGCGCTCGCCACGGCCCTTCTCGCATTTTTCGCTGCCAGAGGGTGACCCGGTCTTCCGATATACGCTATCGGAGGACGTAGGCAAACTGCCACGTCACAGTATACTTAAACTATATCAGAATTTTCGGTGACAAAACGTGTGATAATCTGTATTTTATATGTTTATAAACTAATAGGATATTTTTTTGTTATTATTATGTCTTATTTTAACTTATAACCATTTTTAGTTATTGGTCATAGAGAAATTCTGATTCCGTATTTAGTTATTAGTTATGCCATTATAGTCAGTATTCAATATTCATCCTGAGTAAAAATTTAGTCATTATTCATTAGTCATTACGCTCAAATACTTATGTAGTCATTACTCATAGTCACGCTCAAGTATTTATTTTGTCATTAATTATTAGTCACTTTTGTAGAGCTTATGAAGTTATTAGTCGATAATCATAATTGTGACTTGCGTTTACCCAACTCTGGGGCTGAGTATAAATATTGTGAGATATCTGTGCGAAAGCGATTAGAGACGTAATTGTATTCGAGAGCGGACTCCTTTTGGAAGAATATCTGTATTTCCTTTTGTGTTTTCGATTTAAATTTCAGACATTGATGTTGAAGCAATAAAGTGGACAGTCTGTTGCTAACAACGAGCCTTGCCAAAGTATTTCAAAGTAGTGGTGCGGCTCGTAGCACGCCCGAAAGTTTGAGGCTTACTTACTAAGGTGGGTGACTAGATGTAGGAAATAAAGTAGAAAAGTAAAAACTAATAGATGACAGAAAAAGAGAGGAGATGGAATAGCAGAAGAACTAAATAGGAAACTAACTAAAATAAATAACTTAATAGAGAAGAAAGAAGGCATTGAAGCGTGCTGCGAGCTCGTTGCGTCGCCCTCTCTAAATTGTATAGTATATGTAGGAAATATCACGGAAACGAAACAAAACTGCTAAAAAGACCATTACCTATACAGGGTGTCTCAAAATTCCTCCAGGACCCGAAAGTGGGAGGTTCCTGAGATCATTTCAAGCGACATTTTCCTTTGAAAAAATGTCGTCCACGGCTTCGTTAACGAGTTATTAACAAAAAACACGGACCAATCAGAGCGCGAGCTAGACGCGTGTTGCTCGGCGCGCCGGCAGCCGAGTGTCGGTGGCACGCCGCGATTTCGCAACGAACAAAAGTTTCTCGATGATGCGAATCCTCGCCAATTTCGATAAGCTTTGGATATGTTGTCAATACCATGATTCTGAACAACATTTCCCTTTACAGTTTTTGTCGGTCGGCTTTAGTTTACGAGATAATTGTAAAAACTTGTAATTGTAAATCGATTGATGTACTATCTCATCGCTAATCGCGATAAGCTTTGGATATGTTGTCAATATCGTGATTCTGAACAACATTTCCCTTTACAGTTTTTGTCGGTCGGCTTTAGTTTACGAGATAATTGTAAAAACATGTAATTGAAAATCGATCGATGTATTATTTCTTGGCCAATCGCGATGAGCTTTAGATATGTTGTCAAAACCATGATTCTGAACAACATTTCCCTTTACAGCTTTTGTCGGCCGGCTTTAGTTTACGAGATAATTGTAAGAACTTGTAATTGTAAATCGATCTCCTCGCCGATTTCGATGAGCTTTACTCCATAGGAAAAAGGTATTTAAAACATCGAATAAATAACATATTTCAAAGTCATCGAAATCGGTGAGGACCCACATCATCGGCAACTTTACCCGAACGAGAGGAGAAGCAGAAATTTATCGAAATCAAAACTCACTTATTCAGCCGTAAATCCATTTGCTTATTACTCCGGTGAAACACAAAACGCGGAACACCACATTTTCACACAATTTCACCCAATTGCTGAACACTTAGCACACACTTTTCTAATTCGTATCGATAGCGAACGAAATTACATACTCCGACGCGGAAAGAGTTCGATGCTCTTCGCGATTCCGCGCGAAACTATGCTCTCCCAGCCTACAATGTATTCGATGAAGGCGTCGTTTAAAACAAATGAAATCGTTCCCAAGGAAATATTGATTTTTCGAGAATCATATGGTATTGATTTTTCGAGAATCATATGATTCTCGCAAACATCTCGTGTATCTTTATTACTGATATAACGTGCTATTATCCATTCACAGCATCGTTTCTTCGACATCACGGTAACGAGATATCTCGTCGATTGTAGTTTCTGTGCGCCTCTGAAAAGGACTAATTAAAGATGTTATAAAAAAAAATTAGACCTACCTTGAAGAAAGGCACAATGAACTTTGCGAGAAAAATCAATTTAGGTCTCAGGTTTCAACACGCGTCTAGCTCGCGCTCTGATTGGTCCGTGTTTTTCGTTAATAACTCGTTAACGAAGCCGTGGACGACATTTTTTCAAAGGAAAATGTCGCTTGAAATGATCTCAGGAACCTCCCACTTTCGGGTCCTGGAGGAATTTTGAGACACCCTGTATACATAGGTAGGTTGTCTAGTATATACCGGAGCCGGAAGGGCACCAGGTCAAAGTTATTAACAGTTAAAAATCTGCCCAAAAATCGGCAACTTTTCAACAGCGGTGCACGTTGCGTACGTCACACAGGCGCGCGACAGTCTTGTATCAAGTTACAAACACATGCATACCTTGGTTCTCATTTGGGGCCTCAGCGAGGTGAAAATGTTTAAAAAATCGTTGGACGACATTGAACCTACCTACTCGTTAAAATCCATATGGGCATTTCTAATATCCGCCCTATGGAATTATCGAGTAGAAGGGGTCAATGCCCTTTCACTTTTACATTCATTTCACACATATTCACAAATCCTTATCCTGCACTATAATTGTCCATAACATCGTACTTAATATACTGGAGGAAACGCTCTATCACTATTTACAATATCATTCACACGCACTACGAGTTTCTGCGAACGGAAATCTTCGACGCGTGCGAGAAAAATCGTCCGTACAAGCTAGCGTCCGTATGCACACTGATTCAAGACAGCTGATGTGGTCAATGCACACACATGAAATATTTCGCGGTCACAGACAGAATGAGAAGGATTCACGAAATTCGTGAAAACAGGATAGGCAATGTATTGGTATAGCAACGCGCGACGTTTGGGCGGTACTTTGTTGTAGATCTTAATTTGTTTTATCGATCTGGCATCGACCTCATCAGCTGTCTTGAATCAGTATGCATACGGATGCTAGCTTGTACGAACGATTCTTCTCGCACGCGTCGAAGATTTCCGTTCGCAGAAACTCGTAGTGCGTGTGTATGATATTGTAAATAGTGATAGAGCGATTCCTCCAGTATATTAAGTACGATGTTATGAACAATTATAGTGCAGGATAAGGATTTGTGGATATGTGTGAAATGAATGTAAAAGTGAAAGGGCATTGACCCCTTCTACTCGATAATTCAATAGGGCGGATATTAGAAATGCCCTTGTGGATTTTAACGAGTAGGTAGGTTCAATGTCGTCCAACGATTTTTTAAACATTTTCACCTCGCTGAGGCCCCAAATGAGAACAGGTATGCATGCGTTTGTCACTTGATACGAGACTGTCGCGCCCCTGTGTGACGTACACAACGTGCACCGCTGTTGAAAAGTTGCCAATTTTTGGGCAGATTTTTGACTGTTAATAACTTAATAACAAGGCCGAAATCGCAATTTTTTTATTCTTCATTTTCGTCTTATATTATCGTCGAGAACCACTCCTTAAATTTTCTCCCACCTGTAGGTAAACACCCTGTATATTTCGTCGCATAAGTCTGCTTGAACATAGGCGGAGACAACATCCATTTGGTGTACGTGCATGTCTTTCTTAACACAGCATGCTAAAAATGTCCTTATAGTGTCGTATCTGGCCACTGCACTATGGTCTGGAAACCCGTTTTTTGTGGCCAAAAGTCAATTTTTCAAGATAAATATTTTCAAATAATTTTTTTGGAACAGAGTAAGAACCATCCAAAACTTCCAAATCCAAATTATTATTCATTTCCGATTATTCATTGCTGAGATATAACGTTTTGAAGACAAACTTCGTAAAATTCAGATTAAACAAAACGTTTAAAATAGTCATCATAGGCTATCAAAATACAAGTTTAAGTGATAATTTCGTATTCAGTAGATTTGTACTTTGTAGCCGGGGCGACTGCAGATCGAAGTTTCGATCCTGTAGGACCAATTGTTCAGGAGTTATGCTCGCTTAAAGTTGTGCATTTTTCAGTGTTTTTGACAGGTAAGGGCGCAGCCATATTGGTTTGTAGAGTCGCGCGCCGCTTACTGAGCAGAGCCGCTGGGTGGTAGTTGGTTGGTCATCACTACAAACCAATATGGCGGCGCCTTTACCTGTCAAAAACACTTTAGATTGCTCAACTTTAAGCAAGCATAACTCTTGAAGGTTCTACAGGATCGAAACTTCGATCTGCAGCCGCCCCGGGTATAAATCTACTGGGTTACATACAAAATACAAAATAGTTTATAGGAGAAAGGCAGAAATTTTGAGTCCGATAAAGTGAAGTTTGCCCGGGTTTATAATGAATGTATTGAAAAAAAACGCTATATATTGATGGATTAATTTCTAGTGTTACTTATGTAGTCTTAAGACCCAGCCCTTGTTATATGTGGCAAATTACATCAAATACCTCGATGGAACACATATTTGATTAGTTGAAGAGCCTTATGTTTCTACGGAACGCGCAAGGATACAGAATATTCAATACAGTATTAGCAATAGTTTTTTGCGAATATCTCGAAAACTAAAAGCGACCCCCCTATATTGGAAAAGGAAAAAGTTGTTCAAAATGTCGAAATCTATAACATTTAAATTTCATCAAGATCGGAGTATGTAACCTTTTCGCAATAATTACCGTTATTATTAATTATATATAATGTAAAATTTGATATGTTATGAACTTTATGAGCCCACATTATAAAATTATATACTAAATAGTTTATGGTTGGAATTTTACATGTAATTAACGACGTTGCTGACGACTTATAATGAAAATTGTGCTATATGGTGTTTACTTGTACCTAAATTAAGTATTCAAAAAAGTTAGCACAAATTTTAACAACTTTTAAGAAATTCCATAAATAAAGGGTTAATAAGACAAACGTATGTACTGTCCAGAGCACGAGAGAAACCTAGCGGGAGGGGAACGGGGTAAGAGGAACGCAAAGACAATCTGGATGGTCAGGCTTTTTCCCGCTAGTTTTAGAGAATGCAAAATGACGCTTCAACATTGCAATGAGGAGTTCAGAAGTGGTCAATTGTGATTCCTAAAAGTACAGGGTGTTTACCTACAGGTGGGAGAAAATTTAAGGGGTGGTTCTCGATGATAATATAAGACGAAAATGAAGAATAAAAAAATTGCGATTTCGGCCTCGTTATTAAGTTATTAACAGTTAAAAATCTGCCCAAAATGGAACGGACATCTTGAGGTCGTGTGTGATTCCTGCGAACGAAAATCTTCGACGCGTGCGAGAAGAATCGTCCGTAGTAGCTAGCATTCGTATGCACACTGATTCAAGACAGCTGATGTGTTCGATGGCACACACATGAGATATTTGCGGACACAGACAGAATGAGAAAGAATCGCGAAATTCGTGAAAACAGGATAGACAATGTATTGGTACAGCAACGCACGATGTTTGGGCGGTAGTTTGCTGTAGATCTTCATTTGTTTTATCGATCTGCCATCGATCTTAAATTTTCTCCCACCTGTAGGTTAACACCCTGTATAGTGCTACGGTGCCCAAAATGCATATTTTTACGTTATGGAGGAATAATTTGGGTAATTGTGCATAAAAGGTCCCACCTCACCGATTTCGATGATTTTTTAATATGTTGTCAGGGTGAAGATTCTGAACAACTTTTTCCTATACATGTAACCGCCGCTCAGTCTTAGTTTTTGAGATATTTGCGAAAAACTGCAGATACTACTACATTTAATTTTGCCTATACGTGCACGCTCGTGCTGTGCGTATGCGTTAGCTTGATACGACCGCTCGTCAACTGTTTCTACAGATACATCACTACGATCGTCGAACGATATTCTATACGTATACGGTGATACATATATAAGGTGAGCAATTTTGAAAGACTACTCCTGGATTTTCGTATGCGAGGTCAGGCCGGCCTGACGGCCGGCCCTCTCCGCCCCCCGCCTCCTAATCCTAACTAATTCAGATCGCATGATTTTCATTACTAGTTCAAATTCTGTATAACGGCTATATAAAATCCAAAAAGTATGCCATCAGGATTAGTTAGGATTAGGTGGCGGGGAGGGGAGCGGAGAGGGCCGGCCAGGAGTGATAATCCAGGAGTGATAACTCACCTTATATATGTATCACCATATATATAGAATCCACAACGTGTTTACAGAAAAAAATAAACAGAAAATATATTTTTCGGGTTATCCGCTCAGAAACACTGTGGGTGTGTGTGGTGTCGTCGTAATATAATATGTACTCATTCTTCATCATCATATGATTTAAAAAATTCACGCGGTATATAAATCGTTCGACGATCGTAGTGATATATCTGTAGAAACAGTTGACGAGCGGTCGCATCATGCTAACTATACGCACAGCACGGGCGTTCACGTATAGGCAAAATTCAATGTAGTAGTATCTGCAGTTTTTCGCAAATATCTCAAAAACTAAGGCTGAGCGGCGGTTACATGTATAGGAAAAAGTTGTTCAGAATGTTGAGTTTTACAACATATTTAAATTTTATCAAAATCGGTGAGGTGGGGCCCTTTATGCACAATTACCATAATTTGTAATATTCGGCAGACACCGCCTGTCACAAATAATAATACAGCACCTCGAGGTTTCGAAATTTTGCACTAGTAGCACCACTGTCTCGTTCCTAAGATGCACGTTACAAATGTTATAATAAAATACGGCTGATAATGCAGGTCGATATTATATTGTCCATCGATAATACAGTGTCCATCGTCCATGCAAACACTGAATTTATTGAACAAAAACACTGGTACGCGAAGTGGCTATCTTCTGACGTCTTGCTTACTTCGGTTGCCTCGTGACAGGCCAATACCACCGGTGTTGGACAGGCAATATCTGCCGAATATTATAAATTACTCTAATAACGGTATAACGGTATAACGTACGACCTGCATTATCAGCTGTTGTAACGGTACCATTCGAGCGTCATGTATCTGTGATGTGCGCATGCGTCGGTGCGGTAGTTGCGTCTCCGTGCCGATCGGTTTTCGTCCGTTGATCGTAACAAACTTTGTATTCTCCGCGTGTGCAATGCACTTAACATGTTCATTCGTATCGTTTGTTAAGAAACAATATAAGCAATCATCGCATTAATCACTGCGTAAACTCATTTAATCCTAACAGGTTATGGGCCCAGTTAGCTGTGTTTCTGAAATATGTTAAATAAGAGATATCGGTAATACGTATTTAAAAAGTGAGGTTAGCCACGTGCTTGAAAACGTATAGTGAAATTAATAATGGCTTGTGGTATTGGAAGTATAACCAGAATAGAGACTTTGCATAAAGAAAATTATGATACCTGGTGTATGCAAGCCGAAGCATTATTGGTAAAGAACGATTTGTGGGATTATGTAAATGGAAAGAATTTACGACCACGTGTTGATGCTGCAGACCCACTTACGGAAGCCGCAGCGAAAGCATGGGATATCAACGATAAGAAAGCTAAGTCTGATCTTATTTTAACCATTAGTCCTTCAGAATTAAAACAAGTTAAAGCTTGTGAATCTTCAAATGAGGTATGGACAAAGTTACGTTCGATATACGCGTCGAAAGGTCCAGCAAAAAGGGCTGCATTATTAAGAAAGTTGACCTCACACCGCATGGCCAGCGGAGAAGATGTTAGAGAGCATATTAATAAATTTATAGAAGTAGTGGATAAGTTAGCGGAGATGAATATTGATATTCACAAAGATTTACAAAGTGCAATGCTTCTTAATAGTCTGCCTGAGAATTATGAGAATTTCAGATGTGCAATGGAATCCAGGGATGATCTTCCAGATTTAGATACGCTAAAAATTAAAATTTTAGAAGAGTTTGAAACTAGACATCAGAAGACATCGGAAGATCATGGCGCAATGATTGTTAAGGGTAATTATCGAAGGAACGAATTGAAGCCCAAAGTGCAATGGAACAATACCAAAGAATATGATGCAAGAAAACCAAGAATTATTTGTCATAAGTGTGGTAAGATAGGACACAAAGCTCCTGACTGCTATTCAAGGAAGACTGATTATAAAACTTATGGAGGTAAATCTCAAGAACTATTTTATGTTAATTATCAAGGTAATAATGAGACGTAAATGGCTACTGAAGACCCAGAAAAACAGTACTGGTGTCTAGATAGCGGTTGTACAACACATCTTTGTAAAGACTCGTCAAAGTTTATTCAAATACAACAGACAGAACATGGAAAATTGAATTTGGCTAATAATGCATTGGCTACAGTAAAGGCCAAAGGCAATGTGCGCATCAAAACACGTATGTATCAAGAAATAAAGGATATTGAGTTCGAAGATGCCTTATACGTGCCTGAACTAAGGTCAAATTTAATGTCTGTCGCTAAAATCACAGATAAAGGTAATTCAGTGATTTTTAGGAATAAAGAGGCAATTGTAGTGGGACGAGATGGAAGAGTAAAGTTGAAAGCTAACCGTATTGGAAATTTATATTATATTTGTGAGGAGCGATCAGAAGCAGCTAAGAATATATGTGTCAAAGGACCAGAGGAATCTCAAATAAAATTGTGGCATGAAAGGATGGGTCACTTGAACGTTAGAGATTTATTAGATGTTGCGAAGAAAGAACATGCAATTGGTATCAAAATTCAAGGAGAGACACGGATGCCTATATGTGAAATATGTATACAAGGTAAACTAATAAACACACCTTTTCCAAGAAGCAGTCAACGTAGCTCAAAACTATTAGAGATAGTGCATTCAGACGTCTGCGGTCCTATGAGCATCGAGTCACTGGCAGGATCCAGGTATATGTTATTATTTATCGATGATTACTCAAGATGGAGTGAAGTTTATTTTTTGAAAAGAAAAGATGAGGTGTTACAGAAATTTAAGGAGTATAAAAGTTATGCGGAAAGACGCACAGGAAATAAAATCAAATGCCTTCAAACCGACAATGGGCGTGAGTATTGTAACAAACAATTTGATGAGTTCTTGAAGAATGAAGGAATACGAAGACGTCTAACCGTGCCTCACACTCCGGAACAAAATGGGATGGCCGAGCGCAAAAATCGTACGCTTGTTCAAACGGCAAGATGCATGCTATTGAGGGCTGAACTAACCCATGGATTTTGGGCTGAAGCAGTAATGACTGCCAATTACCTAAGGAACCGGTGTCCAACAAAAACCCTGGAGGGTAGGACTCCGTTTGAATTTTGGAATAACAGAAAGCCCATTTTGAAACACTTAAAGGTATTTGGAATGAAAGCATATGTATTAAATAAAGATCCTCACAAACCAAAGTTTGCGCAAAGGACAAAAGTAGGAACGTTTATAGGCTATTCGGAAACGTCGAAAGCATATCGAGTATGGATTCCCAATGAAAGAAGAGTAATTGTATCTAGGGATATCAGGGTGATTGAAACAGAAAGTTATAAGCATAATAAATGTATAGATCAGAAAATTATTCCGACGCCTGAACCATGTGAAGAACCGGATACCTGTATAGGTCCAAGGTTAGAAAATGCTGAAGAACTGATCGAGGATCAAACGATTCAGGAGGTAACAGCAAACGAAAATCAGGATGAAATGCAATTATGTAAAGCGCCAGGAAGACCGAGGATACAAAGAACCGGTAGAAGAGGACGTCCTAGAAAGCTATTTAACTATCGTACGAATAATAATCAATCAAATCAAAACGACGATACTCAAGGAAATATACAGATGAGTCATGTAGAAAGCGAACCAGAAATTACAGAGGAACCTGAGATTGATTTGGATGGGCTGGTGGCTAGCGTAGCCGAAGTTTCCATGGACAATGCTCTTACTGGTACAGAAAAACTTGAGTGGATACATGCAATAAGACATGAGGTACGAAATTTAATTAGAAATGATACATTTAAACTTGTACAGCGTCCATCGAGGAAACAAGTGATTGGTTGTAGAACTGTTTTGACAAATAAGTATAATTCGGATGGTTCCCTGGCAAAACGGAAAGCTAGAATCGTTGCGAGAGGGTTTGCGCAACGCCCTGGTGTAGAATTTTTTGAAACTTTTGCGCCTGTAGCGAGGCTAGAGTCTATACGGTTATTATTTGCCTTAGCTGTTAAATTTGGTATGACTGTTGAGCAAATGGATGTTACAAGCGCATATTTAAATGGATCGCTTCCAGAGGAGGTTTACATGGAAAAACCAGAATTATTAAGCGAATGTTTGAACGATCTAGCTAATGATGTTAAAGAAGATAGACAAATAAGAAAGACTTCGAGAGAGTTATTAAGTCGTCTAAAAGAAAATAAAGATTTAGTGTGTCACTTGAACAAAGCTATTTATGGCTTGCGCCAAGCCGGTAGACAGTGGCACAAACGATTGTCTCAAAAATTAAAAGACATTGGGTTCAAGTCAACAGTCGCTGATCCCTGTATATATTATTCAAAAAGAGGCGAATCTACTTTATTCATGGCTATATATGTTGATGATATGTTGATTATCTCAAAAGATTTAGGTTGGATTGCTGAAATTAAAAATCAGCTGGCTGATGAATTCGATGTTAAGGATCTGGGGAAAGCTCAGTATTGTTTAGGTATAGAAATCGAGCAGACATCTGAGGCGATAGTAATGTCTCAAAAGAGGTATATTTTGGATCTGCTGAAACGATTTGGTTTGGAAAATTGCAATGCAGTGGCCACCCCCATGGATAACGATACTGCATTGGATAAGATCGATCAGGATCGTTCAAACAGGAGGAGGCCATATAGAGAACTTGTCGGGGCCCTCAGTATCTCGCTGTCGCAACGAGGCCAGATATCTCATATGCGGTCAGCACGTTAGCACAATTTAACGATTGTAACGGAGAAGCACATTGGGCGGCTGGCAAACGAGTATTAAGGTATTTAAAAGGTACTCTTAATTATGGCATTGTTTACAGGAAATCAGATGATTGTCCTAAGGTATATGTGGACGCTGATTGGGGACGATGTAAAATGGATAGAAGATCATATACGGGATATGTAACAATTCTGTCAAATGGCCCAATTAGTTGGAGATCCACGAAACAGCGAGCTGTAGCCTTATCGTCCACAGAGGCAGAGTATGTGGCAATGGCAGAAGCAGTAAAGGATGCAATATACTTTTCGGAGTTTCTCAAAGAAATAGGATTTTGTGCGTTTTCGAAAATGACTGTTTACAATGATAATCTTGGCGCGCAGTTACTGGCGAAGAATCCTATTGTACATCCGCGTACTAAGCATATTAATCTTAGATTTCATTTTTTGCGTGATGTTTTCAAAGAAGACAATTTTAAGTTAGAATATTTATCATCCGAAAATATGCCGGCCGATGTACTCACGAAACCTTTGCCTAAGTATAAACATAATTTTTGTATTGAACATATGGGCATTGGGCTATATAATGATCGTTAATGATGCTCGTATTGGGAGGAGGTGTTGTAACGGTACCATTCGAGCGTCATGTATCTGTGATGTGCGCATGCGTCGGTGCGGTAGTTGCGTCTCCGTGCCGATCGGTTTTCGTCCGTTGATCGTAACAAACTTTGTATTCTCCGCGTGTGCAATGCACTTAACATGTTCATTCGTATCGTTTGTTAAGAAACAATATAAGCAATCATCGCATTAATCACTGCGTAAACTCATTTAATCCTAACATCAGCCGTATTTTATTATAACATTTGTAACGTGCATCTTAGGAACGAGACAGTGGTGCTACTAGTGCAAAATTTCGAAACCTCGAGGTGCTGTATTATTATTTGTGACAGGCGGTGTCTGCCGAATATTACAAATTATTCCTCTATAACGTAAAAATATGCATTTTGGGCACCGTGGCACTATATATCTGACTTTTAGGAATCACAATTGACCACTTCTGAACTCCTCATTGCAATGCTGAAGCGTCATTTTGCATTCTCGTAAACCTTCTAATTGCATATACGTATATGCGAATTTAGCGATGTGTGCGTGTGCTCGCACAGCTTGCACGGCCGCGCCGGCCGCCTTGGCGATAACGATATTTTCATTACACTGCACAATTAAAAATCAAAGAACTTTCGATAGAAATGAGGTAGAGCGATTAATTTTTTTTTAAATTAAAGCTGAAACTTTGCAGAATATGGGAAAAATAGGGAGATTACGGTACGAACGATTTTTAACCTTGAGAAAATTCGTTAAACTTTCACAATTTCAAGAAAATTGTGGGTTTTCCAATACCACGCGCGGAAAATTTTTTTTAAACATGCGACACATCATTTCCTGTAGATTTTTTCACGCTGATTTCAAATCTGATCTCATAATTTGTCTACGACCTCAGGATTTGGCAAGAAATCGATTTTTGTGAACAAAACTCATGTAATCATTTTTTATGATAACCCACTAGTTTGAAGGTATATTATATTCTCATATACAAAACACAATATAATTAAACATAATGAAGTATTTGAACGTTTATTTGACGTATATCACTCGACGAACGATCACTCGACACGCCGCACAGTGGGCAATTTGGACGAAACTTGATTCAAAATCAAAGAACTTTCGATAGAAATGAGGTAGAGCGATGAAATTTTTTAAAAATTAAAGCTGAAACTTTGCAGAATATGGGAAAAATAGGGAGATTATGGTAAAAACGTTTTTTAACGTTAAGAAAATTCGTTAGACTTGCACAATTTCAAGAAAATTGTGGTTTTTTCAATAAATAAGTTAATAAGATTAAATTCTTACCTTACTTTCTGTGTGAATGAAAATATAATCATGGAAAATAGATATCTAATTTAAATTACATTACAGTCACACATAGCCTACAAGGAGTGCCAGCGACAATCGCAGCGATACGTCGCACAGTGGTCGGGAGACCCTGTTTTCGTTGCCAAAATTCAATATTTCAACTTCAATACATTGAAAAAATTTTTTTCCGATAAAGTAACAACCCTTCAAAGCTCCCAAATCCATAATATTTTTCTTTTTAGATAATTCTGTGAAGAGATACAGGGTTCTAAAGACAAAGTCAGAAAATTCAAAGTAAAATAAAACGTTTTAGATTTCAATCACCGAATATCAGAAAATAGATTTTAATGATGGTTTTATATATGTTAATAAGCGCATTTCAAATATTTAATCCATTTTTAAGCATTGTTTAGTCCATACACGAATAGCGTAAATTGATAGCATTTCAAACGTTTAAAAGAATTATACAAAAACGCTTTAGGGTATGTTCACAGTGGAGCCAACATCGGTCGGAAGGCGTGACGTCAGAGGCATCGGCCCGACCTTTCAAATGTGTGGGTAGGCTCGTCTGTGAGACCCTTCTAGCTTCGACCGACTAACAATAAATACGAGAATCTGCAAAAAAAATCAAATTTTTAATATATTGTTTAAACAAAAAACGTTTGTTAAAATTTTCTTGCACGACTACATTGTCCATTAAAAAACAAACAATAAAAAAAAATCGAATTTTTTCGACCACTGGTTTCCGAGATATCTCAAAAAATATGGTTCTCACCCTCAACTTTGAGGGCTGTTTTCACACCTTCAGAGTGGATGGTTGCCGATAAAAAAAACACGTGTCAAATATTTTTCGAAGAACTATATCTCACATAAGTTTCATCGAAATCGGTTTGTATCAACTGAATATGTTCCCTTGTCAGTTGTAAAGTAATTTAAAAATTTCTGTTGGAATAAATGATACATTTATATAAGCATGCGAGAGAGGATGTGTGTGAGAACGCGTGTACGGTGAGATGTTGCGCAGAAGACATTGCGCAGAAGATGTTACGCAGGAGACATTGCGCAGGAGCAACGGACGTGAGTCGGTACAAACCATTAAGAGATTCAACACGTGCAAACAGAGTTTATCCCAGCGTCTATATCTTATTGTATTATATCATATAGTTACTATAAACATTATTAATATATCAAATACGACTCCAGTAAGTATCCACAATCCTTTCAATTTCTTTACAGTAAAGAATTATGAATTGGACGCGCCAAATGTTTTATTGCACGTGCCGATAGCCGCTACCCTATCGTACGTCGTACATTCGTGCAAAATCCCCGAGACGTGGCAATAATTCGTTTACCATGGTAACGTCATTTTAAAAAATCTATGTACTGAAATACATTACAATATTAATACATTACAGTATTAATACATCGATATAAGAGATCGAACCTAAGCACAAACACTGACATCGGAAACAACAGCGACATCCATTTGAAGGAAAAAATTTTTTCTCATTTCTTTGTTGTTTTAATGTATACGCACCCCTTGATTTTCTAAACATTTATAGTGTAGATATTATTCAGTGCGGTGAGTACATTACTTTAAATTATAAAAAATACAAAACTAATTATTAATTTTTTTCGTTTAGAACTAGACGTTAATATGAACGTTATAATTCAAAAAAGTTTGCGACATTTTTAACTTTCCGATAAATAAGGTCACAATCGTTTTGAAAACAGCGAGATAAACGATTTTTTCGAATCCATATTTATTTAGCTTAACATTTTTAAAACTAAGAAAATGAAAACACTATCCGGATGGCGTCTTTCAGTTTTTTTCAAAAATCAGACGATCAATGAAATGATAATTAAAATGTACGATAATTAAAGATAATAATTCTGCTTACGATTAATCTAAATCGCAGTATCTTATAATTGTTTTAGTTTTTAATTATTCTCGAGTATTCATACTTCCGTGAACGTTGATCTACATACAATTAATGCACATGTATCATTCCATGCAAAATAGGACTACTGTTGCGAAATTTGTTCAAATTTGGATATGTTGCTGTCTTTAGTAAAATATGAACGTATCTCAAAGAGAATTCTTTGAAATCTTGAAAATTGATGGTTCTACGGACGTGGAATATATGAGGTGTCACAACTTTTTCATTATATTGTAACGGCCAATCTAACAAAACAATGACAATTTTAGTTTTGGGTGCACATAGTGAAACCATAAGAGTATTTAATAAAAATTATTTCAGTTGAAAAAATATTCATTTTCATAGTTTATTTTGCAATTGTTTTTTAAACAGGCGCATTGCTATCATATCGCCAGGAAATCGAAAAAGTAAAAATAATGATAATACAGCCCCAAGTGTCCTCTTTACGGACCCGTTTTTAAAAGTACGGATACTTCACAATTGGCAACATGAAAATTATTTAAAGTGAACGCTGCACCGTCCGACGTTGGGCGAAAATCAAAATGATTTGATTCTCCTAAGACGCACTATGGTCTGGAAAACCCGATTTTGGTGACCAAAAGTCAATTCTTCAAGATTAAGGTATTAAAAAAATTTTGTTTGTAACAAAATAAAAACCCTTCAAAGTTTCCAAATCCAAATTATTAGTAATTCCAGATTATTTTGTGCTGAGATATAACGTTTTGAAGACAAACTCTGTAAAATACGGATTAAATAAAACGTTTAAAATAGTCATCATAGACTATCAAAATACAAGTTTAAATTATATTTTCATACGTGTCAGCAGGTGTAGTTTAGGTGTGTAATACAGTTGTTAGCATCTTTTTATCCATAAACAAATAGTGACAAGATTAAACAATGTAAACTTTGAGAAAGGTTTTAAAAAAACGGCCCAGTTCGGGCAGCATAGAACCTTTTGCATAAGAAACTGTAGACATTTCTGAATATAGTGTATAAAGTTTCAACTGTCCGTTTCTGCTCGTTGTAGTTGTATATCGATTTTAATAAATAGTCACCGGTAGTTTCAAGCGTTCCGAACGCGTTCGCTTGCAGTAATTTGGCAGGCGCACATATACGACTAAATATTTTCGTTTCAGGAACCTTATATGTTGTACAATTTAAAATTTAGTTATATATTTTTGTTATACATTTTAGTTGTACATCGTTTATGCTTATAATATACAGGGTGGCCCAGATAACTCTGAACAGCTCAATATCTCCGTTACTTTTCGTTGTACAAAAAAACTTCGTAGGACAAAGTTACACTGTTTGAAGGGCCACATATAACGGTGTAAGGGAAAAAAAATTTCAAGGTCATTTTTATGAGATTTCAAGGTTATCGATGTTTTTTTTAAATGGAATGAGGTATTTTTTAATACATCAATCGATGCAGCTGGACATTCTTTATAAAAAAGTACTAACCTATGTATGTCGAAAAGTTAGTAGTTCAGGAGATATTTCAATTTAAATAACTCCAAAATACCATTACTGTCGTACTAAGGCGTTAGTATTTATTGGGTTGGCAAGAAAGTAATTTCGGTATTTTTAGATGAAATAAAATCCAATTTTTTTATCAAAGCAATGAACTTTAATCAATAAAATATTTTCCATTTTGTTGTATGATCTTTTGCCATCTTTCTGGTAGCTTCATAATTCCGCGCTCATAAAACTTCTGATCCTTTTCGGTGAAAAACTGATCCAAGTGCGATTTCAGATCATCATCATTAGTGAATGTTTTACCATTCAAAGAGTTTTGTAAACTTCGGAATAAATGATAATCTGATGGTGCAATGTCAGGGCTATATGGTGGATGTGACATCACTTCCCAACCAAGCTCCAATAACTTTTCACGTGTTACCAAAGATGTGTGTGGCCTAGCGTTATCATGGTGGAACACGATTCCTTTGCGATTTGCCAATTCTGGCCGTTTTTCTTTGATTGCTATGTCCAGTTTTGTTAGTTGTCGACAATAAACATCTGAATTGATGGTTTGGTTCCTTGGGAGCAGCTCAAAATACACAATACCTTTGTAATCCCACCAAATTGACAACATGATCTTCTTTTGGTGCAATTCAGCTTTCGGTGTGGTTTGGGCTGGTTCATCACGCTTGGACCATGATCGTTTTCGAGTTGTGTTATTGTAAACAACCCATTTCTCATCACCGGTGATGATTCGCTTGAGAAAAGGGTCGATTTCATTTCGTTTGAGATGCATATCGCATATGTTGATGCGTTGCATTAAGTGAATTTCTTTCAACTCGTGTGGAACCCAAATATCGAGCTTCTTAACGATTCCGAGACTTTTTAAACGATATTCTATGGTTGTATGAGAGACATTTAACCTGTCTGCAATCTCTCGGACAGTTATATGACGATCCGATGGCTTTCATGCAATCCAATTAAAATGGCTTCCATCATCCATTTAAAATACATAGAAGAAATCCAAAACAGCTGAGGCCGCGCGGTGCCGGGTGGGCGCCGGTAGGTTCTAGTGAGCGACGACCTTAATTGTTAATTGCGATTAACGAGTGAAGTAGAAATTTATTCATCAGTCGTTGATTAAATTTTTTCCCAGCTCTAGTTTCAAACACGTCTTTCCATAAAATGCTTTCAAACTTTTATTTTTATAGACGAGTATTATATTAAAAATGGAGACATATTCGATTATTGTGGCATAATGAGGAAAATGCAAATATCAAAACAGCTGCTGTCTTGAATTTTATTTTGAATTCATTCGGAGAAACTGATATTTCTGAGGAGTACAAAGAATCAGTTCATGAAAAGGTTCGACTGTATTGCAAACGTATATTATTGACATGGAAAAATGCTAACCAAACATCTGAAAATTTCAAATCGAAACAGAGTGCATGTTGGAAGAATATTTTATTCTTCCGAAGTGTAACAACTCCATAAATAATAGAACCGCATTAGCAACAGGGCGTCCTCGTCTTTCATACCAAGAAAAGCCAGCGCGGTCACAGAGACGAGAAGCAGCATTCCGTTCCAATGAAATGCAGGAAGATCTTAGTTTAACACTTGATGCAACATCTATAACGGCACGTAAGAGAGGCAATCAAGATCTAGCTCTTATATTAAAAGAAACGACAAAAAACCCTGGACGGGCGAAGAAAATGAGAAAATTACTTTTCGACGAGAAAAAAAAGCACCAATTCCCCTATCGCTCGAAGAAGCAATGGTGTTTATATTCGAAAATAATTTAAGTAAACGGCAATACACAAATATTCGTTTAGAAAATAAACGACGAAACTGTGACATATACCCCACGTACGATGCATTAATTGAAGCAAGGAAAGATTCGGTACCAATGGGAGTTACGGTGACGGAGACAATTGCAAAAGTTCCATTGCAAAATCTTTTGGAGCATACAGTCAAAAGAATAGTTCTACTGCAAGAAGAAGTTCTTGAAAGTGTATTCTTAAAAACAAAAAATGTAATACTTGAAACAGAAATCATATTTAGCTATGGCTTTGATGGTAGCAGTAGCCATTCAATATATAAGCAGAAATTTGAGAGACCTGAAAATTTAGCTGGCTCCGACTGTAATCTTTTCGCCACCACATTAATACCGTTAAGATTCTGTACAAATAGTAATATAATTTTATGAAACAATATAATGTCACATTCAATTAGATTTTGTAGACCGTTATAATTACAATATGTGAAAGAAACACCAGAACAAATACTTAGGAAAAAGGAAGACATCGACCGTCAAATAAAAAATTTAACTCATTTAAACTTGTCTTACAAAAATAAAATTTTAAAAATTAATTTCAAATTAGTTATGAAATTAATCGATTGAAAGGTTCTAAACACGATAACGAAAACCATATCATCGCAGCGTTGTCCCATATGTGTGGAGCAACACCAACGCAAGTTTTAAAAATTAATGACTGTCTGGCAGAAGAATTTACCCCCAAGGAAAATATTCTACAATATGGTATCAGTCCTCTGCTGCATGTGCGCTGCAGCTTCGAGTAGCCAGCCGTGCTGACCCTGAGAGAGGATTCTTTTAACCGTTTTACGACAAGGGCTGCATAGAGGGTGCCCGGATACGGACGACAATTTATCAAAATGGCGTTGACAGGCCCAACGACGTAGCCAAACTACAAAGGTCACGTACCGGGCCCAATGTACAATAGTGATGTATGTCCCTGACGTAAAACGTTGCCGGACGCGATTCTCTACAACTACAATATCGTTCTCATTTCCAATAAATTTGGAGAAATTCGAAACATTTTGTTTCGAGACAGCAAAGTTATATAAAGAGAAATACTCATGGTATCAAATGCCTCCAACGTTGCACAAAATTTTAATACACGGCAAACAAATTATTCAGCAGTCCACCTTGCCTCCAGAATATTTACAGAAGACGCAGCAGAAAGCCGAAACAAAGTTTACCGACACGATAGAGAATTTCATGCAAGGAAGAATAATCGCAAAAATAATCTACTGGATGTATTTAACAGGTATAATTTTATTGACTGTTCATTTTTTGGTAAACATAAGTTATTGTAGTTGCTTTTTGTTCTTTTTAATTAACTTCCCGATTTTATAGGGAAATTATTGTAATTACCCCGAAAATCGAAAATCGATTTTTTAGCAGATCTTCACGTTTCATGGTCATTGGAGTCATTTTAGACTATTTTCAGCAAAATGTTCGTATGTGTGTGTGTGTGTGTGTGTGTGTGTGTGTGTGTGTGTGTGTGTGTGTGTGTGTGTGTGTGTGTGTGTGTGTGTGTGTGTGCGCGTATGGCCGTTTCTATGTAATCAAATTTTTCGTTAACGTTTTCAGAAAAAGTAACAACGCGATCAGGATGATGAATGATGCAATCGATGTGCCCCGTCGTAACTTAGAGCTGATTAGATTTTGGTCCATATTGGTCAAGTAGTTTTTTAGATTTTTAGTTTTTTTCGAAAAGAGTTGATTCTACAATGCAATTTATAAGGGAGGACGAAAATTTTCCACCAAAGAACCAAACGCAATTACATACAAAATTTTTTTCTTACAATTAATTTTTTTTTTAGAGCAGTCCTACCGGCGAGCTTGCGAAGCGAGCGAGCAAAAACAACCCTACTCGCGAGCGGGCGAAGCGAGCGAGCAACAATAGCCCTCTAGTTTATTTTTAATTTATTTGGCGACTTTGTGCAGGGCTATGGAAACCTCTGACCCATATATATCCAGCATCAGTTGGCAAACCAGAAAGCAGAAGCAATACATCCGAAAACCGAAACTGCCATCTGGGGTTTTATCTTTATTGACATCTCCATTTATTGATAGCGACCCATCATCAACATCCACATCTACATCTACAGCATCAGAAACTAGAGGGCAATTGTTGCTCGCTCGCTTCGCTCGCTCGCGAGTAGGGCTGTTTTTGCTCGCTCGCTTCGCGAGCTAGCGGGTAAGACTGTTCTTGCGAGAGGGTTAGTGATACGCATGGCTAGTAGGGCCTACTGATATTAATGTTTTTTATTTGGTGTGTGACTCTCCAAGAGTCACACAAAGAACTTCCCGATTCGTTACTCCTTCGCCAACATCGCTAACATCGTTTTTTTTTTGTACTTTCATCGATATTCTCCCAAAATGTATTCTTGGGAGTAGAGATGATAAATTCACTGTTGCATTGGAATAACTTTCGATTATTCCAAGCGGTAACATTAGCATCAGTTAAAAAAAAAAATTTTTTTTATGTAATTGCGTTTGGTTCTTTGGTGGAAAATTTTCGTCCTCCCTTATAAATTGCATTGTAGAATCAACTCTTTTCGAAAAAAACTAAAAATCTAAAAAACTACTTGACCAATATGGACCAAAATCTAATCAGCTCTAAGTTACGACGGGGCACATCGATTGCATCATTCATCATCCTGATCGCGTTGTTACTTTTTCTGAAAACGTTAACGAAAAATTTGATTACATAGAAACGGCCATACGCACGCACGCACACACACACACACACACACACACACACACACACACACACACACACACACACACATACGAACATTTTGCTGAAAATAGTCTAAAATGACTACAATGACCATGAAACGTGAAGATCTGCTAAAAAATCGATTTTCGATTTTCGGGGTAATTACAATAACTTCCCTATAAAATCGGGAAGTTAATAACGGATGATGATCACGGAGATATTGAAGATTTTGATGGAATATTTCCTATATTACAACATTTAGATGACATAGAATTAGACACAGTTGAAGTCTACCAATACCAATTATGTTTTTCTTTATTTTAATTTGATATTTTATGTTCATACCTTTTTATGTTTTTATAGTTTATGTGTATTTACGTTTATATGAGTCCTTACTCTTACTCTGCCAGTGATGGTAGAGTTTCATTAATAAATCGCACTCTTGGCGGACGGTTTCACCGTCAATAGTTGTTGTTATTTGGACGTCCACACCAGTCAGCCTTTCCCATAGCGTATATTTATATATATAGCTAATACACTACTATTTTATTTCCTACAATGATGTATATATGTATATGTATGTATATTTATTGTTTATATCATTCGCATTTATATTTTATAAATTTTTATAGTTGTTTAGTATTTACAATTCGTTTAGTTGTTTACAATTCGACCGCTCATCTCCATAATATTTGGATCATTGTCTTCGACACAGCGGGCCACGAGACATTATATCGAGACAAATCGTACGAAACACACGCGCTTATCGCTTCTACGTTCTATTCTCGTTATACCATTAAACGCGTACTCCTGGAGTTCCGGATACTGCATTACTCTAACGCACGCTTGTAAAATATAATTTACTGTTTCCGGAGTGTTCAGCAAATCGTGCTGCTTACAATAAACTCGAACTCTGGTTCATTCGAAAGTTAATCGAAACGTGTTTCTTCTTTGTGCCCGTCGCTCAGTGTATATCCTCGTCAAGATAGTCCCGGTTATCCTCTTGAAACTCTCTGCAGAAACAATCGTTTATGTACATTTATAAATAATGCATATATGTATAATATACATTAATACATTAACGATTTTATTTATGTATTTATCTTATTTGTGTTAGTATAGTTACTTATGTTATTCCTGCGACAGAATAGTACTGTTAACACGATTTTTAAGACATTTCCTACGATCTGCCAAAAAAATGTTCCTAACAAAAGTTGATCAGTATTTACATATCTATAAATTTCAATATACAAAAATTAAAAAAAAAAATTTTTTTATAAATATGGGAATCACGTCAATTTTTTAAATGTTAAAATAGTTTTGGCCACAAAAAGAGGGTTTCCAGACCATAGTGCGGCGTCTCGGATCGTTACGCTGAATTCGCCGACAGATCACCCGCCAAATTAATAAGTGATTGATTCAAGATCTAGAAGCCACGTTTCGTCCCGAATCTGCCAGAGGAACTCGTCAGTAAGGCTGCCCGGCAGACTGCCTAATACGCGTAGGAAGGCGCGACGTTTCCCAGTTCTCTCGAAACGAGATTGACTGACTATGATTAGCGACAAGAGATTTCAAGAAACACGAACGTTCGTTTCGCTACGACGCACACTGGTCCACGCGCTCGATCTAGCTGTTCATTAATATTTTAGCACCATTTGAAAGTTTAAAAGTATAGTAATTTAGGTCGCTGAATTCGTTTTGATATCAGCTACAATATTATGAAGTCAAAAATACATATCGGCTTTCAAAAATTCGAGGTGACTGCAATTATTTATGCATTAAAAATTCTTTTTTTAATTTTTTGAATTGAAATTTGTGGACTGCTGAATGTTGATTATGTTTTGTTTAAAACATTTTTTTCTTAGATTATCGAAAGTGTCTGATAAACCAGGTTCAGGTTTTAAATAAACTCAATAATCAATAATTTTTGAAGTAATGGATTTTATAAACATAATTAAAAATTTTTTATTTAAAACTGTGCGAAAAACATTATATTATATTATATTGACAAATCGTTATTGTCATCACTTTCTTCTTCAATATCTTTCAATATTAATTGTTCGACTGCATCATCAAAATGCCAGAGGTTCGGCCGCAATTCAGGCGATACATACGCTTTAAACAATAATAACTTGTGTAGTGGGACCGAACGGGATGTGATTCTTGCACGATTTCATGGAGAAAAGAACGCTGATAATAATGCACTTTGATACAATGAGGGCCCATGGGGGACTCGAAAGATATCCTTCACCAAAGATTGAAAACTTTGAAGCTTCTCTTTAGTTTATTGAGCATTGTTATTTCAATAAATCATAAATATTAAATCTTACAATTAGTACAAGAGATATACTCTAAATACAGACAAATACTATTAATTTGCAACAAAAATGGACACGATATTAAATAGATTCTTCAGGATATCAATAAGAAAAGAGGTCATTTTTCGGTGGCAAATAGGATTCATAAAATGTTGATTTTTAAATGCTTGTTCTGATCACAATTTTTAATAAATCTCATTAAGTTCGTCGTTTACGAATGTCATGAACATTTAGGAAGCAATATACATTCTGTAAGATTAGATATTTAGGATTAATCTAACAATAAGTGGGAGCGACGGTCCTAAATAAGTGGGAGTGTTAAATTTGGTATTTAGGATTTAGCTAACAATAACATAAGTTCCCTCTGCGCCGCTATCCCTTATAGCTGGGTCGTCCTACCCTTAGACCATAAAGAAAAACGGTCTTGTCGAAGGTAGACGTTGAACACGTTTACCTACCTACGTTAGTTGAACCGAAGCGCTTGAGCGAGAAGCTTCTTCTGTACTCTCATTTACTGAATAAACTCTCTATATCGAGTTTTCATATTCCTGTACTACGAATCCTTGGCATTACTTTATTTCATAACCTCGTAGAAATCCAACAGGTTATGGGCCCAGCACGCTTCCACTGCGCCAATCGTAGTCAGTGAATCCGTGAGTCTAGTGAAAACCGAGTGAATTAAGTGAGAGTGCATAGCTTTGCTATTGTGTTTGCCGTTGCTTATTGAAAATAACTGCTACTGAGAACAGTATTGTGTCATTGCTAAGTTGTGCATCATTATTATTGTGCTCTGGTGCGATAAAAGTCTTGCATACAAAATGACTGAGAAAGATACAATCAATCTAATCAAGTTAGACGGCAAGAACTACTTTCCAGATGTGGACATTTGGAATATCTTTCCTGCTCGATGCAAAAGAATTGACAGAGTTTGCCGATGGCACGGATGCAGAGCCAGATAAAACTACAAAACTGAACGAGTGGAAAATATGGAAGAAGAACAGATCGCAAACAGCTGTGATTTTGCTTAGTTCGGTAGACCAAGCGTTGCACCCGCTTGGGTGCAATGCTAAAGCCCTCTGGAACAAATTGCATGCACTCTACGGAGAAGCTAGTGAAGATGCAGCAGTTACTGCATGGCAGCAGTACTATGATTTCAAGATTACTGATAGTGAGCTCGTAAATGGGCAGATTGAAAAGTTTGAAAGCATATGCAATAAGCTTGAAAGTGAAAATGAAAAGCCTACGGAAAAGTCTAAAATCTCAAAGTTATTAAGCAGCCTATCACCGAGGTTTTCAGCATTTAGAATGGCATGGGAATGCACGGCTAAAAATGACCAAAAATTTGAGAATCTAGTCGTGAGAATTATTCGTGAAGACAAGCGACTTCTCCGCCAAGACAAGAGTCGGAGGAGGAGATGGCTACACTTGCCCTACAAGTAAATGCGATAAAAATGAAAAATGTTGATGATGAAAAGGTTAATAGTGCGACAGTGATGGACAGAGAAGAGAGAGAGAGCAAAGAAAATACGCGAATTAAAGAAAAGAACGAAGTGTAATTACTGCAAACAAACCGGACATTGGACCAGGGAATGCTGGGAAAGAAGAGAGAGAGAGCAGAGAAGAGCGACAGAGACAGTTGTAATAAAAACAGTGAATGTACGACAAGTAGTGATGCATATGTGTGTGAAATATCAGTGCTTAATAGTGAGACTACTCTAGAAGAGAAAGACTTTTGGATCGGAGACACAGGTGCGAGCATGCATATGGCACCGTGTAGAAGCTACTTTTGCCATCTCGAGCCTTCAACAACTGTTACGCAAGTGCGCACCGCTGACCATCAGTTGCTACCTACAGCGGGAATTGATATAATAAATATCCGAGCGGACCTAAACGGCAAATTTTATGATAGGCAGCTCACAAATGTTCTTCTCGTGCCTACTTTGAGACGGAACTTTTTTCTATAACGGCTGTTAACAGAAAAAAATTTTCATTTCACTCTTACAGCGAACACTGCCAGGTAAAAGACAGAGATCGAAAATTGTCGTGCGTCGGTGTACGCTATGACTCTACCCTAAAGTTATGGCACGAGAGGATGGGTCATATAAATGTGCAAGCAATTAAGACTGGAAAATTCAGCATCTGTAGCAGGTCTAAAAATCAACAGCAGAAAAGATTTCTTTTGTGAACCGTGTGTATTGGGGAAGCAAACTAGAAAGCCCCATGAAGTAATTGAGAAGGAAAAGAATTTCCAACCAGGTGAGATGATTCATACGGATGTCTGCGGTCCTATTAATGTTGAGACCCCAAGAGGTTCAAAATATTTTTTACTTTTTAAAGATGAGTTTTCGGGCTACCGCACAGTATACTTTTTGCGTCAAAAATCAGAAGTGTTTGTTGAATTTAAGAAATTTGAAAATTTAATACAGTTACTTCTGTTGAGGCTTTCATCAGGGGGTCGGAAGACACACTGATACTGGTGTGTGCCTGATTTGTGTTCCACTTTGTCACGCCGTTCACCGATTCGCGAACGAAATCGGTAATCGGACTCGGGAAATTATGGTCTTGAGACCGGGCCACGCTCGGTCGCGCGAAACGTGGTCCTCCCGGGACAAACAGTCACTCGCAGACTCGAAATATAATAATTCTTAATCGGCCGTAGATCGAAACTCGGGCGCCAGGCACGTTACCGTGCCACGTAAAACTATTGTCTCTACACGAATCTCTTTCGAATCTGCGAGGACTGCGTAAATGCCAAGGATAGCGACGGAACAGGCCAGGGTTCCACGTGGGAAAAAGGACGGGGCATTCCCCGCGACGGGAACGTTTCTCACAGGCGAAATGAATAGAATCGATTTGGCAAATTAACACCGTTTATTACGGACGGGATGTTAGATTACTGGCCACCGGTGCGAACCGGCGGCAGTCAAAATGTTTGCCGGCACGTCGTCAATAATATTCGGCGGTAGTTCGGCCGTTCGCGCGTAGATTCTTTCTATTCGCGTCGAGCTCGGCAGTCACAGGACTTCGCGTGAATGGTAGAAGCCCAGAAGGGCACGAAATCTGCCGAGCTCCGGTAGAATACGCGATGCTGTACAATTTGACTAGGCGAGGACGGAAAAGAACGCGACGAGAACGAAACGGGCGCGTCGCGTCGTCCCACCGTGGAACGTCTCGTGGATCTCCTATTAAATATCCAAAAACGAAATGTCGTACGCCCCGCAACACGCAGCACTCGGGATCGCTACGATACACGGCACGGCGTTCCTCTCGGGAGAGCTCCACCCGGTCGCTGGACACGCCGAAAGCACGTGGCACACGACGCGAGGTTATAAATCCCGTCAAATTACGCCCCGAGCCAACACGAGCATTCACAGATTTTCTAAATAACGAAACTGACCGGCACTTACCAATCCGTGGACTCCTCTCACGCAGTATTGGGTCACACGATACTACTTTGGAAATTCGCGAGTTCAAATCGGTACTGAGCGTTGACTATTCATAGTCCTTCGGCCTAGTGACCTATTTCGTGTCGGCTCGGAACGCGGAAGCGAGGCATCCCCTCTACTTCCTCATCCATCTTCGCTGTGGCGACACTCGGACCTATTGCGTGGCTCCTCGCTGCAGGGCCGAATCTAGAGGATTCGGACCCGGGCCTTCGAAAATTGTTAAGTTTTTGGAGGCTGCGTCCGATAACGCTGCGAGGGCGGCAAGGGTGGACGCGAGCCATTCCGGGTGGGCTCTCATGGCCCTGCCCGGGCGAGAATCGACAAGGTTGGGCCGTTGGTCGTCCCTTAAACGTAATTGCCTCGTCGATGTCTCCGGGTTGACGGATCCGGGCTCGGTCCAATCCCCGTTGTCTTCCCCGTGCTCGCCGACTTGCGATAGGTTTTCCGGGTGCCTCTTCTCGAAGTTTCTCGCCAATTAGCAGCGGAAGATGGGCATCGAAATCTCCTAAGGAGCGTAGTCGGACCTGAAACCTCGTGCCGCGCCCAGCGGCGCGACATTTAAACGCGATAATACTTTCCCGCTCAACGCCCGTTTCGATTCAGATGGTGTAAAAAGTGACCCGGTCTCTGGTGGAAGGTTCGGAAAGACGTCGGAAAACCCTGCCACATCACAACTTATATAGTGGAGGTTGCTCATGTTCCGGTTCAGTGAGCAATCTCCACTATATAAGTGGAGCACAAATCAGGCACACAGTATATATTGGGAAATTTCTTCCTTTAGGACACGGCTTACACCCGAAAGCCCCAACAGAAGTAACTGTATGATGCCGGGCCGGGAAAGCCTCAAATCTTTGAAAATTTCAAACAAATTAAGAGTTTTACGTTCGGACAACGGTACAGAATATACATCCTCCAATTTTCCGAGTTTTTGAAAGAGAAAGGTATTGTACAAGAATTTTCATCTCCATATATTCACGAGCAGAACGGACGGGCCGAGCGTGAAATTCGCACAATTACTGATTGCACAAAATCAATGATGATTGGAAAATCAGTGGCAAACAACTCTGGACGGAGGCTGTGAATACGGCGATCTATTTATTAAATCGCGTGTTATGCAAACAATATAGGAATAAGACTGCATATGAATTATGGTTTAAACAAAGGCCGTAAGTGGATCATTTGAAAATCTTTGGATCTGTTGCTTATTTAAATATTCCTAAAGAAAATAGATCAAAATTTGAACCTAAAAGTAAGAAAATGATTTTTGTCAGATATGATAATAACTCGAAAAATTATCGTTTGTGGGACCAAGAAAACCGCAAAATTTATATTAGTTGTGATGTGAACTTTAACGAAAAGGGCGAAAATCAGAAAAATGAGGGAGAAATAAAGAATTATTAGATTTAGACGAGATTAATACGGATAACATACGGAGATTAACATAAAAAGAACAAGCGGCAATGACGGTAACTGACGAACAGAACAGAAACGGAACCTAAGAACTATGGGACCCGCAATGGTCCCCGACGCTACGGCAGGTGGCGCGGCAGAAGATCTAAACCAGTGGTCGGCACGGAGGAGACTTTTCAGGCCGTTCTCGGCTCGCGCGCCTCCTTTTTCAACCGCACGTCTCGCTTCTTGTAACGGCCCTAGTCCTCAGGTCCGTACCTATCCCAGACCGTATGAACTGCGCGTGGCGCATTAGGGCGACACCCATATCGATAGGTTTCCACATTACCATTGAGGTGCTATTGTCAATGCGTTTTTTTATGTGGTATCCCCTGTAGGCCTTTTCCACTGTGTTGCATGACAATTTCTGAAAGTAACTTTAAACACTAAACATGGAAAAGAGACAGAGAGAGAGAGAGAGAGAGAGAGAGAGAGAGAGATAACTTTGACAAATACTTCTTAATTCCATTGCCAAAATTTTAAACAGTCTATCGTCTGCGATGCGAACCGCGACATCTAATTTTTCGTTCGATATATCTGATATTCCGAGTACATCTAAACGTCCACGAAGAAGTTTGCCTGAATGACTGTTTAAAATTTTGGTAATGGTATTAAGAAGTATTTGTCAAAGTTATCTCTCTCTCTCTCTCTCTCTTCCATGTTTATTGTTCAAAATTAGTTTCAGAAATTGTCATGCAACAGAGTGTAATAGGCCTACAGCAGATACCATAGAAAAAAACGCATTGACAATAGTACCTTCATGGTAATGTGGAAACCTATTGATACGGGTGTCGCCCTAATTCGCCACGCGCAGTTCGTACGGTCTGGGATAGGTACGGGCCTGAGCTGCCTCGAGGACTAGGCGGGGGGTTACGGGGAGCGAGGCGTGCACCCGGTTAAAGGAGGCGGCGCGAGCCGAGATCGGCCTGAAAAATATCATCCGTGTTGACCACTGATCTAAACTAATTGCGCGGCGCGAACTTACAAACTAATACATGCGGATTGCAATCGCTAACACCTCCCCTCAATCCGCAAATCCAACCACAACAAATCAATATATATTTAACAATCTAGCGCAGTTCCTATGTTTATCACTCGTTAATGCCTTAGTTAAAACATCGGCGGCCATGTCTCCAGTGGGCAAATATTCCGTCGTTACTTGCTGATCCTTGACAGCATTGCGAATGAAATTATGACGGATGTCCACATGCTTCGTGCGACGGTGAAACACAGGGTTCTTAGCCAACCTTTGTGCGCTCTGATTGTCGTTGTATAAAACGATTGCATCCTGACTTCGAACACCCAGCTCTCCAAGCAAACGTCGCAAATAAATGGCCTCCTTCGTGGCTTCGGTCATTGTCATGTATTCGGCCTCTACTGTTGATAATGCAACAGTGGGTTGCTTTCTGGATTCCCAACAAATTGGAGCACCTGAAAATACAAAAACAAATCCAGTATACGAACATCTATCGTTGCAGCAACCGCCCCAATCGGCATCTACGAATCCTTCCACGTCGAGATCATTTTTCTCAAAAGTCAGCGCTATGTTAGCAGTTCCTTGCAAATATCGGAGAACCCTCTTGGCTGCCAACCAGTGCTCTTCCAAATAATTGTTATTGAACAGACTTAAAGAACTAACGGCAAATGCCAAATTCGGTCGGGTTCCAATAACTAAGTATGTTAAACATCCGACCAGCTCTTTGTACGGACATCTTCGCATGACTTCTAATGATGGAGATTCTGGCTTCACTAATTTAATGGAAGGGTCACAGGGCGTCAAAACGGGTTTGCAATCCAGCATTCCAAAACGTTTCAATAGCTCTTGAACGTAGCCCTTCTGTGTCATTTGCATCTTCCCCTTCTCCTGTAAAAACTCAATTCCTAAACAATGTCTAATATCACCCAGATCTCGCATTTCAAACGTGGACAATAATTTTTCTTTTATTGAGTTTTTCCACTTCGTATCGAAACTTGCAATTAGTATGTCATCGACATAAATTGTGACTAACATAAGATGATCCTTCCTTGCAGTGAAATATATGCATGAATCAGCTGTCGATGGTTTCAGTCCAAGTTCTTGCAGTCTTTTGCTCAATTTCAGATTCCATAACCTGCTCGATTGTCATAGCCCATATAAACTTTTATTTAGCAAACATACCTTGGATCCTCTTCGTATTTCGTTTAACATCTTTCGCGCCTTATTATGAAACTCTGCTGTTTCGCGCTTTGATCGTTCCTGAAGCATTTCTTCGAGAGATACCTCAAGATGCTCGTGTAGAAAGGCTGTCGAGTCATCCAGATAATCCACAGTTAAATTATGTTTAACAGACAATGCCATGAGCATTCGTATCGAACTTAATCTGGCCATTGGTGCGAATGTCTCCCCAAAATCTTCACCAAAACGTTGTGAGAACCTGTTTACTACTAATGTTGTTTTTCGTCTGTCGATTTCTCCGTTCGGCTTCAATTTATTTCTAAGTACGATTTGACAATCGGCAATGTTTTTGTCAGCGGGTTCATCTACTATTTTCCATGTATCGTTCTTGATCATGGCAATGAATTCTTTATTTATTGCTTTTCTCCATGCCATTTCGTCGACTTCGGTTAAAGCTGATTTTATTGGCGCTTCAGTCATATTAGCTACAGCATCTAAAAACTCGTCGTCCGAATCATCATTGCTTAGACGTACCTGATTACTCGGTTGTGCATATACCTTCCTTGGTCTTCCCACTCTACCATTTCTAATAATACGTGGTCTACCAACTCCACGACGGACTACAGGTGGAGCTCCTGTTGTATCGTCGTCATTTCTTCATCGTCATTTCGTCATTTCACTCATCCGCTGACTTGTGAACATCCTCACTTTGATGTTCGATCGTCTTTATGTCAATATCGACTGTTCTAATTTTCTCTTCTTCCTCGGATGTAGGTGAATCTAGCCCATTAAAATCATGAATCAATTCTCGTAATTGGGGGCACGCAGTGGCTCAGTGGGTAGAGCGCGCGCCTACGGACTCTGTGGTCGCGGGTTCGATCCCCGACGCCGACACCTCTGGAATACTCCATGTGCTCTGTAGACTGTGGTGCCCAAGGTGGTTCGGAACCCACCTTATAAAAACTGTAGGTCCCGTCGTGAAATAATTACGAAAAGGAGTTCGAAAAAGCGACGTTAAATAAGATAAAAAACTAGAGGGCTATTGTTGCTCGCTCGCTTCGCTCGCTCGCGAGTAGGGTTGTTTTTTGTTTAGCTCGCGGGTCGGACTGCTCTTGCGAGAGGGTTAGTGATACGCATAGCTAGTAGGGCCCACAGCTATTAATGTCATTCATTTTGTGTGTGACTCTCCACGAGCCACACAAAGAACTTCCCGATTCGTTAGTTGCTGTATATTATTATTATTATTTATTAAGTGTACGTTTTAAGAAGATTATGCGTTTTCAGGGAAATTCAATAGTTTTCTACTTATCAAAATGTTTGCTATATAGCGTCGCATTAAACCAATATCGTATGCTCGTTGCTCGCTTGGTTCCTTGTTATAGCATACTAATGTTGCAAAATAAATTGTCTTAATTAGTTTTTCGCAAACGATACAACTCATCATTATCCGGGTTTGCAGTATTGATCTTGGTTTTCTTCGATACTATTAATTTAAATTTTCTCAAAATATATAAACCGCTCAATTTTGAAACTCTGCTCAGTGCTACATACAACATTTGTAAAGTTCGTATATCTGATGTTTTAAAATCCATACATACTTTCTCGTATGTTTGTCCCTGACTTTTATGAATCGTAATCCCTTCAGCAGGAACCACTGGAAATTGACTACGTATGATTTGTTATTTTTCTTCACTCGAAATATTTACTTGATTCGATATTTTTTTATTATTGGTGTTAAATTTTGATTGATATTTGCATTTTTCATATAATTACGATAACGAGTTCTTACTTTCACTCCTACTATGGCCAATTGAAAATCTAACCACAATATAGACGGAATTCTAGTATTTTCTTGAAAAGTAATAAATTTTAATATTCCGCATGTGTGCTCCATTAACCAATCCGTTTTCAACATCACTGTTATTAACAATTATCATATAGTCCATATTAATTTTCAATTTAATCTCTGTTAATAATTCGTTTTGAACTGATTGTTTTTTTACAGATTGTAATATAAATTTTTTTTTTACTTTCATCGATATTCTTTCCGTTCTCTCGTATAAATTGCATTGTTGAATGAACTTCCTTCGAAAAAAACTAAAAAAACTTAAAATCTACTTGACCAATATGGACCAAAATCTAATCAGCTCTAAGTTACAGCGGGGCACATCGATTGCATCATTCATCATTCCGATCGCGTTGTTACTTTTTCTGAAAACGTTAACGAAAAATTTGATACCATAGAAACGGACATACGCACACACAGACACACAGACACACACACACACACACACACACACACACACACACATACCGACATTTTGATAAAAATAGTCTAAAATGACTCCAATGACCATGAAACGTGAAGATCTGCTAAAAATTCGATTTTCGATTTTCGGGGTAATTACAGTAACTTCCCTATGAATCGGGAAGTTAAAAATTCTCGTAATTAATATTGTGTGTAAATTCATTTAAGAATTTCACCTCGCGTGTCACTTCTATTTTCCTTTCCTCAGCTATCCATACTCTGTATCCTTTTGTTTCAGATAAATAACCCATAAAAATTCCTTCCTGCGAACGTGGCTCGAATTTCCCTTTGTTAGGTTGACGATTTAATACTAATACTCTTGAGCCAAATGTTCTAAAATACGAGACAATGGGACGTCTTCCCGTCCATTTGGAAAATGGTGTATCACCATCTAAAATCCTTGATGGGCATCTGTTCCTTACGTGATTCGCTGTATTTACAGCCTCAGCCCAAAATGCGGGAGCCAAATTTGATTGTAGTAACAAACATCTTGCCATCTCGACGAGAGTCCTGTTACGTCTTTCCGCTATTTTGTTCAGGAGTGTGAACGTTGGTTAACCTTCTTCTAATTCCATTGTCAGTCAAGTATTGGTCAAACTCCCTATTGCAATAATCAGTCCCATTGTCGGACTGAAGACTCTTAATTTTTGCTCCAATTTGGTTTTCCACAAGGTGCTTGTATTTCTTAAATTGATCTAGGGCATCGCTTTTCTTCTTCAAAAAACATATTTCACACCATCTGGAACAGTCATCTATAAAAATTATAAAATATCGGGCTCCACTATGAGATTGTGTCCTCATTGGTCCACAGACATCCGTGTGGACAATTTCCAATAAGTTGGAACTTCGCTCAGTCAGATCTTTTGGGAAAAGGAGCGCGTGTCATCTTTCCCTTCGTACAAATTTCACATGTTGACAATACCTTTCATTGAATTGCATGCCGTGTACGATTTGCTTTTTACCACGTTTTTTCATAATTTCTTTTAAATCCTTTTCGTTTAGATGACTATACCTCATATGCCAATTCACCAACTCGGAAACCTCAACCTTAGGCATGTTGATCTTATTCTGTTGTTGATCTTGACGTAATACACATCATTCACTCTACATTTGCATGTATAAGATCATTACCATTCGAATCCATAACTGTAGCTTTTGTCTTATCAAATATTACCTTATGTCCTTTATCCGTAATTTTGGCGACAGATAATAAATTGATTCGCAGATCAGGCACATATAAAGTATTCATCAAATCGATGGCCTTACGTTTCATGCCATTATTAGTCATTATTTAGACAGTACATTTCGCTTCTACTTTTGTGGTTGTACTGCTTACCAAGTTCAATATTTCAAATTCCGAATCTCCTAATTGTGCAAATTTCTCTTTATTGTTGCACATGTGAGATGTGCATCCGCTGTCCAAGCACCATTCAGTTGACGTAGATTTGCCCATGGTCGTAAGTGCTGTGCATTGCTTTTTAGTGGCGACTAAAAGCAGTCATTCTCTTTCTACATTACCTGCCCTTTCTTTAGATTCTCTAATCCTTTGGAAACATTTGGTTGCTTTATGACCAATTCTGTTGCAGTGGTGACATCTCATTGTGAAATTTCCATTCGATTTGGTCCTTTGATTCGTTCTCTGATCGTCCTCTTTATACTTTGGCTTGACATTCTTATTGAATTTCCTTTTAACAATAATAGTATTTTATACAGTGTCGGTTCCCCTCTGCTTGCGAACCTCGTATTCGTCAAATATTTTAAGTTTTAAAGATTCAGGGGAAGGAAACTTGTCTTGAGATACAATAGCGCACCTGAAATTTTCAAAATTGTCTGGCAAACTGTACAACATCATAAATGCCAATAAAGCATTGTTGATTTCAATGTCCATCGCCTGCAGTTGATCAATTGCATCAAAAAATTGTCTTAAATGGGAGCGCACATCTTCTCCCTCTTTCATTCTATGCAACAAAACTTGTCTCAGCAATGAGGCTTTTCGAGCGGGCCCTTTCGATTGATATATCGATTCCAATTTAAGCCACAATTCATTGGAAGTATTAACGGACTTTACTTGAGACAATTCCGACGGGCTGATGGACAAAATCAAGTCTGACATCGCCCTTCTATCAGCCACTTCCCATTCTTTTATGGCGTCTGCCCTCGCGTTTGGTTTCGGTATTTCGCCAATAACGTAACCCCATTTATCATTTTTAAATAATAACGCCTCCGCCTGTATCCGACATGTGTCGTAATTGTCTTTATTTAGCGCCTCGATGCGCACTGTATTCGACACATTCATTTTAATTATTCTTCCTTGATTTACCTCGTGGTCGAACTAACCTCAAAATTTCAACTGACCACACACCTTTACGTATTCGCACTTTTCACTGCGACTTTACGAATTTTACGAAAATTTTACGAAAATAACTTTTCAGTTATGCCCAAATAAACTTTAGAATTGTCCTGGGCCTATAGCCTATTCGATTTAGACAAGATTAATACGGATAACATACGGAGATTAACATAAAAAGAACAAACGGCGATGACGGGAACTAACGAACAGAACAGAATCGGAACCTAAGAACTAGGGGACCCGCAATGGTCCCCGACGCTACGGTAGCTGGCGCGACAGAAGATCTAAACTAATGGCGCGGCGCGAACTTACAAACTAATACATGCGGATTGCAATAGCTAACAAGAACTTATTTTCTTTTCAATTCGAAGTTAACGAGAGTGGAAGAAATATCGAAGAAAACGAGAGTGGAAGAAATATCGAAGAATACGAGAGTGGATGAAATATCGAAGAAAACGAGGACATCAATGACGGAGTTCAAGAATCAGTGCAGAATCAAAGTGAAAACATAAACGTGAATAATGAAGAAAATAGAGAAGACAATGAACGTTTGCGAAACAGAAATTCATAAAGACGACCGGATTGGTACGGAGTGCCGCTAACGTATAGTGTCGTTGTTGTTCCGAGCTCGTATGATGAAGCCCGTCTATCTGACGATTCCAACAAATGGAAAAATGCAATGGACGAAGAAATGGCCGCATTAAAAGAAGATCTGACTTGGAAAGTGTGTGAGTTACCTGCTGGTTGTCGAGCAATTGGATGCAAGTGGGTATATGCTCTAAAAACTAATGATGAAGGAAAAATTGTACGATTCAAAGCTCGCTTAGTCGCCAAAGGTTTTGTCCAACGCGAAGGCATTGATTATTTTGAAACATTCGCGCCAGTAGTTCGATATGAATCCATACGACTTATCCTCTCGATATGCGCAAGTAAAGACCTCTAAATGTCGAAATTTTACATAAAGACCGCTTTTCTCTATGGACATCTGAGAGATGATATATACATGGAGCAGCCACGGGGATATGAGCAGGGTTGACATATTCCCCGGGAACCAGTCCCCTTACCGCTGCACCCCTCGCCCAGCTGCGCCGCTGAGCCCGCCTGACTTCCCCCACTCTTTCCACTAACGCTGAGTCAGCGTCGCCACGCGTACCGCGTGGAGCAAGCTAGCGGGTGTTCCATAAACACCGTACGCTTATGTAAGCTTTCTCAATACTTTTAAAACAACATGTGTAGTATAAAATACTGCAAATGGCACTCTAAAACTTCGATCCTTGCTACACTGCACAGTTGCACACCAAACGTCTGTAAACTGCTGTAAACTGAATTCGCAAGCTGACTTCACCTAAGCCAAGCCGTCCATGGCGTCGTGTGGAACAAAAGACCGCCCGTTAGGTTCCCTACCTGCTTCCACAGACGGAAGAGTGGGGCAAGCCAGGCGGGCTCAGCGGCGCAGCTGGGCGAGGGGCGTAGCGGTAAGGGGACTGGTTCCCGGGGAATATGGCAACCCTGGATATGAGTGCGGACAAAATCTAGTGTGTAAACTAAATCGAAGTTTGTACGGACTTAAACAATCACCTCGATGCTGGAACAAGAAATTTGTTACATTTTTGAATAAATTTGGTTTTCAAAGTTTAGAAAGTGACAAGTGTGTTTTCATAGGAACTGTTAATAAAGATATAATTTATCTAGCACTGTATGTCGACGATGGGCTAATAGCATCAAAATCACAATATGCAATAGACAAAGTTTTGTGTAATGTACAAACCGAATTTAAAATAACTGCAGACAATAAAGTTGACCAGTTTATTGGTATTGAAATTGAACGTGATCGTAAAAACCGAACTTTAAAAATAAAGCAAGCTAATTACATTAAGTAAATTCTACAGAGATTTGTAATGGACAATACTAATGCAATAAGTGTACCTGCTGAACCTGGACTATTCTTCAGTACCATAAACACGGACGAAGAAAACCAGATGGGGATCCGTATTCCCTACCGAGAAGCCGTAGGTTCTCTTTTGTTCACTGCAAGAGTAACACGGCCTGCCATTGAGTATGCTGTAAATACATCTAGCCAATTTTTGAATAATTATAGGACAGTACATTGGAACGCAGTTAAGAGAATATTTAGATACTTGGCCGGAACAATAGACTATGGGATTGTATACGGAAAAAGTGGGAGCATACTTGATTTAATTGGGTACACGGATGCAGATTATGCTGGATGTTTGGACACTCACAGGTCGAGAAGTGGTTTTGTTTATCTATTAAACAACGCCCCGATTAGTTGGTGCAGTCAGGGTCAAGAGATAGTCTCACTATCAACTACTGAAGCTGAATACATTGCCCTAGCACATGGCATAAAAGATGCAATTTGGCTACAAAGAATGTTATCGCAGTTAAATATACAATGTAAAAAAGTTAAAATCCATGTCGATAATCAATCTGCAATTAAACTCGCGAATAACCCAGAATTTCACAAAAGAACTAGAGGGCTATTGTTGCTCGCTCGCTTCGCTCGCTCGCGAGTAGGGTTGTTTTTGCTCACTCGCTTTGCGAGCTCGCGGGTGGAACTGCTCTTGCGAGAGGGTTAGTGATACGCATGGCTAGTAGGGCCTACTGATATTAATGTTTTTTATTTGGTGTGTGACTCTCCAAGAGTCACACAAAGAACTTCCCGATTCGTTACTCCTTCGCCAACATCGCTAACATCGTTTTTTTTTTTTGTACTTTCATCGATATTCTCCCAAAATGTATTCTTGGGAGTAGAGATGATAAATTCACTGTTGCATTGGAATAACTTTCGATTATTCCAAGCGGTAACATTAGCATCAGTTAAAAAAAAAAAATTTTTTTAAATCTAAAAAAAAATTTTTTTTTTAATTTAAAAAAAAATTACGAAAAAAATTTTTTTTTATGTAATTGCGTTTGGTTCTTTGGTGGAAAATTTTCGTCCTCCCTTATAAATTGCATTGTAGAATCAACTCTTTTCGAAAAAAAGTAAAAATCTAAAAAACTACTTGACCAATATGGACCAAAATCTAATCAGCTCTAAGTTACGACGGGGCACATCGATTGCATCATTCATCATCCTGATCGCGTTGTTACTTTTTCTGAAAACGTTAACGAAAAATTTGATTACATAGAAACGGCCATACGCACACACACACACACACACACACACACACACACACATACGAACATTTTGCTGAAAATAGTCTAAAATGACTACAATGACCATGAAACGTGAAGATCTGCTAAAAAATCGATTTTCGATTTTCGGGGTAATTACAATAACTTCCCTATAAAATCGGGAAGTTAACTAAACATATTGACGTGCGTTTATCATTTTACTCGTGAAATTGTGGAAAAAGGTTTAATTGAAATTAATTATATAAAATCACAAGACAAACTAGCTAATATACTAACAAAATCATTGCCAAAGGAGCGTTTTCGTTATTTAAGAGATTTAATGAATATAATTCTATAAGAAGTGGGAGCGACGCGACGGCCCTAAATAAGTAGGAGTGTTAGATTAGGTATTAGGATTAATCTAACAATAGGTGGGAGCGATGGTCCTAAATAAGAGGGAGTGTTAAGTTTGGTATTTAGGATTTAGCTAACAATAACATAAGTTCCCTCTGCGCCGCTATCCCTTATAGCTGGGTCCTCCTACCCTTAGACCATTAAAAAAAAGACGGTTTTGTCGAAAGTAGACGTTGAACACGTTTACCTACCTAATTTAGTTGAACCGAAGCGCTTGAGCGAGAAGCTTCTTCTGTACTCTCATTTACTGAATAAACTCTCTACAGGGTGTCCCGAAATTCCTGAACATCCCGGAAATGGGAGGTTCCTGAGACCATTTGAAACAACATTTTCCGTTGCAAAAATGTTATCCGCGGCTTTGTTTAGGAGTTATTAACGAAAAACACGGACCAATCACAGCGCGACCTAGACGCGAGTTGGCACAGTCGGCCCGGCGCGCCAACTGTCGATTGGCCGACTGTGCCAACTCGCGTCTAGGTCGCGCTGTGATTGGTCCGTGTTTTTCGTTAATAACTCCTAAACAAATCCGCGGATAACATTTTTGTAAAGGAAAATGTTGCTTCAAATGGTCTCAGGAACCTCCCATTTGCAGGATGTTCAGGAATTTTGGGACACCCTGTATATCGAGTTTTTATATTCCTGTACTACGAATCCTTGGCATTACTTTATTTCATAACCTCGTAGAAATCCAACACATTCAATAAACATCGATTTGGGCAAGTTACTTTTTTACCAAATGAACAGCTAGATCGAACGCGTGGATCAGTGTGCGATGGCACGATTACGAATGCCGTTGTGTTCAATGACGATGGTAATTGTGTTTTGGGGGGACCATTTGTTTTTCGTGGAATCTTTTGTTTTGTTTGTGGGGTAACCTTCTTCATCGTGAAGAAGGCTCCTCATCAGTCTATGGACTGATTTCAATGACGTTAATTGATAACGCAAGGCGATGCATTGATTGGGTATTGCCGAACGCTGCATTCCCGCTCAACGCACCCTTGATGACTCGTCGTCTTCCACGGCTGATTGGAGCAGCCTTCGGGTGCAAGGAGAGAGTCAGAAAGAGAGAAGTACGATGTATACCTCTAGTGGACGGTCCCTTGCAATCGAACAATAATAAATAAAATAGCACAATACGTGGTGATTGTGGAAAAAATTTGAAACGCTTCCCAGGAAAATGATTTCGAGAACCTCTAATTCTAATTCATTAGCTGAACAAAATTATCAAATAAATAAACGTGATTGAACACCAGGAAATTGTGATTGGTTTCGTGAATTGCGATTCTAAATATTCTAACTACAATGGAATACCGCTGCTTGCTGCAGCATCGCCGACGAACGGACAAGGTATTTAATTAGACCTTCGGCAGATCAAACGTACTACATTCCACCGATTCCTACCTCCGGAACAATTAAACGTGACACGTCGTCGTTCATTACTATCATCATTGAATTGGTATCGAAGGGTACAATATTAAGCGACAGCTTTCGATTAAATAATTACTGTAGTACCAAAAGATTATTGTAAGTGTATAGGTCAACCGTATGATCAAAGATGTGACATTCTTACATTTCTTTTAGAGAAGTTTGATTTGCTCATTTACAATTCAACGCCTTGAGACTAACTTCAATACTTTATTAAACAATTTAGGATACAAAATTTCTTTCCATGAATATAACATGCGATATATACGGGGTGTGTCACCTACCGTTTATACCTCAAATATCTCTATTTTTTCTTTAGAAATCGAATAAATTTCCTCTGTCTGTGGCCTGGACTTACTTTGAGTAATTATAGTCACTAAATTCCTAATGAGAAAGGGACTTTAATCGTAGATGTTTAAAAGGGAGTCTAAGTTTCAAAAAATGGAGGTGACTTTGAGATCTCTAAAACAAATAATATAAAGACAAATATTTTTACAGCATCGTGTGATCCCCGTTGACCACCATCTCAACAGTTCTGATACTCGTGGCATTTATTAAATTGATGTGACAAATAGAATGATATCAAAAACAAGTGTTACGGATGACGAACAGGTGTTCAATATCATCTCTGGCAGGAACCGTCCTAGATAAACGAACAGAGCTAGCCTAGATAAATCTACATAGCTGTTTAGCTTAGTTTAGGGCCCAAACATACGCACGACCAACTGGTCGTTGACAAAATACGAATGTTCAATTGAAGAGTACTGACAAGTACCACCCGTCATTGCAGGGATATACAGGGTGTTTACCTACAGGTGGGAGAAAATTTAAGGAGTGGTTCTCGACGATAATATAAGACGAAAATGAAGAATAAAAAATTGCGATTTCGGCCTCGTTATTAAGTTATTAACAGTTAAAAATCTGCCCAAAAAGCGACAACTTTTCAACAGCGGTGCATGTTGCGTACGTCACACAGGGGCGCGACAGTCTCGTATCAAGTGACAAACGTATGTATACCTTGGTTCTCATTTGGGGCCCCAGCGAGGTGAAAATGTTTAAAAAATCGTCGGACGACATTGAACCTACCTACTCGTTAAAATCCACAAGGGCATTTCTAATATCCGCCCTATGGAATCATCGAGTAGAAGGGGTCAATGCCCTTTCACTTTTACATTCATTTCACACATATCCACAAATCCTTATCCTGTACTATAATTGTTCATAACACCGTACTTAATATACTGGAATAAACGCTCTATCACTATTTACAATATCATACACATGCACTACGAGTTTCTGCGATCGGAAATCTTCGACGCGTGCGAGAAGAATCGTCCGTACAAGCTAGCGTCCGTATGCACACTGATTCAAGACAGCTGATGTGGTCAATGCACACACATGAAATATTTCGCGGTCACAGACAGAATGAATAGGAATCACGAAATCCGTGAAAACAGGATAGACAATGTATTGGTATAGCAATGCGCGTCGTTTGGGCGGTAGTTTGCTGTAGATCTTCATTTGTTTTATCGATCTGGCATCGACCTCATCAGCTGTCTTGAATCAGTATGCATATGGATGCTAGCTTGTACGAACGATTCTTCTCGCACGCGTCGAAGATTTCCGTTCGCAGAAATCACACACGACATCAAGATGTCCGTTCTGTCTGTAAACGAGTCTTCCGACGTAAATCAAGTTCCATAAAGTGCAGTGTTTCAACATTAAAGGATTACCAGTCCTTTACATTCTCCTCATTTCCCTCAGTAAACTTGTACTCTCTGTAAACTCGTAGTGCGTGTGTATGATATCGTAAATAGTGATAGAGCGTTTATTCCAGTATATTAAGTACGGTGTTATGAACAATTATAGTGCAGGATAAGGATTTGTGGATATGTGTGAGAAGAATTTAAAAGCGAAAGGGCATTGACCCCTTCTACTCGATAATTCCATAGGGCGGATATTAGAACTGCCCTTGTGGATTTTAACGAGTAGGTAGGTTCAATGTCGTCCAACGATTTTTTAAACATTTTCACCTCGCTGGGGCCCCAAATGAGAACCAAGGTATGCATACATTTGTCACTTGCGTGACGTACGCAACGTGCACCGCTGTTGAAAAGTTGCCGCTTTTTGGGTAGATTTTTAACTGTTAATAACTTAATAACAAGGCCAAAATCGCAATTTTTTATTCTTCATTTTCGTTTATATTATCGTCGAGAACCACCCCTTAAATTTTCTCACACCTGTAGGTAGACACCCTGTATAAGCCCTTGCATTTCTACTCTCGTGGGCTAGTATTGTCGTAATCACGAATCGTGTCGCGTCGTGCTGCATCTCGGAAGCCAACTACCAGTGAGATCGGGCGTTTGTTCCTTTTGAATCAAAGTTTAACCGTATAGATTCCGCGAGTTCGGTGTAACATCTATTAGGCAGTGATAAAGTTGCTCCGAGACCCCCCCATTGCCAGTGTGTCAACACCGTGCATCTTACAAGGGGAGTCCACGGTAGACGGGAACCGGATTTTCCTGAAACTTGCAGTATTTGAAGATGACGTATCCAAATGTAATTTAGCAAAGCAGTAGCGCGCGCTTCTCAAGATTTCCCGAGAAAATTGCATTTGAAAAATCGGTTTACCCGTTCATAAGGAGTTCGCGTTAACCTATGAATATGAAGCGCAGTGGTCGAGGGCGCTTCGAGAAAGACTGGTAATCAGTAGGTCGCTGGTTCGTGTCTTGCTGTCGACATTTTTGTTTTAATCTTCTTTTCAGTTTTATTCCTAAAGTTTATGAAATCTGCCATTAAACAATTATTTTTTAAATAGAAAATGCATGTTTTTTATTTGTGGGTATTGAAAAAAATTGAACAAAAAATAATACAGTGTTATATTTACTTTATTACTGCTCCTTCTTTATTATTAATAAAAATAAATTACGTGTTAGTATGACACGACCCAAAATGATACCCATCGTAAAAGCATGGGAAACAATAATTTTTTCGGCATCAAGAACACACTATAATAAACGGAGCGTTTGTACAAGAGCACGTCGTTTTCAGAAGTTTTGATTTATTATAGTGTGTGCTAGATGCCGAAAAAATTATTGTTTCCCATGCTTTTACGATGGGTATCATTCTGGATCGTGTCATACTAACACGCAATTTTTTTTTATTAATAAAGAATGAGCAATAATAAAGTAAATATAACACTGTATTATTTTTATGTTCGATTTTTTTCAATACCCACAAATAAAAAACATGCATTTTCTATTTAAAAAATAATTGTTTATGGCAGATTTCATAAATTTTAGGAATAAAACTGAAAAAAAAGATTAAAACAAAAATGTCGACAGCAAGACTCGAACCAGCGACCTACTGATTACCAGTCTCTCTCGAAGCGCCCTCGGCCACTGCGCTTCATGTTCATAGGTTAACGCGAGCTCCTTATGCACGGGTAAACCGATTTTTCAAATGCAATTTTCTCGGGAAATCTTGAAAAGCGCGCGCTACTGCTTTGCTAAATTACATTTGGATACGTCATCTTCAAATACTGCAAGTTTCAGGAAAATCCGGTTCCCGTCTACCGTGGACTCCCCTTGTTAGTTTAGGTAATATCATCTTTCAATTCTTTCTATTCTAAATGCAATCCATTCGCGAATAAGAATATATTTGTGTTCTTTGATAATTAACGCAAATTCATTAAACCCATAATTATTGTCCAATATCCTAATCGAGTAATTGAACGTGCCCACACGATACAATCTTACCGCTCGGATCGTATCAATTAAATTATACTAGTTACGAGGCTTACTAATAATCCTAGCGACTCCCTGATTTCACATCAGGTTCGTTTGTGACATTCCAATTGTCCAAATAGAGATTTATCCAACCTAGTGGCTCCCCAATTTCGCATTGGGTTCGTCCACGAAAACTATACTATCCTAGCGGCTCCCCAATTTCGCATTGGGTTCGTCCGCATCCTAACAGCTCCCTGATTTCGTATCAGGTTCGTCTGTGCTCTTATCCAACCTCCCAGCGGCTCTCTAATTTCGCATTGGGTTCGTCTGCGTTTGACTCCATTCCTAGAGTCTCCCTGACTTAGCGTCTCACGCGGCATTCGCGAGAAAATGAAATCACAGATTCAGTAGACGTTCCACAAATTTTGGATTACGCCCCGAACTGGTGATGCGTACCCTTGTTTATTCCTACTGTTACGGATGACGAACAGATGTTCAAGATCATCTCTGGCAGGAACCGTCCTAGATAAACGCATAGGACCACTCTAGATAAATTCACATATCTGTTTAGTTATAACCAAAATGTACGTACGTCCAACTGGATGATGACAAAACACGAAAGTGACCCAGGGGTACTGACAAGTACCATTCGTTCATTCGAAAGGTACTCACAAGTACCACCCGTCATTGCAGGGGTATACAGTGGTCGAAATTTCCATAGTTCCTGATGAGAGGTTTTGTGTAAATAATTATAAACGTGAACGGTGGAAGAAATATATTAAAGTATTGGAAGATGTCGGTGGTGTCTACAAGACGGGCGCACGATTAGAACTGCCTGCCCAAACGCAAGGGCAGCAGTACGTACCTTCGTACCTGAAGAAAGAATGGCAAGCTATAAACGAAGGGGAATCAGGTATTTCCCAATATTCCAAGGATGTAGGGTTTTCTACAAAGTGCGTTAAAACGCCTAACTTTTACCTTGACAGTTCCATACTTATTTGTTGGCAATTTTGGTTCATTTATAAAAGAATAAATAAGCTCTAAGTATTTATGTTATATTAAGACGATTACAAAGACATCTGAATGGTTTCAAAATAGAATATCTTCTCATTCAAGTGATAAAGTTAAAAAGTATGTATGTTTGATGAAGGGTTATGCGAAATTTCTTTAGTTCCACTCAAAACTTTATTTATTTTCCAAAATCAACGTGTTTTATTTAATAATTGTATGTTAATATTGTATATTCCTACCATTTTTCAAAGTAACTTGAAAAACTCGGTTAGTCATGCTTCTAATTAAGGTTTGTAACGTCGCGTCGATACATATATCCACGCTTGTCTTATACTACTTCTATGTTCTGCAACAGTAGCAAATTGTTTTCCATTTGCGTATGTACATCTTTGCGAGATAATATTTCCCAAAGGTTCTCTATGGGGTTAAGGTCCGGAGATCGGGCGGGCCACTGCATCAATTGAATATTTTTCGTTTGAAAGCATTCCTTGCTGACTCTTGAAGTGTGGACGTCTGCATTATGTTGTTGGAATACATAGTCAACCGACCCCATTTCTTCCATGAACGTAATTAGAGCGTCTTCCAAAAGTTCTGTGTATTTTTCAAAATTCATTTTCGTTGATATCCAACACATCGGAGTCTTTGCGGAAAAGCTACATACAGCTCAAACCATGATACTTCGACCACCAAAATTTCGACTCATGGTAATGTCATGTGGTTTACTCAAATCGTGCCAATAGAACATAAAACCATCTGGTCCGTCTAAATTAAACTTTTTCTCATCCGAAAAAATTACTTTTTCCCATTCTTTATTCCACGACATACGAGTTTTAGCAAAAGCGAGTTCTGCTTCTTTAAAATACTGCGTTAAAGGCGGTTTTCAAGCCTTTTTAGTGTTGTTGCATTTTGATTTGATGCAGTAAAATTAACGAAGTTTGCCTCCGATTCAACTTTTTATTTCCACCCTTCGGATGATTTGTACCGTATTGTCACCTAACTTAACAAAATTATTTTTGACATGATGGAATTTGTTTATTTTTAAGGTAATTTTCCCGTTAGAAAATCCTGAAAATCCTCCACATTTAATAATTTACCCCGTGGCATGTTAAGAAAAATCGATATAACCTAAAAATATATCCTATTTTATAAAAATAAAAGTAAATCAACTTAAGTAAGTATATGTTTATACACAGTACCCAGTACACAGTTTTGTACACAGTACTCACACTGTTAAAGATAAATGAATATATCAGCTGTAACCATGGTAATTTCGCTGGAATTTTCAATAAAATATCAGATATAACTGTAATAATCGGAGCTATACGCGACAATCGAAATATCAATCAAGAAATTGTAATCGAAGAAGTAATCACGCTCAGTCAGTAACAATGAAAATCTCAGTCGACAACGATCAAAAACCGGAAAATTTGTAGTGGAACTATGGAAATTTCGACCACTGTATAAGCCCTTGCATTTCTGTTCTCTGGGGTTGGTTCTAGCGTAGTCACGAATCGTGTCACGTTGTGCTGCATCTCGTAGAGTCAATTTCCAGTGCGATCGGGCTAAAGTTCCCCTTCATATCAAAGTTAAAATCTCATGGATACCGCATTGCTTCGGTATAAATCTATCCGGCATTTTCGAAAGTTACTCCGAGATGCCGCATTGCCTGTGCATCAACATTGTGCATCTTTAGGTAATAATATTTTCATATCAATTCCATCTTATACATTCGCGACTATTCCAATTGTAAGACACTTCTTATAATCAAAATACAGGGTATCCCACGCAACTGGAACAGAGGAAAATAATTTCTTAAAACTAGAGGGCTATTGTTGCTCGCTCGCTTCGCTCGCTCGCGGGTGGGGTTGTTGTTGCTCGCTCGCTTCGCTCGCTCGCGGTCAGGACTGCTCTTGCGAGAATGTTAGTGGTACGCATGGCTAGTAGGGCCCACAGCTATTAATGTCTCATTTTGTGTGTGACTTTCCACGAGCCACACAAAGAACTTCCCGATTCGTTAGTTGCTGTATATTATTATTATTATTTATTAAGTGTACGTTTTAAGAAGATTATACGTTTTCAGGGAAATTCAATAGTTCTCTACTTATCAAAATGTTTGCTATATGGCATCGCATTAAACCAATATCGTATGCTCGATGCTCGCTTGGTCCCTTGTTATAGCATACTAATGTTGCAAAATAAATTGTCTTAATTAGTTTTTCGCAAACGATACAACTCATCATTATCCGGGTTTGCAGTATTGATCTTGGTTTTCTTCGATACTATTAATTTAAATTTTCTCAAAATATATAAACCGCTCAATTTTGAAACTCTGCTCAGTGCTACATACAACATTTGCAAAGTTCGTATTTCTGATGTTTTAAAATCCATACATACTTTCTCGTATGTTTTTTATCCCTGACTTTTATGAATCGTAATCGCTTCAGCAGGAACCACTGGAAATTGACTACGTGTGATTTGATATTTTTCCTCACTCGAAATATTTACTTGATACGATATTTTTTTATTATTGGCGTTAAATTTTGATTTATATTTGCATTTTTCATATAATCACGATAACGAGTTCTTACTTTCACTCCTACTATGGCCAATTGACAATCTAACCACAATATAGACGGAATTTTAGTATTTTCTTGAAAAGTAATAAATTTTAATATTCCGCATGCTCCATTAACCAATCCGTCTTCAACATCAATGTTATTTAATTATCATATATTTTATATTAATTTTCAATTTAATCTCAGTTAACAATTCGTTTTGAACTGATTGTTTATTTAAAGATTGTAATATAAATGTTTTTGTACTTTCATCGATATTCTTTATAATAATAATTATAAGAATAATTTTCGATTATTGTAAGCGGTTACATTAGCATTAGTTGCATAATTGGAAAAAGCGTATTTTTAATTAAAAAAAACAAGAAAAAAATTTTTTTTTTAATTTTATAAAAAATTTTTTTTTAATTATATAAAAAAAAATTTTTTTTAAATATGTCTAAATATATATATAGTTACGTTTACTTCTTCGGTGGATACGCCTTTCGTATAAATTGCAATGTTTAATCAACTCCCTTCGAAAAAAACTAAAAAACTACTTGACCAAAATGGACCAAAATCTAATCAGCTCTAAGTTACAGCGGGGCACATCGATTGCATCATTCATCATTCCGATCGCGTTGTTACTTTTTCTGAAAACGTTAACGAAAAATTTGATACCATAGAAACGGACATACGCACACACACACACACACACACACACACACATACCGACATTTTGATAAAAATAGTCTAAAATTACTCCAATGACCATGAAACGTGAAGATCTGCTAAAAACTCGATTTTCGATTTTCGGGGTAATTACAATAACTTCCCTATAAAATCGGGAAGTTAATAAAATAATATTATAGGATAACTTCTTAACGAATAAGTTTAGGGCATAAGTATGTTAGTACTTTTATGTAGAGCACAACAAACTGCATCGATTGGTGCAGTCAAAAATGTAGGTTTCCATAAAAAAGTGCAGTTGCATTTTTCTGATGCACCGATACACAAAAGTGCATAAAATTAGAAGCGTAGTATGCACCATCTGATACTATTCAACTTTTTCTTATAACATTTTCCTCTATTCCCGACCCTTTAGGAGGTACAACCTGTTCCAGTTACGTAGGACACCCTGTATATTTGTATTAATCGATGTCAGGGATTATTCACGCCAGCAGGTTAAGTGAAACACAACCGTATGTAGGTTAATATGCAGAAATATATATTTATTTAACACGATTTGAATATTCGACGCGAGGTGATAGGCGATCGATGCGTACTCGATGACATCCCGGAGACAAGAGAGCGAATCCCGCGACATTGTTTTCGCTATATGCCCTATGAGGGCAGCAGTCGGGAAAACACACGTCGGTACATTCTAACAATTGGTAAATTCGTGCAAATCACTAAACCCATAATTATCGTTCCAAAATCCTAATCAAGTAATTGAACGTCCCCACACGATACAATCTTACCGCTCGGATTGTATCAATTAAATTATACTAGTTACGAGGCTTACTAATTATTCTAGCGACTCGCTGATTTCGCATCAGGTTCGTCCTCGCTGTCTATAATCCTAAAGGCTCCCCAATTTCGCATTGGGTTCATCCGCACACCTTAGCTAACAAATTGAGACCACATTCCCAGGGTAACCACGCTTTGCTGGCTCCTCGTGTTGCTCGTGGCTCTGGCTCGTAACACTACCAAAGAAAATGATCTCTTCCCGAGTGTTCGGAGGGAATTGCAGGAGAAGTAGGGTTTACAATTCTAATTGTAAGATCCTTCGACGAGAATAGTACGAACCTTCAAAATTTCGCGAATGAAGACGCGCACGAAGAACTATTTCGATGGACTGTCATGAAGATATCGACAAAACTTAAAAAAAGAGATGTTTTCCTTTGATAGCGATGGCAAAAGGGGGAAATATTTACGTATGACTTACGAATATTTTTTAATTATTCGATTTTTCTGCTGCAGGATATCTTTTTGTAATGATTTGAGGACCTAACTAGAAGGTACAACAATTAATAGACTTCGCTTTTTACGATCATATTTCCAGAGTTCTACAAATTAAAATTTGTTTTTATAATTTTAATATTCTTCAGATTTTAATCTAATTAAAATTATATTCACAAACAGGTCGATTACATATAATTCGATCTAAACAATTTTTATAGTTATTTTCAAGTTTTAACCAACATTTTGGTAAAGGAAAAAAATCTTCCGATTCACCTCAGCAATTAATATATAATATCGTAACTTCGTTATAATATAATATAATATAATATAATATAATATAATACGATACGATACGATACGATACGATACGATACGATACGATTCGATACGATACGATACGATACGATACGATACGATTCGATACGATACGATACGATACGATACGATACGATACGATACGATACGATACGATACGATTCGATACGATACGATACGATACGACACGACACGACACGACACGACACGACACGACACGACACGACACGACACGACACGACACGACACGACACGACACGACACGACACGACACGACACGACACGACACGACACGACACGACACGACACGACACGACACGACACGACACGACACGACACGACACGACACGACACGACACGACACGACACGACACGACACGACACGACACGACACGACACGACACGACACGACACGACACGACACGACACGACACGACACGACACGACACGACACGACACGACACGACACGACACGACACGACACGACACGACACGACACGACACGACACGACACGACACGACACGACACGACACGACACGACACGACACGACACGACACGACACGACACGACACGACACGACACGACACGACACGACACGACACGACACGACACGACACGACACGACACGACACGACACGACACGACACGACACGACACGACACGATACGATACGATACGATACGATACGATATGATATGATATAATATAATATAATATAATATAATATAATATAATAATTCGTTATATCTAATAATTGTTAGAAGAAGGTATTTAAATCAAAAATTATTATATCAATAACGAAGGTACGAATTTATATTATAATTAATTGCTGAGGTGAAGAAAAGGAATTTTTTCCTTTACCAAAATGTTGGTTAAAACATGAAAACAACTATAAAAATTGTTTAGAATGGTATATATATATGTATATACACAGGGTGGTCCACGCAACTTGCACACCTATAATAACTTCCAAAGTATGCGTTGCACGAAAAAGTTTTGTATACCGAAGTTGCATGGTCTGTAGGGGTACATTATGTAGTGTATTTATTTTTTTTTTAATAAAAAAGGTCAATTGATTTTAAACTAACTTCCCGATGAGCTAGAGGCTTGAAATTTTAGACATAGCTCAGAACTGGATGACAATACAATATACAAAAAGAAATTTTAAAAAAAGCCTATGCGTTTAGGAGGTATAAATTATTAATAATTTGAACCTTTGCACCCCCCCCCCCCCCCCGCCGCGTGACGCAGTACGTCTTCGCGGTCAGCGTCCCCACCCTACTACGTGTTCCCACTCTGACTTATCCCTACTCCACTGACCCGCTTCGCACCGAAGGAGCTCAGTGTGCGTCAGTGTGCGTTTAAGCTCCGTGCGGTTTTTACAAAGTTACTACGTAAGTTACTACACCACGTTTAAAAAACGGACTGAAAAATATAAAATAATTTTTTCTAGCCCCATACAAATTCCTAACCCCGTACAGATGGTCCTCAAAATTTGTGATTGTGAATTTTGAATAGCTATGAAAATACTTGTAAGATTTAAAACGAAAAACGTGGGGCGCATGCAATAGATAATTGATGCATGAACACCTAAATCACTAACAATTTTATTGCACTGCAAATGATATGAACTGTTTCGCGAGTTTTCTCAGCGGCAGCTACTCTCTACACTCCTTACTATGTATTATCTTGTGCCCCACGTTTTTCGTTTTAAATCTTACAAGTATTTTCATAGCTATTCAAAATTCACAATCACAAATTTTCAGGACTATCTGTACGGGGTTAGGAATCTGTATGGGGCTAGAAATAATTATTTTATCCTTTTTAGTCCGTTTTTTAAACGTGGCGTTTTTTAAAATTTTATTTTATACTTTTTAGTCCGTTTTAAAAACGTGGTATTTTTAAAAAATTTATTTTTTAAATATATATTGGATTGAAGACCTAAATCCTTAGACCCGCGGGACTCCGCGGGATTTAAATAAATCCCACATCAATCCCACGGGATTTAAAATGGCGCGGGATTGCAATCCCTCATTCTGAACCATAGAATGCTACAAACCTTCGATTTAGAACAGTGTTAACTTTGGATTTGAACTTAAAATATGAACTTATATTGTGAACTTGAATTTTGAACTTTAAGGGTGTGGATCCGTTTTTGACCTCGAAATTAGTTTGAGCTCCGTCCAGTAAGGGAGCTGGGTACATGTTCTACAGTTGAACCATGAACCTAAGTTGAACCGTCGAGAAGCACAGCAGTGCCAACGATATACCATCTCGGCGGTGACAGCAGTCATTGCATCAATAAATGTTGCCGGTAATTCAGACTACATCAGCAAGCGTGTACGTGTGCCTAGGCGGATTGTACAAGTGCAAGGGTCCGGCTCCGGACATTATTCGTCTCGCTAATGCACATTTGGGGCCCCTACGTAGTCACAATCGCTAGATAAAAGATCAATCTAGGTCGCGAGGTCGCATATGTTGCCTACTTTTGCGTTTTCGATACGTAATTTACATTATTCGACAGCATGATGTCTGCCGAATAATGTAAATTACGCCTCGAAAACGCAAAAATAGGCCACGAAGGCTACCTCGCGACCTAGATTGATCTTTTATCTAGCGATTGTGACTACATAGGAGTCTCAAATGTGCATTAGCGAGACGAATAATGTCCGGAGCCGGACCCTTGCAATCCGCCTAGGCACACATTCACGCTTCCCGAGCAGTGAGCTATGCCACACACTCTCACTCGAGCACACCAACGCAGCATCATCGTCAGTCATATAGTGACGCCACGTTTTCGTATGAAGCCTAACTTACCGGCAACACTTCTCAATCTCTGTTTTACCGATACAGTGATTGAATTGCCGGGTGACCGAATCACCGACGAGATAAAATCGGTAACCGAATGACAAGAAACGGACATCAGCGCTCGTAGCGGAAAAATGCCTGAGCTATTAGTTTCAGAGGACCGTCCCTTCTGAGATATGCTTCGGCTCAAGACTTGCGATTGATTTAAATACGTTTGTTTTAACATAATAAACGTTGAATTGACATTGTATGTGCCCCCCGTAGGGTGGCGTGCGTCCCATAGTTTCTATAAGGATCCCACTTCTCTCGATATTTAAGAAAATGTGTGTCTCTTGACAATGGCAGCACCGTCGCGGCGCCCAATGCTTCTCGCGACTCCGCTACATGCTGCCGAATAATGCAAATTACGCCTCGAAAACACAAAAGTAGGCCCCATAGGCACCCGCGCGACCTAGATTGATCTTTTATCTAGCAATTGTGACTATGCAGGGGCCCCAAATGTGCATTAGCGAGACGTATAACGTCGGGAGCCGGACCCTTGCAATCTCGTGTACGTATACAGCGTCTAGCGGTGTGTTAGTGCGCCACCACACTCTCGCTCGAGCCGGATCTACACCCTTAACTCTGAACTATAACTTTGAACTTTGGACTTGGGACTTTATACTTGGGACTTTGAACTTTGAACGTGTACTGATCGTTATACCATTACGAACGAGATGTGTGTTTTACGGATGTAAATTACACGAACTTAATTGCCCCTGAACCAGCGGCAATCTTGTACAGGACAACGCTCGAAACAGAAATCGTACGTCATCCATTTTGAAATAGAATTACCGAATCTCCCGTTCAGGAAAATTTGCTCAGAACATTGACCTTACAACATATTTCAAGGTCAAGGTCATCGGAGCTGGATCCCCTAAGCAAGAGTTTCGTCCATTTCATCTTTGTCGACAAATTGTAGATATATTCAGATATAATTGTTAATTGTAGACCGTAATCACTACGTGATATGTAATTCATACTTAATTGTAGACCGCGTGTGTATACAACGTTATCATCGACGTTTGTGTTTTTTGTTACAGTGGTTATGGCGTAATGAAAGGAAAAGAATGCATAACAGTAAAGGAGGCTAGATGAGCCCCAACATTAAGAAAGGTGCATGCACGGATTACATCCAAGTCGCACACGAATCACCACAGCGCACATCTCTCGGAGAAACCAGAAGTGGCAACAAGCACGTGTGTGGAACGATACGCGGTCCATCCTTGGCCCGCCATTTTGGCGGCATGGTCCTTTGGGCCACTATACTATTCCTTCAAGGAGCTAGTGTCGTCGGTAAGCTATTCATTACGCTACCGCAATAATGCATTTTTAACGTCCCAAATGTCAGTTTATTCATTTTGTCAACACCTTTATTAACATTTGTTCCTTTGAACTTAATTGACAATGCAAAATACTCAGAGTATTTTTTTATTAAGCTCAGAAAGGAACTTGGTAAGGAAAGTTGTTTACAATAGGTTTACATTATATTCTGCACCTCTAAATAGGTTCAGATTTGTTAAAAAATGGACCGCAGAATTAACCTTGACCCTTTTTTCAAGGTCAAAATTGTTTTTTACTACACCCTATAATACTTGTCGCGACGAACAAAAGTCTCGAAGGAATTATATTTTACAGGAACTTATAGGTTAAAAAGCAACATTAAAGTTTTGTAAACATCTTTATTCCGTATGTCTACAGGGTGACCTACAATGGTATAAACGTGGAGGGAATGATTCGACATGAGGAAATAAGTCGAAAATATAGAAAACATTTTTTCCATTTGACGCGTCGTTTTCGAGAAAATTGACTTTAAAAAGTCCGTCAGGGTCACGTACCTAGCGTTAGTAAGAAGTAGAATGAGTCAGTCATGAAAAGACGCGTCAGACGATTCCTATTCAGTAGCACGCGTGTTCGCCGAATTTTCAAACAGTCGGAAAGGACGAGACAAATGAAAAAAATTTGTTCTGTATTTTCTCATGTAGAATCATCCCCACCACGTTTATACCATCTTGGGACACCGTAAAGGCACGAAATAAAATCATTCCTTTGAGACTTTTGTTCGTTACGATGAGTACTATACGATGCAATAAAAACAATTTTAACCCTGGGATCTCCACCGATCCAGAGGTGCAGAATCATGCTATAGTGGTCACGACATATAATTTTGAAACACCCTGTACACAGTTTAGCAATATCCTCTATTAAATTCTCAAAGAACTGCTCTATTAAACAACCTAAAAAGATATAAGTTGCAACCACAATTGAACACGAGATCTCTACTACGTGGATCCAGTGATGCCAGAAATGCGCAACATTTCACGCAAATGCGCGGCGATTAGACTCAGTATAGTATAATTCTCAATGAAATGGGGTACCTTGAGAACCCCGCAGAATTTTTAAAAATTTATATGATTTGATTCTGAAAAATGAATGCAGTGTATTCGTGTATATTTTGTTAAATAGGTCGTTGGATTCGTCTTGGTGTCAGCTATAACATTATTGAATAAAAAATATGTAGTTATAAATAAATAATGAAGGTGACCACAATTTTTTATTAAAAAAAAATGTTTTTTGAAATTTTTTGTATTGAGATTTGTAAAAGACTGTGTACTGATTACTTTTTGTAGGAAACATTTTTTTGTGACATCACCGGAAATGTCTGAAAAATCGTGTGAATAATAAATAATATTTGAAAACTGGCTTTCAGGAATTCAAAAACTGGCTTTCAGGAATTCGGGCATTCAAACAAGAGTAATCCATAATTAACTTCCCGATTTTATAGGGAAGTTATTGTAATTACCCCGAAAATCGAAAATCGAATTTTTAGCAGATCTTCACGTTTCATGGTCATTGGAGTCATTTTAGACTATTTTTATCAAAATGTCGGTATGTGTGTGTGTGTGTGTGTATGTGTGCGTATGTCCGTTTCTATGGTATCAAATTTTTCGTTAACGTTTTCAGAAAAAGTAACAGCGCGATCGGAATGATGAATGATGCAATCGATGTGCCCCGCTGTAACTTAGAGCTGATTAGATTTTGGTCCATTTTGGTCAAGTAGTTTTTTAGTTTTTTTAGTTTTTTTCGAAAGAAGTTCATTCAACAATGCAATTTATACGAGAGAACGGAAAGTTTCCACCGAAGAAACAAACGTAATTACACAAAAAATTTTTTTTTCGATTTTTTTAAAATTAGAAAAAAACATTTTTTTTTTTAATCTTTTTTTGTACCTTAAGATGATATTTCCGCTTACAATAATCGAAAATTATCCCAATGCAAGAGTGAGTTAATCATCTCTACTCCCGAGAATACATTTTCAAAGAATATCGATGAAAGTACAAAAAAAATTTATATTACAATCTTTAAAAAAACAATCAGTTCAAAACGAATTATTAACTCAGATTAAATTGAAAATTAATATGAACTATATGATAATTATTAATAACAGTGATGTTGAAAACGGATTGGTTAATGGAGCACACATGCGGAATATTAAAATTTATTACTTTTCAAGAAAATACTAAAATTCCGTCTATATTGTGATTAGATTTTCAATTAGCCAGAGTAGGAGTGAAAGTAAGAACTCGTAATCGTGATTATATGAAAAATGCAAATATTGATCAAAATTTAACACCAATAATAAAAATATCGAATCAAGTAAATATGTCGAGTGAGTAAAAATATCAAATCACACGTAGTCAATTTCCAGTGATTCCTGCTGAAGCGATTACGATTCATAAAAGTCAGGGATAAAAAACATACGAGAAAGTATGTTTGGATTTTAAAAAATCAGAAAGGCCAACTTTACAAATGTTGTATGTAGCACTGAGCAGAGTTTCAAAATTGAGCGCGGTTTATATATTTCGGGACAATTTAAATTAACAGTATCGAAGAAAACCAAGATCAATACTGCAACCCCCGATAATGATGAGTTGTATCGTTTGCGAAAAACTAATTAAGACAATTTATATTGCAACATTAGTATGCTATAACAAGGAACCAAGCGAGCAACGAGCATACGATATTGGTTTAATGCGACGCCATATAGCAAACATTTTGATAAGTAGAAAAATATTGAATTTCCCTGAAAACGTATAATATTCTTAAAACGTACACTTAATAAATAATAATAATAATATACAGCAACTAATGAATCGGGAAGTTCTTTGTGTGGCTCGTGGAGAGTCACACACAAAATGAAAGACATTAATAGCTGTGGGCCCTACTAGGATTCGCAAGAGCAGTCCTGCTCGCGAGCTCGCGAAGCGAGCGAGCAACAACAACCCTACTCGCGAGCGAGCGAAGCGAGCGAGCAACAATAGCCCTCTAGTTTTTGAATGAATGGAGTTTATTACATTTAATGAAATAACAAAAATGTGTTATTACTATCTTATTTAAAGAATCACAAAAATATTCAAAGAAGATTAAGTATTATATTTTACAAAGTTACTGACTACGATTAATTGATCATACGGATTTTCTGCTTGTGACTGTATTTATCTATTAATAAACAAAAATGTATACTATAATTCCTCTTAACAAAGGTAAAATACAGGTTTTAAATATGGAAAAACTGCTGTGATGCTATACTACGATGCTATTACTATGATTCTCTCAAACACAAATGATTCAACTATCATGCAAGAAGTTCAAATGTTTATCAATGGCCATATAATCTAAAAAATTCATAAGATAGGTCTGGGTTAGGTCTTTACACTCTTAAGAGCCGCTGAGTGGTCGTAAATGCGACTCGTGCAATGCGACTCGCCACGGAATTGCGTGTCACGCGACGCTTTAAACTATCATAACTTCGGAAGCAGGATTAGGCAGGATCTGAATTTTGCACAATCTTTTAGAGGAGATCTCGCCAAAATGTTCCACTTTGTTAGAACACACGAATCGACACGAATGACAACTTTATCCCTTGCCAAATGTGAAAAACTGACGATTTTCCTTAGTAGACTAAATTTTTTTTTATAATAAATTATGAACAATAATGTTTAGTGCGTTTTCAACATGGATATACATACTTCATATAAAAAAAATTGGGCACTGAATCTTCAGTAGGTTTTCCAGGACACCTCTATGAAGAAAAGGAATTTTTTCGGTGATAAATCATATCTGAAAAAGTTTGATCTTTGAACGGTTATTGTGACGAGAGTTTTTAATAACTTTAATTAATATTATCGTTTTCGATTGTAATGGACATTGAAGAAACATTGTATATTCGTTAAAAATCGATATGAGGCAGAGTTGAGAAAAAATTGTATTTAAATAAAAATTTTTGCCCAACTCTGATATGAGGGCATTGATTTTTTGGCCTATGAACAGCTAGCGCGTCGATCTGGCCCACTGTGCGCCACGCCGTAGGGCGGCGATGATTGATCTCGGCTCGGGTATATCGGTGTGAACACCACACATTGACTCGAGTGAATCGAATTCTCAAACTTCTTAATTTTCCTTTTTGTTTTATGGGAATTTGACTAGCTTATTCCTGGCATTTCTCTGATTAAAATGACACCAAACACGATATAATTTCAACTGTATTTAGTCCCGAAAGTTTCGGGACCAAGGGAGGACAGCGACAACGCGGGCCTTTGAACTGTGCCGACGACGACAACTGTCCGGCGTCTCTTTCTTCCCCATACGATATTCTTCGTTGCGCTCGAAACTTTCATCGTCGATTAAACCACTAAATACAGTTGAAATTACATATATCGTGTTTGGTACCATTTTGCATTTGAAAAATGCAACGAATATGTTGGTGAAAGTTCCATTAAAAAATAATGGAAAATAAAGAAGATACAACTTTGGTGATGACGCGCGGGTCTTTAAACTGTGCCGTTGTTACGTGGCACAATCGAGGAAAGAAGAAAACTAACGTATAGTCGTCGAACTGACACTCGTACTTTGCCGCGAATGAAATAAAAGAAAGATTAACTCGCGAAGAGATATATCTTATGACTCTTAAGAGGTGAGGTGAAACAAAATGAGATGTGTTCGTGGGAAAAGACAATCTTTTTATTACCATTGTTACAGTGGCTCATCGGGCAAATATAATTGGTCTTATCGACGCATCGTGGGGGGTATCGATTGGGTCTCAGGTGAATTGTCTATCAAATGGTTTTCTTATCAGCATGTCGCACAGTGGGCTGGATCGAAGATTTTAGTGACATTTTAGTATAACTTTTGAACGATTAAAGATATCAGAGTGCGGTTTGCATAGAAAAATATTTAAAAATTCTATCTTTTTAATAACGTAAAAAAATTTCTTTTTTTAATTATTGAGCCACTGAAACCTCTTAGGTAATTTAAATTTCAAGAATAATTAGTTTATAGATTACATAGAAATATCATATAATAAATATTAAACACTGTAACAAAATCTCTATTATATGTACAGTGATAATAAAATCTTACCATTCGATTTTTAAAATTGTAAATAAAGTTTTGCTGTCCTCATTTAAGTAACTACATTGCCTCATGATCTAATAGTTTCCTCTTCTTCTCATGTGATTTTAATCTTATTGTTGATATGCGTGGGGCGGATGTCAATAGTAGTCTGCAAAGTATGTCTTCGTTTGTTGCTATTCTTGAAATTTTCCGGGTCTTGTAATTTCGAAACTTCTTAAAGTCCTTATGTTTTGTTTCTTGAGCTTCTTCCGACAACTGGCCGATCGGAAGTAATGCATGCTTTACCATTTCCGTGCCATGAATTAATAGTTTGTGAACGGAGGCTGGCATATAATACCATCCGTAATGGTCGACGAAATATTTTGCGGTATTTTGTGTGTATGCCTTGAATTTGTCAGCATCTATTGCATATGGAGACGAAATTACTTGTAGTATCGTATGGAACTTTTTAATTAGTTGTATGTCAATTCCTGTGATCTCTGCAGAAATTTCTGGATTCGAAAAAAATCTTCTTGCGGTATTTCCATCGTTAGATTTCCATCCTTGCTTAACGAAGTCAATTAACAAACCCGTTTTTTCTTTAAATTGTTGTTGTATATCTTGTTTTCTTTCTTTCCGAATTTTCTTTAGTTCGTCGGTATTTGCTGTCCATTTTTTAAATGGCAAGTTATAAGATATATGTAAAAGGTATTCAAAGGATCGAATCCAAGCATGGAGCGATGATAGCCCGTAAGAATAATTTTCACTATTACAAGGCTTCGAATTGACGAGGCCTAAATTATTAATTTCAGTTGGTGATGCGTTGCATATGTAACAACGCATTGCTGATTTCGTATTTGTCATGGTATTCCAGATTTTATTATCCACCATGGTTAAAGCCATGGCATATTCTATGGAACTATTATTTATTTGAAGCGGTCTTAAGGTTCGAATTTCGTTGTTTATTCGATTAATCTCCTGTTCTATTGTTTCTTGCGATTCTTTGATAAATTGAAATTTAATTGATTTGCAAAACCAGGATGATGATGGGCAGGGATTTGTCCATATCACTTGTGAATTTATTTTATTATGTAATTTGAGGGGAACCAAACTTGAAACAAAAATATTATCCTCGTTTATTTGCTCTGTGTGTATCTGTTTATACCTTCGCTGCCCTGCAACTCCATCACAGCTCCACTTACAAGTTAATATAAATTCTGAATTTTTTGTTATGTGTCCCACATATTGTATTATTCTAGTTGCCGTATGGTAATAAATATCTAATAAACTTTGTAGCTGTATTTCAGCATAGCTCTCACCTATCTGAATGAAAATAACAATTTCCTTTTTCTGTTTGTATCTTGAAATACGAAGGCCACGGGTTGTTATTTAATATAATAGATGCATTTCTAATTAGTGTATACTGATATTTTGACAGATCTGCAGATACAAATATACTCAACGCTTTTTCTGTTGCAAACAAATTTTTTTTTGGAATTCCCTTTTTTGCAGATAGTTTCTAAACTTCGATTTTTCAACAGACATTGTAAAATATGTGATTGTTTATGTAATCCATACTTTCGAAGACTCATTGTTGCCGCACTGAGTAATTCTTCTAAAGAAAAATTTGTTACTAAGGATTTTGTTCTTCGAATTTTTTCCCTCTTGCTGCAGTGAGAAAACAATTTTTTTCCTTTGTAAATTTTCACTACCGACGATTTTTCTGCTACTGGTTTCGGTCTTTGTGAGCTTGATGAAAGTGGCACTATATCACTTGGATACGCAAAATCCTTTTCCAACCAATTATTATTTCGTTTTAGAAATTGCATTCCCATATAATGTGACTGCACCCACCTCAGCTTCAATCTCGACGAAAATTTTTGTAAACTTCCTTTTATCGCATTCGAAGTTTCTGCAGAAATATTTACACTTTCACATATCTTTTTATGTAGGAATTCATAGTCATCTATATCTTTAGAAAAATTTTTCAATGTACAATACAAGTCTCCATGTGTACGGAAAGCCTCCATCATTAAATATAAAAAAAAACACTTAAATAACTACACTAATAAAGAAACCACACAATAAAATTAATGAGATACAGAATAATCTTAACGGTACTCAAAACAATACACACACTAAATATAAACTATACGAAACATAAACCATAAAACGAATATTGCACTGAATTACACGAAACAACTAGACTACTGGAAAAAAGGTTCGAATGAGCAGTCTACTATGCAACACGATGGTTCTATTCGAACTGAATGCAGAAAAGAAATACAAAAGTTATTCGAAGACTTGCCTGCAGAATAACATAAACATTGGACGTCCAGAAACATGAAACTTCAAATGTTTGGGAGAGTTTTGTTACTATGTATGGCTTAGTTTTAAGAGGAGAACGCTAACACTCGAGTGAACAGGCACTTGAAGGTGTCAAAGAACAAGTATTCCTTTTAGAAGTGTTAGAGCAGGCGAATTTTCTATACAATATATGTATTATTTTTACATTTGACGTATTTAAGTAAGTGCATAGCTTCAGAATGTAATAATTTTCTTTTCTTTTTATATGATTTTAATGTGCGTGTTGATATGATAATTGATGTTGATATGCGTGGGTCAGATGTTAATAATAGTATGTAAAGTGTGAAGTACGTTTTGATTTGTTGCTGTTCTTGAAATTTTCCGGATTTTGTAATTTCAAAAACGATTAAGAACAGGCTAGAATGGTGGCTTGAAAATCAAAATATTCTACCCACGTCTCAAGCAGGATTTCGTAAGGGTAGATCATGTTCAGACAATTTAGTTTCTTTATTAACCAGCATCGACACCGCAAAAAATCAAGGTAAAGACACCCTAGGAGCCTTTCTAGACGTTCAAGCTGCTTTTGACAATGTGAATTGTAGTTTGCTGATTCAGAAACTAGCCGAGGTAGGCTGCCCTCTTAAAGTCATAAGATTTATCAAACATATAACGTTTGGCAGGAAAGTTACCGCCATAGATGGAATCACAAGCACTGTCACAAGAACAACTTGGAAAGGTTTGCAACAGGGAGGAGTTCTAAGTCCGCTATTATAAAACTTTTATGTAGCTGAAGTTATTAAGAACATTCCAGACAATGTTCAAATATCGCAATTTGCAGACGACATGGCTATCTATTGCAGCACCCCTACCATTAACGATAGCGAAAGGTTACTCGAAGAATTGATTAATATTATTAATGCTAATCTCAGATCTGTTGGCCTCGACCTATCTCCTCAAAAAACTGTGTTTGTTCACTTTAATAACAGACGCATTCTACCTGGTAAAACCGAAATTATAATAGACAACCATGTCATCAAATCAAGCGGAACAGTTAAATTTCTAGGAATCAATTTTGACTTTGACATGAGCTTTAAAGTTCATATAAATAATGTGAGGAAAAAATGTTTTAGGCTTCCAAATATTATGAAATTTCTTTCTGGCATTTCATGGGGTGCTTTACCCGAGACTTTGTTGTTAATATATAGTAGTCTCATAAGACCAATTATGGAATATAATTGCTTTATATATTATCCGCAAAACAAAAACCTAATGCTTAAATTAGATCGAATTCAGTTTGCTGCAATTCGATTGGCATTGAGGTACAGAATTAGCACGCCGACAAATGTTTTGCTTAGTGAAGATAAAGTCATTTACCTTCGAGATAGAGCCAATTTTCTAGCTAGAAAATATTTACTCAAATGCTACTCTTATACAAACTCTATTCCAAACAAAATATTGTTTAAAAACAACACAGATTTGATTGCTATCTCTCCCAATAGACGTACGAAACACTCTCTGTTAGTTGAAAACCTTCTCAATTTGTTGAAAACACGATCGAACCTAGAGATTGCTGAAAAATATCCTATCTTTACCACGGGCTATAACATCCTATTTAATATTCCACCTAGTGATGTTTATTTAGGTCAATCATTACAAGATTCTTCCGTCCCTAATGTCCCGTTAAGAGATTTTATTGAATCCAACCCTCCGAATACGGTTGCAATCTATACCGATGACAATGAAACGGAAAACACCGAATCAGTAGGTGCCGCAATATACTGCTCACAACTAAATATCTCCCAAAAATTTAGCTTAGACAAACACGCATCAATTTTTACAGCAGAGTGCTACGCCATTAGCCGAGCACTGAATATTACCAATTTATATAATAATGATACGAACTTTCTCATCTTCACTGACTCGCAAAGTACAATCAAATCATTACAGAAGCCAACCATCAAATATAGTATCAGTAACTATATCATTGAAATTAAAACTAAGTACTCGACGTTCATATTAAACAACAAAGGCCAAAATTTTATTAAGTGTATCTGGATACCAGCACATGTGGGAATTGCCGGTAACGAGGAAGTAGACTCGCTTACGAAAGAAGCGACCAAAGAAAGTCCGTCGCCAGATACCAAGGCTTCAATCGCTGACCTAACCAGAGACCTCAAAATTCAAGTAAGATTGTCCACTAACACCCTAATCAAAAAGGAAGGTCTAGTCAAAGGTGCGAACTATGTTAGATTTTATCACAAGGACAAAGGCAAGCCATGGTACACTGGACTTATGCTCTCCAGAGATTTTCTGGTTTTTGTTAATAGATGTCGAGCCAATCACTATAATTTAAACGGTTCATTGGCAAGAGTTTGTAGGAAGGTGTTAATGTTCAATTGAAAGGAGAGCTCGTATTTGGACGAAATATTATTTTTTTTATTAGAAAGAACTGATCGGTTCGCTGGTTCGTCTCAGACTGACTTGTCCTAACTTTTTAGAACGCCCAAAAGGTGAAACAAAATATATTTTTGTCGCCGATGGGTGGGGTTACTTTGCACCCCCACTCTCGTGAATATTTCTCTAAGGAGTGGGAAATTCACGGGAGTGGGGAGTCGCGAGTTTTGCCCCCGTACCGGAATTTCCACGGGCCCTACACCCTCAACGTTTCTTGTGCGTCTTCAGGTAACGGGTCCTTTTTACATTAAGGGGGTCCCGTACCATCGACTTGGGCCTTTAGAAATTCGGTGCTTTATGACTCTTTGCGAGGACTATTGAGACTGTCGCTAATAAACCTAATGGCAACCCTAGCAGATGTCTTAATGACTCTACCTGACAGTTTCCGCAAAAATAGTTTCTATTGTCGCGTGAGTCCTAAAACCTCTCCAGCATTTGCACAGCACATGTTAATTTTACTGTGTGCAGCTCGCCGCTACATCACCCCCTTACCAGTGTAACGCTATACTAACTTAATACTACTTATTAACTACTTAATGCTAAGACCAGAAACGAATATAAACTATATATCTTAACTAAATTGTTACATGGTTCAACCAACTTGCAAACGTTCTGGGAACCTAAAGGTGCGATCTCCTTTGCGCGTTTTGCCGCAGCGTTTTGTTAGCTATACTCCATTCGTCGTAGCTCTTTTCTGTGCCTCTGGACGCACAAGTTTGCGTTGCTATGATGCGATTTGCTATGTCTTTCCTTGTTTTTCACTTGCGAAGAAAAACGAAGGAGCATTGCCCAAACTCGAACACGTGCGTCGATCGATTTACGATATGTGTTCAGCGCACATGTTTGTGTTTGTTTTTTCGCTTCGAGACCTCTGAACGTAGCGCTAGAACCAAACGCACGCGTTTTTTGACCTACTGCTTCCGATGCAGTCCAAACGCTCAGCCATGCGTTTTGTCGACCCACTGCTTCAGAATGCGATTATAATAAGCAGAACTAGCAAACCGAGAAAAATGAGTTTTTAGGAGCTTGTAATGAAAATATAAGAGTATCCACTTAAAATGTTGTTATTTGAAAAAAATGTTTTTTTACCATTTATTTTGTAATTGTTTTAAACAAATGCCGTGTTTTCACAGTGGGTCACATTTTCAAAAATAGAAAAAATGGGGATATAGCCCCAAGTGTCTACCTAAAAAACTGGACATTTGAAAATTGACGAAATTAAAATTATTTGAAGTGAACGCTGCACCGCGATATACAATCTCGGACGACCGAAGAGCACAGTGGGCTGGATCGTGACAGTTTATAATAACTCTTGACATCGAGATGAAATTTCCACTAAAATTCATTAAAAACTGATTTTTATGTTCTGATAATTACCGTAATAAATATATATTTCTCGTAATCATTTTTTAATTAATTGTTTCAATTTTGTTGTCTTAAAATAAAATTTTAAATTGTTCATTTGTTACTTATTTAGTAGTTCTCCAGATAATTTAAATCACCGATGTCTTTGGTTATAAACATCTCTGTATTTCAAGAAATATTCATAGTATGAAGAATAAAGGTCAAGAAATACAGAGAATATATAATAACATCGGTGATTCAAATTATCTGGAAAACTACTAAATAAGTAACAAATGAACAATTCAAAATTTTATTTTAAGACAACAAAATTGAAACAATTAATTAAAAAATGATTACAAAAAATATATACTTATTACGGTAATTATCAGAACATAAAAATCAGTTTATAATGAATTTTAGTGGAAATTTCATCTCGATGTCAAGAGTTATTATAAACTGTCACGATCCAGCCCACTGTGCTCTTCGGTCGTCCGAGATTGTATATCGCGGTGCAGCGTTCACTTCAAATAATTTTAATTTCGTCAATTTTCAAATGTCCAGTTTTTTAACTGGGGTTACATCCCCATTTTTCCAATTTTTTTAAAATGACCCACTGTGAAAACACGGCATTTGTTAAAACAATTGCAAAATAAATGGTAAAAAACATTTTTTAACCGTCTTCAAAAAAGGAGGAGGTAATAAACCTAATTAAAATAAAATATTATATTAAATACCATATTAAATACAAAATAATCTTTTCGGAGGCGGCGCAAAATTCAAAATTTTCGACACTGGAAATTACGCAAATCCTTAAATTCTTCTACGGCGAGAATATTCGAGCCCTCGTTAAACTTCGATCTACTCGAAATAAAACTCGAGTCGAACAGAACTCGATTGACAAAACATAATCGTGAAATATTCTAGAAACTAGAGGGCTATTGTTGCTCGCTCGCTTCGCTCGCTCGCGAGTAGGGTTGTTGTTGCTCGCTCGCTTCGCGAGCTCGCGGGTAGGACTGCTCTTGCGAGAATGTTAGTGGTATGCATGGCTAGTAGGGCCCACAGCTATTAATGTCTTTCATTTTGTGTGTGACTCTCCACGAGCCACACAAAGAACTTCCCGATTCGTTAGTTGCTGTATATTATTATTATTATTTATTAAGTGTACGTTTTGAGAAGATTATACGTTTTCAGGGAAATTCAATAGTTTTCTACTTATCAAAATGTTTGCTATATGGCGTCGCATTAAACCAATATCGTATGCTCGTTGCTCGCTTGGTTCCTTGTTATAGCATACTAATATTGCAAAATAAATTGTCTTAATTAGTTTTTCGCAAACGATACAACTCATCATTATCCGGGTTTGCAGTATTGATCTTGGTTTTCTTCGATACTATTAATTTAAATTTTCTCAAAATATATAAATCGCTCAATTTTGAAACTCTGCTCAGTGCTACATACAACATTTGTAAAGTTCGTATTTCTGATGTTTTAAAATCCATACATACTTTCTCGTATGTTTGTCCCTGACTTTTATGAATCGCAATCGCTTCAGCAGGAACCACTGGAAATTGACTACGTGTAATTTGTTATTTTCCTTCACTCGAAATATTTACTTGATTCGATATTTTTTTATTATTGGTGTTAAATTTTGATTTATATTTGCATTTTTCATATAATCACGATAACGAGTTCTTACTTTCACTCCTACCCTGGCCAATTGAAAATCTAACCACAATATAGACGGAATTTTAGTATTTTCTTGAAAAGTAATAAATTTTAATATTCCGCATGCTCCATTAACCAATTCGTCTTCAACGTCAATGTTATTAATTATCATATATTTTATATTAATTTTCAATTTAATCTCAGTTAACAATTCGTTTTGAACTCATTGTTTATTTAAAGATTGTAATATAAATGTTTTTGTACTTTCATCGATATTCTTTGAAAATGTATTCTCGGCGATGATTAACTCACTCTTGCATTGGAATAATTTTCGATTATTGTAAGCGGTTACATTAGCATTAGTTGCATAATTGGAAAAAACATTTTTTTAAATTAAAAAAAACAAGAAAAAATTTTTTTTTAATTTTATAAAAAATTTTTTTTTTGATTTTATAAAAAAATTTTTTTTTAAATATGTCTAAATATATATATTTAGTTACGTTTACTTCTTCGGTGGATACGCCTTTCGTATAAATTGCAATTTTTAATCAACTCCTTTCGAAAAAAACTAAAAAACTACTTGACCAAAATGGACCAAAATCTAATCAGCTCTAAGTTACAGCGGGGCACATCGATTGCATCATTCATCATTCTGATCGCGTTGTTACTTCTTCAGAAAACGTTAACGAAAAATTTGATACCATAGAAACGGACATACGTACACACACACACACACACACACACACACACACACACACACACACACACACACACACACACACACACACATACCGACATTTTGATAAAAATAGTCTAAAATGACTCAATGACCATGAAACGTGAAGATCTGCTAAAAATTCGATTTTCGATTTTCGGGGTAATTACAATAACTTCCCTATAAAATCGGGAAGTTAATAATAGAATATTCTAGAATATTCCTCGAAAAGATAATGCGATATTGTTTCTTGGCGTAGACGCACGCGTCTAGACGCACTGACGCATTGGTTCACGCCTAGACGCAGTTCTGATGTGAAGTATGACGAATGGAGTATAAATGGCGCTGGAGTAACAAAACGCTGCGGCAAAACGCGCAAAGGAGATCCCACCTTTACATGTCTACCGGAACGCGTCCGTACCGGAGTCCGTGCATCTCCCGGAATGCTCGCTGGAGTAGGTTGTTGAAGTTCGATGCTAGTCATTTCCCTATCCGTATTCTCAAAATTGAAATCGTCATTTAATATGTAGGCTGGTTTAAGACGGTCTACTGATACAACTGTGTCTTTACCCTTACATTTAACTGCATACGTCTTATCCGCTCGCGATGTAACTTCGTACGGTCCCTCATATGGGTTCTGCAAAGGCGTTTTTACCGAATACGTGCGAATGAAAACGTGTGAGGTCGTACTTAAATCTTTAAACATAAAAATCTTTTTATTCCCGTGTTGCGATCCTGCTACCGGTCTTATGTCACGGAAATGTTCTCGCAATTCTCTAATTAAATCTAACGGCATCGGATTATCATCCGGAGCGCTTACAAAAAATTCTGACGGTAGTCGCACATTTTCGCCATAAACAAGCTCGGCCGCTGATGTCTTCAAATCCGGTCGAAACGCGGCTCTAATACCTAATAATACCGTAAGTAATGCTTCAGTCCAACGTTTTTCACTATGACATTTTATCGGGGCTTTAAGCTGCCTATGCAAACGTTCTACCATGCCATTTGCCTCTGGATGGTACGCGGTTGTACGAAAATGAGTTGCTCCAAGTAATTTGTTTAATTGTTTAAACAATTGAGACTCAAAGTGGCGACCTCGGTCTGTAGTTATACGAATCGGCGTGCCGAACCTAGAAACCCATTCAGAGAAAAATAATCTAGCTACAGTGTCGGCTTCGATGTTTGCAATTGGAAAAACTTCAGGCCATCGCGAGAATCTGTCTACACACGTGAGACAGTACCTATAATTATCCGAAATTGGCAGCGGACCCACTAGATCGATATGTATATGGTCGAATCTAGCGGATGGCGGCGAAAAATTTGATATGGGAATCGATACATGCCTCGTTATTTTTGCCCGTTGGCATTCTATACAACTACGTGTCCACTCCCGACAATCGCGATCTATACCTGGCCATATAAAGCGTTGCTTTACTTGCTTTACTGTAGTTTTAATTCCGGAATGAGCTAAATTATGGATCGAGTAAAATACACGTTTACGAAACGGCGGTGTAACATACGGTCTAGCTACATTCGTCGATACGTCGCAAATTAACTCGATATCTCTATCTGCACATCTGATCTTTTTTAATACTAATGAAGTATCAGATGCTGTGAATAGTTTATATAACTCTTCGTCTGTTTCTTGTGATCTCGCTAACTCTTTGTAGTTCAAAGAGCCGGAAACCGTTTCTACACGAGACAAAGCATCTGCTACTTCGTTATCTTTACCACTAACATGCCTAATGTCGCTAGTAAATTGACTAATATAATCTAAATATCGGAATTGTCGTGGTGTGCTCTTTTCTGGCTTTTACTTAAACGCGTATATCAGTGGCTTATGGTCGGTGTATACGGTAAATAATCGGCCTTCTACGCAGTGTTTGAATTTCTTAATGGCAGCATAAACAGCTAGTAGTTCTCGGTCATATGCACTATACTTCTTTTGTGCAGGCGATAGGGTTTTTGTGTAAAAGGCTAGTGGCCTCCATGCATTTCCTTCTCGCTGCTGCAAAGTCGCGCCTAAAGCATAATCGGACGCGTCCACCATAATTGCGATCTCCGCACAATTAGATGGGTGCGCTAACATCGCGGCGTTAACCAAACTATCTTTTAACTGTTGAAAAGCTATTTCTGCGTCATTTGACCATGTGATCGGCGCGCTGCCTTTTACTTTCTTAACGCTCAATAAATGATTCAGTGGTAACTGAATGTCTGCGGCGTTCGGAATAAATCTTCTATAGAAATTAATCATACCTAAAAATCTACGAAGTTGTTTTATTACCGTTGGTTTTGGAAATTCTACTATTGCCTTGACTTTCTCTGCCAGTGGTTTTGTGCCATCTTTATTTACCGTATATCCCAAAAATTTTACTTCCTTCGCACCAAAAACACATTTGCTCGGGTTAATTGTCACACCATATTCTTCCAGTCTTGCGAAAAGTTGCTCCAGGTGTTTTTTATGTTCGGCCTCGTTTTCTGACGCTACAAGAATATCATCGAGATACACGGAACAAAAATCTAAACCTCTTAAAACCGTATCTATAAATCTTTGAAACGTTTGAGCAGCATTTCTTAAACCGAAAGGCATTACCGTGTATTCATATAACCCAAACGGTGTCGTAATAGCAGTTTTCGGAATATCGTCTGGAGATATAGGAATTTGATGATATGCTCTGACTAAATCTAATGTTGTAAATACCGTTTTACCCGATAATGATCTTGCAAAATCTTCTATATGCGGAATTGGATAACGATCCGGAATCGTTCTCGCATTCAAAATTCGATAATCACCGCAGGGTCGCCAGCCGCTGTCCTTCTTGGGAACCATGTGCAGAGCCGAAGCCCACTGGCTCACAGGGGCGTATGTGACACTGGCTTAATAGTTGCTCGAACTCAGTCCGCGCGATTGTGTACATTTCGGTCGTAAGTCGGCGCGTTTTACAAAAAGACGGTGTTCCGGGGGTTGTCGTTATATGGTGTACTACATTATGTTTTCTCTCACCAGTACCCTTGAAAGGTCTCGCAATGTCTGGAAATCGTGCTAGCATCGCATGATAATAGAACCGTTTGCCGTTAACAATTCGTACTTAGATTTTTCCGGTCGGCCTTTGACTTGCGTACGAGGAAATACGCAAAGGTCCGACCCGGTATCTATAAGGAATTCTTCTTTTGTCACCTTATCGGTCACAAATAAGCGGCTAGGCCGTCACTGCCCACCGCGCTCAGTGCCGGTCTCCATCGTTTCCCGAGGTGGAATATGAGCATGGTGTTCGGCACTTAGTCGATCGAGCACCAAATGTCTGATGGTACCAACAATGACTCTTGTCTCCCGGTGGTCGATTCCTATTTTTTACCAATGATTCGCTTCTCAAACTGCCATTAGAACTGGATCTTGATCGTCGACGATTCCATGATGAACTTCTGTCACCTGATCTAGAACGAGAGGTTAACTCCTCTATCTTCAGCAACAGCCTCTCGAGTCTCTGGATCAGCAGCTCCGTGACACGATACGTTGCATTGACTGCAGCTACACGTGGTTGTCCCGCACCTTCCGTGTGAATTTGGTCTGCGATCTCTGCCAATTTAGTCAGCGATAGGTCCGGCTGAGCTGTGACGATCGCTCTCGTCATATTCGGCAATCTTCCTGCCCACAGCGTTCGTAAGAATTCATCCGACACTGTCGTACCGGCTAAATTCCTCAAATGTCACAGGAATTGCGATGGCGTGCGGTCTCCAATTTCTTCTTGTTCCAGTAACTGACGAATCCTTTTACCTTGTGACGCTGTTAATCGCTTAATTAATTCTGCCGTCAAGGTTTCATATTTATTTGTTGCGAGCGGAACTTTTAAAATGTCTTGTACTTCAACGGCAAATTTCGGCTCTAATTGTGATATCACGTAATAAAATCGCATCGAATCCGTGGTTATATTATTTAAAATAAACTGTGCCTCTACTTGACCAAACCAAATCATCGGCTGATCTGGCCAGAACGGCGGTATTTTGATCGCGACACGAATCACGCCCGGTGTCACGTTGTTGTCACTTGGCTCTCCTTCTGCCATGATTGTTTCTTTTCTCACTCGCGCACGAAAACAAGGAGAAAAAAAAAGATAAAAAAGTCAAATTTCACTTATTCACTTGCGAACGGCGGAGTCACCAATGTAGGAAGGTGTGATGTTCAATTGAAAGGATAGCTCGTATTTGGACGAAATATTATTTTTTTATTAGAAACAACTGATCGGTTCGCTGGTTTGTCTCAGACTGACTTGTCCTAACTTTTTAGAACGCCCAAAAGGTGAAACAAAATATATTTTTGTCGCCGATAGGTGGGGTTACTTTGCACCCCCACTCTCGTGAATATTTCTCTAAGGAGTGGGAAATTCACGGGAGTGGGGTGTCGCGAGTTTTGCCCCCGTACCGGAATTTCCACGGGCCCTACACCCTCAACGTGTCTTGTACAGTGTCGCCACTTGAGGGGAGTCACGGTGAAAAAATGTACCCCCTCTCTGATGACCAGAGTAATATGTAACACGTTGCGCGTGCGCGACGAGGATTTAGTGGGGCGGATGGAAGACACGTTGCGCGTGCGTGATGAGGACGCAACAATGACATGACATTTGGCAGGTTTTAGGTTATTGCAGCGTATCTACGAATCGTTCTGCAGGTTATGAACTTTCTTTATTATAAATGAAATGAATTGTAACATGGGAGTTTCAGTTGTGAAGCGGAGTATGAATATTGAACAAAATGTTGAAATCTATAGTACTATATATTAAAAAGTTTGGTATAGGGAAGATGAAAGAAATTGTAGAACTGAATACTGAATGTAATAAATATATTATAGGTACATAATACAATAAAATTGTAGGAAAATATAGTCTATCATATATATATATATATATATTGTCACGTCGTCTAGGATTTTCTTCGCCAGAAGGGCGAAAATCCCAGCGACACCGGGTATTTATAGACCTTTCGACCGGGCCGCGTTCGGCCGCGTGAAACGCGGTCCACACGGGACAAAAATTGTCCGCAAGCTCCTCGTTTCTCAAGTTCTTAGAAATCAAGTCGGGCGCCAGGCACGGAAGGTGCCACGCTAAACCTCGTAACCACGAGCACGTGGAGAAACGGTCGTACGAGCCTGCAACAATCGAGATCGTTAACAAAGTTTCCGCGAACGGGCACAGGATCCTACGCGAATCGAACACGAGGCATTCCACGCGGCTGTAAGGTTTCTCACTACAATAAGTACTCTCAAGATCTTCGGTTAATACAATTTATTGTGACGATGGTACATCCGCGTTACCGGCAGCGACCGGCAGCGTTTCTAGGTTAACCGGCGCGTGACAGGTGTTCGGCGACGGACGATCGTCGCACGCGCAATTTGCCCTTCACGGGCCCTTCTCGAGACGCGTCGAACCCGGCAGCAACGTAATGACCACGTTGGCGTACGCGATATTCACGTTTCACGCCCGAATTCAGATCGAAAACGCGTTGTACAATTGACTTCTCGTCGGCGTAACAAGTCGCGGAAATACGACGAGAGCACGTGGCGGCGACGCACCGTGGAACGAATCGAGGATCGAGGAAAACCGGCAACGACACGCGGATTCTCGCAAATCGAAACTAATAGTGCCTAGTACCCGAAAACCCCCTTCACCGCGCGAGTCAAGGTCAAGACTATGCGCGGATCCTCGCCATCCGACCTCTAGTACTAGCACCCTTAAAATATATTTTTCCGCGTGTCCTATGACCGACGAGTACCCACCGTACGCGAATTACCCTCAATATTTCACGAATATCGGCAGCTTCGAAACCACGTCGGTGTTTCTGCGACGCGATCGCGGACACGACACGCTTACCGAGCCAACACGAGAAAGATCACTTCACTGAAAAATAGAACAGAGGCTTACCCAGGGCAACGTAGTTCTCCGACGTCCCTCTCTTCCGGCAGCTCGCTTCGCAATTTCCAAAAGTACTCAAATTTACGCAATCGCTCAGAATCTAATTCGACTATCTTTGACGTGAGCCAAGGAAGAAGTGACCATTTCCGCGGTGACTCGGGAACGCGGAAGCGGAGCGTCCCTCTCTTTCCGCTCTATATCCCCCGCGTAGGGTTCGACCTATCGCTAACAGATCTTCGGACGGGGCCTCGCTCCGCGCGACGGTCTCTGGCGTCCGGCGATTCGTTGACTCTCCGGCAGCGCTGCGTGGTGATTCGCCGCTTCCCTGTGAGGTGATCGGCGCGAGCCAATCCGGCAGCTGGCCAGGCTTCTCTCCGGCTGAGGCGACGGCGAGGCAGCTGAGATTCCTGGCTTGGCATCTCGTGTCCTCGTCGGCGCCTCCAGGTTGTCTATCCTGGGCTCCGTCGATTCCCCGCTTTTCCAGGGTTGGAGTTTCCGCCGGCGCCGATCCCTTTTTCGTTTCTCCGCGGAGAGGTGCTCCGGGTCCCCCCCTGGGGCCCGGTTACGGTCCTGCAGAAGCGCGTCGCGCAAATTGGCGCGACACTCAAAAACATTAGAACTCGCCCATGGGTCTCGCTCGTGCCCAGGGCGAGCGCTCGCCACGGCCCTTCTCGCATTTTTCGCTGCCAGAGGGTGACCCGGTCTTCCGATATACGCTATCGGAGGACGTAGGCAAACTGCCACGTCACAATATATATATATATACGCTATGGGAAAGGATGGTAAAGGGCAACAACTATTGAGTTATTGACGGTGAATATTAATATATATATTAATGAACATATTAATGAACTCTACTCATATCACATCTCATATAACATACAATAATATCGTTCTGCAGAACGATTCGTATGATTCATTTCATAACTACGATACGCTGCAATAACCTAAAACCTGCGAAATGTCATGTCATTCGCCCCACTAAAACCTCGTCGCGCACGCGCAACGTGTCACATATTACCCTACTCCTGAACTCTTCTGCCGCTCTGGTCATCAGAGAGGGGGTACCTTGTATCAGTGATGGGATATTCGTGGGCCGTGGGCCGCTCCCCTGACGCGCTGGTTTCCCCTTCCCTGACGTACCGTCGTATCCGTGTCGACCGCGCATGCCTGTGTTGGTGCCTGCCCGATTGCACGCGCGCTACACACACCAGCGTACCTCTACTCTGTCCGTGTAAACTACCTGCTCGGCTGATCGACGTTGAAGCGACCCTTCGGTTTTCACGTTTCCGAAGTTTCGAAAGCATGAGGCGAAAAGTCGGAATCTGGAGAGGGCGCGTATTTGAATCCCGGCACAGCGCGGCGCGACGCGGCGCACATTTTGCTATAACTTTTGATCTAAAAGAGATACCGAAGAGAAATTTGGACTAAATTTTTGTTGAAAAATTGGGTTTAATGATGTAAAGAGAATAATATTTTCTATTTTTTAAATAATGTTTTCGTTGATTCTTAAGGTATATCCGGATAAGATGGTTAAAAGTATCCATCCAAATTGATTTTTAATCACGTCATGTTCAACAGAAAATTATGAAAAAATTAATGAATATTCTACCTAATAGCATACGCGACTGAGATTTTTAACTTCCCGATTCATAGGGAAGTTATTGTAATTACCCCGAAAATCAAAAATCGATTTTTTAGCAAATCTTCACGTTTCATGGTCATTGGAGTTATTTTAGACTATTTTTATCAAAATGTCTGTATGTGTGTGTGTGCGTATGGCCGTTTGTATGTTATCAAATTTTTCGTTAACGTTTTCTGAAGAAGTAACAACGCGATCAGAATGATGAATGATGCAATCGATGTGCCCCGCTGTAACTTAGAGCTGATTAGATTTTGGTCCATTTTGGTCAAGTAGTTTTTTAGTTTTTTTTTAAAGGAGTTGATTAAACATTGCAATTTATACGAAAGGCGTATCCACCGAAGAAGTAAACGTAACTATATATATATATATATATATATATTTAGACATATTTAAAAAAAAATTTTGTCTTGTTTTTTTTAATTAAAAAATTTTTTTTTTCCAATTATGCAACTAATGCTAATGTAACCGCTTACAATAACCGAAAATTATTCCAATGCAAGAGTGAGTTAATCATCGCCGAGAATACGTTTTCAAAGAATATCGATGAAAGTACAAAAACATTTATATTACAATCTTTAAATAAACAATCAGTTCAAAACGAATTGTTAACTGAGATTAAATTGAAAATTAATATAAAATATATGATAATTAATAACATTGATGTTGAAGACGGATTGGTTAATGGAGCATGCGGAATATTAAAATTTATTACTTTTCGAGAAAATACTAAAATTCCGTCTATATTGTGATCAGATTTTCAATTGGCCATAGTAGGAGTAAGAGTAAGAACTCGTTATCGTGATTATATGAAAAATGCAAATATAAATCAAAATTTAACACCAATAATAAAAAAATATCGAGTCAAGTAAATATTTCGAGTGAAGAAAAATAACAAATCACACGTAGTCAATTTCCAGTGGTTCCTGCTGAAGCGATTACGATTCATAAAAGTCAGGGACAAACATATGAGAAAGTATGTATGGATTTTAAAACATCAGAAATACGAACTTTACAAATGTTGTATGTAGCACTGAGCAGAGTTTCAAAATTGAGCGGTTTATATATTTTGAGAAAATTTAAATTACTGGTATCGAAGAAAACCAAAATCAATACTGCAAACCCGGATAATGATCAGTTATATCGTTTGCGAAAAACTAATTCAAACAATTTATTTTGCAACATTAGTATGCTATAACAAGGAACCAAGCGAGCAACGAGCATACGATATTGGTTTAATGCGACGCCATATAGCAAACATTTTGATAAGTATAAAAATATTGAATTTCCCTGAAAACGTATAATCTTCTTAAAACGTACACTTCATAAATAATAATAATAATATACAGCAACTAACGAATCGGGAAGTTCTTTGTGTGGCTCTTGGAGAGTCACACACAAAATGAAAGACATTAATAGCTGTGGGCCCTACTATCCATGCGTACCACTAACATTCTCGCAAGAGCAGTCCTGCCCGCGAGCTCGCGAAGCGAACGAGCAACAATAGCCCTCTAGTTTTTTAATTTATTTATTATTTTTCGTGACCAAAATGTAAATAAACCTTACCTGTATACTGTACATAATAAATTTCCATAAAATTATTTCATTTTATTTTAATTGACATGAAATTATTGTTTTTTAAATTAAGTAGTTATTTTATATGGAGAGGAATCATTTTTTATTATCTTTAATTTAAATTGAATTATATTTCATTTTAAATTTATTTTATATTCAATTTAAGTGTCAAATTTATTATTTATTATTAATTTATTACTTATTTTTTAATGTATTTATTATTTTTCGTGACCAAGAACGGTTACAAACATTTTTTGTCGAGATTTTCCCCGAAATAGAGCTTTCCTAGGGTTTTTGCCGTTTTCTGCCGCTCTCAGACCACTGCGCGCCGCGCGACAGCGGTCCCTACTCCACTACTCGTTCCCTCTCTGACTCATCCCCACTCCACTGACCCGCTTCGCACCGATGGAACTCAGTGTGCGTCAGTGTGCGTTTGAGCTCCGTGCGGTGTTTACAAAGTTACTACGTATTATTATACTATAATGTTTGTTTACCAATCGAAGGGACAGTTACACCGAGATTTTCGGTCGAACCTTTATCTTTGACATTTTACCACGGCGTTTCGATATGATGCGGTCCCAATACCGTCTGAAATGTACTACATGTCTCTGTTATAATCTCGAAATAATGTCTACAAAAAAGGAGCAGTTCGTTAATGATGATTTTCACAGAGAAGTCGCCAAATCATCAGGTATGCCATTAAATATTTTACCACGTTTTTATTAGGTCGCTTTATTGTATGTCTGTTTGTCTGTTCGGTACAAATTTTACAACTGATTTTAAACTAACTTCTCGATGAGCTAGAGACTTGAAATTTTAAACATAGCTCAGTGCTATATGACAATGCAATATTAAAAAAAAAATTTTTAATTTACAACAGCCTACGCGGTTAGGAAATATAAACTATTAAAAATTTAACCGTTACACGTCCCCGCGCGACGACCGGTAGTGCCCACTCGGTCCCCACTCTGACTCATCCCCACTCCACTGACCTGCTTCGCACCGAAGGAGCTCAGTGTGCGTTCGAGCTCCGTGCGGTGTTTACAAAGTTACTACGAATTAGTATACTATAATGTTTGTTTACCAAGCGAAAGAACAGTTACACCGAAATTCTCCGTCGAACCTTTATCTTTGACATTTTACCACGGCGTTCGTTTTCGATATAACGTGTCGCAATACCGTCTGAAATTTACTACATGTCTCTGTTATAATCTCATCAAAGTGTTCAAAATCGATTGTAAAATTTCACACATACAAGACTAAAAAGCAGAAAATAATTATTTAAATAAAAATAAATTTTTTAAAAATACCACGTTTTTAAAACGCACTAAAAAGTATAAAATAAAATTTTTAAAAACGCCACGTTTAAAAAACGGTTTAAAAAGTATAAAATAATTTTTTCACGCCCCATACAGATTCCTAACCCCGTACAGATAGTCCTGAAAATTTGTGATTGTGAATTCTTAGTAGCTATGAAAATACTTGTAAGATTTAAAATGAAAAACGTGGGGCGCATGAAATAGATAATTGATGCATGAACACCTAAATCACTAACAATTCTAATGCACTGCAAATGATGTGAACTATTGTGCGAGTTTTCTCAGCGATAGCTACTCTCTACACTCCGTACTATGTATGTAGTATTATCTTGCGCTCTCACTAAACACAACATGGCGGCGCTAACCTGTTAAAAACGCTGTAAATCGGTCAACTTTAAACACTTATAACTTTTGAAACATTGATCCTTCAGGATCGAAATTTGGATTTTTCGCATTCTTTCGACCAAATCTACTGGATAACTTAATGTAATGTGTGATTAACACGAGCAACGTGCAAGGTATCAAATCCGACGAATTCAATGACTGTTTTCAGCAGTGGAAAAAAAACGTCTCGATATGAGGGGGGATCCAAAAATAACCGGAACATTTTTATAAAAAGATGTGTATTTACTGCTGTACTATATGTTTAAATTTTGATAAAAAGCGTATTAAAAATCAAGACCTAATCCAGAAGGAAACAAAAGGGCCTAGCCGATTAAGATGGTCAAAACTGCCCTTAGAGCTTCTTCAATGGCTGTTGAACCATTCGAAAGCTGACCAAGAAAAACCCCTGTGAGTAAAATTTCAGCCCTCTAGCTTGCCCGTGAGGGTAGGTACAAGGTAAAATAGATTTTGCGCTTACCGGCGCATTTTCCGGTCTCAAATGCGTTCTAAAATTCTGAAAAAAATGCGACACATTCTGGAACTTAAGGCGCATTTTTGAGAATTTTTTAAGATTTTTTTGTTGCAAACTGTGGTCGTAAAAAATGTAAAACCTCAAAAAATCGGAAAAATATTTTTTTCTCAAAACTATGAAAAGATGTTATTTTACTGTTTGGTTCCCTGATAAAGTACTATAACAGGCAATGTTGTCAATTTTTTTCAGATTTTTTGTTTTATTGTTTTATTGTCAAAAACAATAAAAACCGAATTTTTTCGGCGTCTTTGCTGTGAGGAGGGAAGTTACACTTGTTGGCTTTACCGTGGGTGGATATTAAGTAATTTTTAGCGTTGTTACACTGAAACAAGCAATTATTTTAAATAAAAAATGTGATTTGAGGGAAAGAAAAAATTGTATTCTGTGCAATATATACCTAAATGTTCGCAACGATTACAACATCGCCGGTTGGCACAGCGGTTAAAGGTCGTCGCTCACTAGAACGCCCCGGCGCCCACCCGGCACCGCGCGGCCTCAGCTGTTTTGGATTTCTTATATGTATTTTAATTGATGTACGCACATCCATTTAAAATACATAGAAGAAATCCAAAACAGCTGAGGCCGCGCGGTCCCGGGTGGGCGCCGGTGCGTTCTAGTGAGCGACGACCTTAAGGCGTCCGACTACGGAGCGAATACTGTGGGGTTTCGAATCCTGTCAATAGCAGTTTTTTTCCATACGTTAAACTTTATTTTTTCAATTTCTTATTATGTATGTGGTTTATTCATATGAGTTTAACAATATTTTTTTAATGTTTTAAAAATATTTAAGTAACATTTTTAAGTAAAATACATACAAGAATAGTTTTGGAGTATCTATTATTTCCTCGATTCTCTAATTGTATATGTTCATCATGACAGTCCTGTTTAACATTTTAACATTAAAATTCATGAATTTAGTTTCTAAGCCTTGCGTCTTAAAAAATTAGAAAGGAAATGAGACCAGTATTTGGAAAGTGAAGTGTCAGGTAGAAATAATCTAAACCATTCCTCTTTTTTGTAAGATTCATGAGAAAGAAATTCCCGTTTACAGTTATTTGAAAGAAAGACTTGTACTGTGGACATTAAAAGATAAGTCTATTTCTATCAAACTCCATACACATATTTAGTTTTATGAGAAATAAATAATTCTGTAAGTAACAGGGCACGGAAAAACAGCAGCTGTGTGCTAACAACGACAACTCGGAAGACCAGCTGCTATATATACTTCTATTTTACCCGTATTTACAACTTCCAAAAAGCCTAGAAACTAGATTCATGATTTTTAATGTTAAAATGTTAAACAGGACAGTCAAGACGAACATATACAATTAGAGAATCGAGTAAATAATAGATACTCCAAAACTATTCTTGTATGTATTTTACTTAAAAATGTTACTTAAATATTTTTAAAACATTAAAAAAATATTGTTAAACTCATATGAATAAACCACATACATAATAAGAAATTGAAAAAATAAAGTTTGACGTATGGAAAAAAACTGCTATTGACAGGATTCGAAACCCCACAGTATTCGCTCCGTAGCCGGACGCCTTAACCGCTGTGCCAACCGGCGATGTTGTAATCGTTGCGAACATTTAGGTATACAGGGTGTCCCAAAATTCCTGAAGATCCCGGAAATGGGAGATTCCTGAGATCATTTGAAGCGACATTTTCCTTTGCAAAAATGTTATCCGCGGCTTTGTTTAGGAGTTATTAATGAAAAACACGGACCAATCAGAGCGCGACCTAGACGCGACTTGACACAGTCGGCCCGGCGCGCTAACTGTCGATTGGCCGGCTGTGCCAACTCGCGTCTTGGTCGCGCTCTGATTGGTCCGTGTTTTTCGTTAATAACTCCTAAACAAAGCCGCGGATAACATTTTTGCAAAGGAAAATATCGCTTCAAATAGTCTCAGGAACCTCCCATTTCCGGGATGTTCAGGAATTTTGGGACACCCTGTATATTGCACAGAATACAATTTTTTCTTTCTCTCAAATCACATTTTTTATTTAAAATAATTGCTTGTTTCAGTGTAATAACGCTAAAAATTACTTAATATCCACCCACGGTAAAGCCAACAAGTGTAACTTCCCTCCTCACAGCAAAAACGCCGAAAAAATTCGGTTTTTATTGTTTTTGACAATAAAACAATAAAACAAAAAATTTGAAAAAAATTGACAACATTGCCTGTTATAGTACTTTATCAGGGAACCAAACAGTAAAATAGCATCTTTTCATAGTTTTGAGAAAAAAATATTTTTCCGATTTTTTGAGGTTTTACATTTTTTACGACCACAGTTCGCAACAAAAAAATCTTAAAAAATTCTCAAAAATGCGCCTTAAGTTCCAGAATGTGTCACATTTTTTTCAGAATTTTAGAACGCATTTGAGACCGGAAAATGCGCAGGAAAGCGCAAAATCTATTTTACCTTGTACCTACCCTCACGGGCAAGCTGGAGGGCTGAAATTTTACTCACAGGGGTTTTTCTTGGTCAGCTTTCGAATGGTTCAACAGCCATTAAAGAAGCTCTAAGGGCAGTTTTGACCATCTTAATCGGCTGGTCCCTTTACTGCCGTACGTAGAATAGCCACCTAGTTGCAAAAGTTTGTACTGAAAAGGGGCTAGCTCTCCAGAAGATAGTTCCGGAGTCTTTTAGGTCCCCTCTCGTCCTTTTGTACGGCGATGTACGCATTTAAGTTGTAAATGAATGCTTGATCTGCTGAGAAATGTGTTTCCGTTTGGTTTTTGCAGGTTCGGTGACAGGTATTCCCGGCGTTCCTGAAAACATAACTGTGATGTTCCTGAATCCGACATCTGTCCGCGTTTCTTGGAGCACAAGTCAAGTTGAACAAGTCGAGAAGTACGATGTCACATACAAGCCAACAGACGCCAGGTGCGTTGCCCTGATTTCAATACTTTCTATCACATTATCCCTCTATATACACATATATATATATATATATATATATATATATATATATATATATATATATATATATCGTATATATGTGACGAATCTGTTGAAAATCACGTGTATATTCATTGCCTAGATCAATATATCAGGGTACCAGAAGTAAAACCGCGAAAGGTTATTTTTTTACTTCACAGAAATTGAGATTTAAGAAATACGCGACAATAGTTATCAGTACTATAGAAATTACTTTTGCGGTTTGGGAAATTTTTGAAAATGATCTCCATGATAATGGTATCATGTTATCTTCCAATCCATTTTATTAACAACTTGTCCTCACCATACAGGATGCCCCAAAAATGCCGGAAAACCTTGTAAAGGGTTGTTCCTTGGGCTATTTGAAATAACTTTTATCTTTACGAAAATGTTTTTTGCGGCTTCGTTGAGAACTTATTAACGACTCGGCCAACGACATCGTCACTTCCAGCGGGATCTACCGTCGAGCCGGAATCCGGTCACTACAGGGCAGAGTTGGGCGTTATTCGAATGAAATGTCATTCGAATTCCCAGCGAATAAAAATTACGAATAAAATTTTATTCGAAGGAAGTTCGAATAAATCTTTATTCGAATAAATTTGTATTCCAATAAATTTTTATTCTAATAACCCAGCGAATAAAAATTTATTAGAATAAGCCAGCGAGCGAATAAAGGTATCGAATGACATCGCGCCGACGAGTCAGAGACAGTGATGCCAGAACCGTGATACTGTGGTACTGAACCATACCCCCTCCATAGCCTACTATCGCCCCTTCGTTCCTTTCCAACGCGCCCGCGCGCTACACTCCCCAGCGTACCTCTACTGTATCCGTGTGCGCTGCTTGTGCGCTTGCGCCAGCCACAATCTATTTTTAGCACCTTCCATGTTGTATTGCTTTGCGGCAACGAAACTGAAATTCGGCTTTCGAGCCGTCGAACGTATGAATCGCAATCTGGAGCTAGCCTTCGAGTCCCCGTGCAGCGATATTTCTTTTTCATTACTTTTTTTATTTTCATTACTTTTTTTATTTCATTATTTAACCTTCCAGAAAATTAAAACTGTAAAAACTATGTTAAAAATGTGTATTCATTTTAAATAGACACGTTTTATTATTATTATTCATTTTAATAAAAACGTTGTATTTATTTGGACTCATTGGAGAATACGAAAATGCAGACAGTATTTTTTAGTTTATGAAACAATTTGTAGATTTACTAGTTGTCAAACAAATAATAAAATAAATTGTATAATATAAATTAATTTTACAAGCATACACGAGTTTATTTGATCTTCTGTCTTCCTATAATAAAAAAATACAGTCAAAATTATAATTAAAATAGAATTTCATAAATATTGAGGTTATTGCAAACTCATCTTTTTTCGCAATGATGCTCTAATTTCATTGCTTCTCTCGAATATCCATTTCCTTCCGAGACAGTTAGTCCATTCAACGAAGAGTTATAGAGGGAAATGGAAGGAACACAATTTTTAATTGTGGATCTATGTTTGGACTAGTTAGGAGGTAAACATACTAAAAGTCCCCACTCCTAGGAGGTGAGCGGAGTGCAGGGGGTAGAAGGTCCCCTTTTTCGGTTTTCCGCTTATATCTCGGAAACTATGCGTCCTAGCGATAAGACCATTCTATACAAAATTAAAGCTGACAAAATGTGCCACAAGATTGATTTGATTCAGTTTTCCGCTATCTCGCATAGTTTCCGAGGTATCCGCGCTCAAAGTTCACTAATTATGAAAAAGAAAATAGCCGGGTGAAATTCGCCCCCGGCGGGATTTTAATCGAGCTTGAACCATTCGATAACCTACCCAAAAAGAACCCTCTCTGACAAGTTTCAGCCACATATCTCATCTGTAAGGGTAGTTATTGAGAAAAATCAAAATGCCAGTTTTTGCCCAAATTTCGTTATTTATTGACAATTAAAAATTCTGAAAAAATCAAAGATAATTTCAACGGCGCTGGTTGGTGAAGCGGCTATGGTCTCCGACTAAGGAACCGCTGAAGACTTTTTCGACCCGGTTCGAATCCCCGGTCAGGTCAATCGCCCCGCCGGGGGCGAATTTCACCCGGCTATTTTCTTTTTCATAATTAGTGAACTTTGAGCGCGGATACCTCGGAAACTATGCGAGATAGCGGAAAACTGAATCAAATCAATCTTGTGGCACATTTTGTCAGCTTTAATTTTGTATAGAATGGTCTTATCGCTAGGACGCATAGTTTCCGAGATATAAGCGGAAAACCGAAAAAGGGGACCTTCTACCCCCTGCACTCCGCTCACCTCCTAGGAGTGGGGACTTTTAGTATGTTTACCTCCTAACTAGTCCAAACACAGATCCACAATTAAAAATTGTGTTCCTTCCATTTCCCTCTATAACTCTTCGTTGAATGGACTAACTGTCTCGGAAGGAAATGGATATTCGAGAGAAGCAATGAAATTAGAGCATCATTGCGAAAAAAGATGAGTTTGCAATAACCTCAATATTTATGAAATTCTATTTTAATTATAATTTTGACTGTATTTTTTTATTATAGGAAGACAGAAGATCAAATAAACTCGTGTATGCTTGTAAAATTAATTTATATTATACAATTTATTTTATTATTTGTTTGACAACTAGTAAATCTACAAATTGTTTCATAAACTAAAAAATACTGTCTGCATTTTCGTATTCTCCAATGAGTCCAAATAAATACAACGTTTTTATTAAAATGAATAATAATAATAAAACGTGTCTATTTAAAATGAATACACATTTTTAACATAGTTTTTACAGTTTTAATTTTCTGGAAGGTTAAATAATGAAATAAAAAAAGTAATGAAAATAAAAAAAGTAATGAAAAAGAAATATCGCTGCACGGGGACTCGAAGGCTAGCTCCAGATTGCGATTCATACGTTCGACGGCTCGAAAGCCGAATTTCAGTTTCGTTGCCGCAAAGCAATACAACATGGAAGGTGCTAAAAATAGATTGTGGCTGGCGCAAGCGCACAAGCAGCGCACACGGATACAGTAGAGGTACGCTGGGGAGTGTAGCGCGCGGGCGCGTTGGAAAGGAACGAAGGGGCGATAGTAGGCTATGGAGGGGGTATGGTTCAGTACCACAGTATCACGGTTCTGGCATCACTGCTCAGAGACCCGAGTGTCGAGTGTCGAGTGTCGACGTCGGGTTGCTACTTCAAAAGCGGCCCGCCGCCGGCTGCGCTTATTCTCGGCCTTTATTCTTACTCGCTGCCGTCATTTAGAATAACGAATAACGAATAAAAGTCCCGGCATTTATTCGTGACTAACGAATAACGAATAAAGCGTTAATAAATTCTGTGATTTATTCGTTATTCTTTATTCGTTATTCGAAATAAAATTTGCCTAACTCTGCTACAGGGTAGTCATTTTATCTGAAGACATTGAAATATCTCGAGAACTATGCATCGGATCAAAACAAGTGGGCAATGAAAGTTGTTCGTCCCGAAGGGGGACATCCAATGATACCAAATTGGACCTTCCACCGGCACCCCCTGGGGGCGGTCTGATACACATCAGATCAGAAAAATAAAAGTAGACGTATTTAATATTTTAAAAAATGCTATTCAATAACACAATAATTGACCCCCCACCCCCACCTCCTGAGGGTGGGAGAGGGAATTATTTCAAAATCTTCAATGGAAAACCCTTTTTTATAGCAAAACTTGGTTCTCCATTGATTATAATCATTTGAATTTTTCTTTCTACGGTTGCAGGATTCATTTTGTTAAAGAAATTGTTAAGGATGCTTTCAGTTCTAATTCTGAAAAAAAGTGACCTCTGGCCACACCACACCCCCACAGTGGCGCGTCGAGCAGACCCCTCTTCGATTTGTCGGAGAAATACAACGTTGAGAATGGGGTTTCCATTGAAGATTTTGAAATAATTTCCTCTCCCACCCGCAGGCGGTCGGGGTGGGAGGTCAATTATGGTGTTATTGAATAGTATTTTTAAAAATATCAAATTCGGCTACTTTCATTTTTCTGATCTGACGTGTATTTCTCGTGATATCCCCAATTTTCAACGATTTTTTACCCATTTTGATTTTTGTCCATTACAGCACCATCTTTGAACCAAAATGCAAAAATTCCTAGGTCAATATTGTGTATTTTTTTCTGCGGAATCCAAATCTGCAATGAAAAATGGGGGTTCCCATTTAAGTTTCTTATCTTCCCCCACCCCCACCCCCAGGGGGTGGCGGTGGAGGTCGAGATTGGTATCATTGGATGTCCCCCTTCGCGACGAACAACTTTCATTACCCACTTATTTTGATCCGATGCATAGTTCTCGAGATATTTCAATGTCTTCAGATAAAATGACCACCCTGTGTAGCTGCGCTCTGATTGGTCCGTGTTTTCCATTAATAACTCTTTAACGAAGCCGATGCGGAAATTTTCGTTACGGAAAAAGCCCGACATTTTTGGGACACCCAGTACAATGTAATGACTCTCGTAATACCTATCATAATTTCCCAAATCTTAATAAATCCAATCACCCAATCCTAGTACTAACATTTACAATAAACACTGCTTTAGTTTACAATTATTATTATTATTCTCTTATACAAGAAAACATATTGAAATTTGAATCATGAACCGTGAATGCGTAAAAGACACAATCCTAATTTGTCCTAGTAGCATTTTTATTTGATAGTGGCATTTTTGTAACGTTTAGTTTGTACAATGTGATTTTCTGTTTACACTAATATACTGATATTATGAAACACTGCTTTCAAACAATATTCGTTGCAGATGTTTCATCACAAAACTACATGTTTCATCACAAAATAACGATAGGTGAGTAATTTAACGTGGTGTTAACACGATGTTTCATATATCTTTTTTTAAACACAGAGTGCAAGTGCAAGTTTGAAATTGATAATGAAATTCATTACTTTAATGCCGTAATGATAAATGTAGTCTAATATTACGCAACATTGCTAATGAACTCCATCATCGAGTAACTATAGTTAAATGCACGATTTTGAATGCAACAGAGGAATGAAAATACAGTAAATCCTCGATCTAAGAGAACAAAAGCAGTAGGATCTAAGAAAATTCCCCTCCGCTGCGGGGCATAACCTGTGAGTGGTCGTAAAGCTAGAGCTGCCTCAGTCTCCGAGCAGCGTAAAGTGTAAACATGCCACGTAATCCGATACGAGGACGGGTATATCGGTGTGAACTACTACTAATCCAATTACAAAAGTTCTTTATTTTTCATTATTTTTCATGGGACTTTCACCAACTTATTTCTGGCATTTTTCTGATTAAAATCACACTAAACACGATATAATTCGAACTGTGTGTAGTGGTATAATTGATACTATGTAGTAAGTGTAGGACGTATAGAAGAGGATAGCCAGCGAAAAAATTAAAAACTTATTGTTAGACTGCGGATGTTTATTCAATTTTTTTATTTCTGTATCCCAATTTTGAGAAAATGGAAACAAATGAAATCTTATTTTCCGTAGCAGTTGCCTTTATAGATGTGAAGTAAATAAAAATCGTACTAAATTCTGTAGAATTTTATATTCTAGCATTTTTTTTAATTTTCAGAAGCCATAAAGGCATAAAGATCCGCAGCCTACTTATTGTATTGTATAAAATACGAACGCGGTGCCAACGTTTTTTTTTTATTTTCACAATTTTCTTCTTATACAACCTTTCTCAAGATGTTTGTTACTTTGTTCTGATTAAAATGATGTGTTTAAAAACATCGGGCTGTAGCTCTTTTAATTTGCAAAAATCTAGTCTAATTCTTTGACAACATATTTTCTACATGTTAAGCTGTTTATGGAAACAAGAAATATTTGAAGCTCCCTTCAAAATCGTGTTCAATTTACGATCTAAAAAATGTAAACAGAAGACAGCGTAAGCGTTCAAGACGTGTTTCCTACGTTCGGCACGGTCGACGAGGTCAAAAAGAAATAGTAGAACACGATCTAAGAGATACCACGGACCCAACCGCTTCTCTTAGACCAAGAATTTACTGTATACGTATTCCGATCAACATAGGGGCTGTGTTTTCAAACACGTCACAAGTAATTAGAAAACGGCATATTGCTATTAGAATTAAAGAAGAATATACGAACGAGTCAAAATCCTATGCAACTTACATTTAACAACATTATTCTTCATGCAAAATTTACATTTAGAACATAAAATATGTGTACAGGCTGGGCCGTGATTTATATCACAAATAAAGCAAAGGCGTAGAAGGACGTTTCTTTTTTACATGAAACCACATCTTCCAAAAAATAGAATTTGAAATTTCGTCGAATAGTACAATTTATAAAATATCAATGTTATTCATTATATTTATGTACATATGTACGTTCTACCAATTTTGGCGTTAACACGGACGTTATTGATTTTGTTCCAATAATTTTCTGAAAATTTATAACATGCGCAATATTTTCAATTAATTCGGATTCAACGAAATTATAAAGAATATTAACACTAACTACTGCATTAGTTATATCTTGATGGGTTGTTTGTCAGTACATAAAAATCAAGTTCTGTACAGCAATTAAATTGTGGTAGAACCTGCGAAAGGTGCATTAAAATTCAAAAAACACTAATTCTAATGAATCTAAAGAGTTTTTCAATTTCCCATTTCCTTTTGGATAATCTCGTGTTAAACATAATTTTGTGTACTTTTCTCTGACTTTCACTTTTATCTTACCATGTCTCACTTGTGTCAAATCGCTCAATATCTCTCTTTCTTCCTCCTTCGCAATCTCTATCCACTATACCTGCTATACCACGCCTGGGCTACTGGTGCTCCGAGAGTTGATGACGTAGAATCGACTACCCCCACCCGGTCGGCCAGCGCGAGAGAGGGGAATACAAGTTCCAACTAGTAGCTCTGGAGCTATTCGAGGCACCTTCCCCGCTTAGGTTGTTCCCCCACTCTTAGACTTCATCGTTATATGTATAGTAGTGGGAAGCTCCCACCACGAGAGTCGCGCGCCACGAGACGCACGACTCGACGCACACACATATCTACATTGTAACCGTCGATTTTCGTCCCTGTTTCCTCCCGCGTCACCACTGCCACCACTGCTGTCCAACTCACTAACTCTACGACTATACGTATTAGTGGGAAGAGGTTCGATGGTGGAGACCTCGCAGTTCTTGGAGGGCAGAGCGTTGGCAAAAATTTTATTAAAATAAAAATTTCGGATAAAGTAGTTTTATTTGTACAATTATTCGTGGAAAGTCTTCGAATAAATCATTCGAATAATTTTCTGCCAGGTTGAGTGGTGCAATAAACACGACCGGCAACCCGTCGCGACGCCCAGTTAGGTATATCGGTGTAAAACCACTACTAATTCAATTGCAACTGAACTGATGATCAGTAGCCTTTTTGGATATTGCACTTGGTGTCGTTTAAAACTCAAAGGACCACCATTGATGAGGACTCTGAATGGAAATGTACCGTCTGTCTCTAGTCTCAGATTGATACTAAAGTACCCGATCCACTGCAGCCAGATGCAATCCAACCGGATTGCTTTCCTTCTCCTCCTTTTCCCCTTCCACTGTCCCATTCCAGCACTATGAGCACACTCCAACGTCCCTCACTAAGACCGTAGACCACGGTGCCCGTCCCGTAGACTGGTCTGGTTATTAGAGATGGGGTAAACTGTATTCCCTCGATTTTCCCGTTCTGGCTGCACTGGCCCGATCCAAACTCTCTTACCAACTACCCCCACAATTAGGTCTCCTGACCGCCCCCTTGGGGTCCTCCCCAAGTGTAGGGTGGGGGTGACTGGGTCGTTGGTGTTTCCCAGATGCTTAATTTCTAAGAGCGAAATTACTAAAAAAACTCCCAGATGGGTGACGGTCCGAATTTGACTTAGGTCGACCGAGAGTGTGGTGGCACACTCACACCCGCTACATCCATGTATACGTACACTCGGTTACAAGGGTCCCGTACTTTTCAAACCACGTCTCGCTAATGCACATTAGGAGCCCCTACGTAATCACAATCGCTAGATAAAAGACCCACCAAGTGCGCTTGGTGTCTAAAATGGCCCACTTTTGCGTTTTCGAGGCGTAATTTTCATTATTCGGCAGCATGTAGCTGATTTCGAGAAGTACTGGGCGGCGCGACAGTGACTGTACTGGTAAAACAGTGACTGAATGATGAAAAACAGACGTTAGCGCTCCTAGCTAAAAAGCCATGCAACTGATACTTGTGCCGAAACCCTCCGTTTAGGGATGTACTTCGTACTTTTCAAACTGTGTGTTTAAACACGTATAGTTTAACGTAATAAAGGTTGCATTGACATTGTATGTGTCCCTGTAAGTGCGCTTGGTGTATGCTTTTTCTATAAGAACCCTAAATGTCTCGATATTTAAGAAAATGTATGTGTCTTGACAGTGGCAGCACTGTCGCGCCGCCCAATGCTTCTCGAACTCCGCTACATGCTGCCAAATAATGAAAATTACGTCTCGAAAACGCAAAAGTGGGCTATTTTAGACACCAAGCGCACTTGGTGGGTCTTTTATCTAGCAATTGTGACTATGTAGGGGCCCCTAATGTGCATTAGCGAGACGTGGTTTGAAAAGTACGGGACCCTTGCAACCTCGTGTACGTATATCTGGATCTAGCGGGTGTGAGTGTGCCACCACACTATCGCTCGACCATGGTCAACTAAGAACCCACACCGTTAACAGCAAAACATGTTTATTTTTCATAATTTTTTCATGGAAGTGACACCAGCTGGTTCGTGGCGTTTTACCGATTAAAATGACAAGTAACTAGATAGAATTTGGACTGCTTCTAGTGGTTTTATTCGCAAAATTATTCATGGATTTATTCGTAGTCTTCGAATAATTCTACGAATAAAACCACTAGACACAGTCCAAATTGTATCGTGTTTAGTGTCATTGTTTCGTAGGCGAATTGTTGCCGGGCTGAAGAAAGTGTAGTTTGACTTGTTCACCCCAAAGGATAGCCGTACTATCTTTGAAAAAGGACCGGAGTGAATGGGTGCCAAACGATGATCGAATCCATCGGTTGATGGGCAGAACTCCACTTTATTGAACGCCCGCGTCGCGAGCCGTTGATTGGTACAAAAGTCTGCGTTAAAATGCACGCGCGAGCGATTCCGTTCAAAACTGACCAAGAGATAGTATATGAGACGGACCATTGGTGGAAAAAAGCGTTAGAACGTGACGGCGATCGAGTTGATTTCGAATTTCTGTGAGACTGGCTAAAGGTGCCCTGTCGACTTTGTTTTTATTGTCGCAGGGTATCGATTTGATTTGATTTTTGCGACGTATGCGTGACTTGACAGCGCGTCGCGATTGGCCGATTCGTACCAAGCAGCACACGCGCCCGGGTATTTTGATTCCGAAACAGTCACTTTAAGCGGATAACGCCACTAACTAGCTGGTACCACGTCCATGAAAAAATTATGAAAAATAAACAAGTTTTGTAATTGAATTAGTAGTGGTTTCATACCGATATACCTGACTGGGCGTCGGGTTGCCCGGCCGTATTTACTGCACCACTCAACCTGTAGTCCAGTCAACGAACAGTTATAGAGGGAAATGGAAGGAACACAATTTTTGACTTTGAGACTTTGTTTGGACTAGTTAGGACAGGCATGCACAGCTCGTAGCTCTCAGAGCGGCTCTTGTGTTCCCAAACGGCTCCCGTGTGCTCTCAAAGCCATGACTTAGCTCGAACGTATTGCTGGGAGATGACAAGAAGGTCCCTGAGGGCGTCTAGAGGCAAAAAGGGTCTCCAGCTGGCGCCGCCTACCCCTACCACTGACGCTCGCGTACTCGCCGCGTGACCACGCCCTTTCGGCTGCTACGTCACACGACGCATAGTAGCAGGATTCCCGTATTTACGGAGGGCTACGGGAGAGAGACAGAGCGGGAGAGGGAGAGCTCATGAGCCGGGTCGAGGGCTCCGGCTCCGAAATCGACCATCTGTGCATGCCTGAGTTAGAAGTTAAACATACTAAGAGTCCCCACCCCTAGGAAGTGAGCGGGGTGCGGGGGGGCACGTAGAAGGTCCCTTTTTTTGGTTTTTCGTTTATGTCTCGGAAGCTATGCGTCGTAGCGATAAGACCATTCTATACAAAATTAAAGTTGACAAAATGTGCCACGAGATTAATTCGAATCAGTTTTTCGCTATCTCGTATAGTTTCCGAGATATATCACGTTTAAAGTTCACTAACTATAAAAACGAAAATAGCCAGGTGAAATACGCCCCCGGCGGGATTTTAATCGAGCTTGAACCATTTGATAACATACCCAAAAAGACCCCTCTCTGACAAGTTTCAGCCCCATATGTATCTCATCTGTAAGGGTAGTTATTCAGAAAAATCGGAATGCCAGTTTTTGGTCCATTTTCCCTATTTATTGACAATTAAAACTTCTGAAAAAAATCTGACACATTTCGGATATCAAGCCACATATTACGTATCATTTCCAGATTTTTTCGTTGCAAATTATGGTTGTAAAAAATGAAAAACACGAAAAAAATCGAAAAAATGCAGATTTCATATAAAAGTAGGTCTCGTACCGCTTCAGAATTAATTTAGCAATGAGATATCATCAAAAGTATTATGCTCAATTTTTTCAGATTTTTGTAAGTGGTGCAACAATGTTGGAAAAAATAAAAACCACTTTTTTCGGCGTTTTTCCTAAGTTACACTTATTTTTTCTGAATCTAAAAAATATATTATGTAATATTAAGCATTCTTATGTTCCAGACTTGCGTAGTACAAAAAATGAAATTAATACTATGTACATATATTCGAATATTTCAAAGGTAATTTCAACGACGCCGGTTGATGCAGAGGCTATGGTCTCCGACTAAGGGTGCGCGTACACTGCATGCGACGACCGGCAGACCTGGTGACGTCAGAGGCTTCGGTCCGGCATTTGAAATGTATGGGTAGGCCCGTCTGTGAGACCCTTCATGTTTCGTCCTGCATAAACCGACAGGACGGCCCTCGCGCGATATATTTCGGTGCAGCGTTCACTTCAAATAATTTTCATGTCGCCAATTTTGAAGTATCCGTATTTTTAAAAACGTGTCCGTAAAGAGGACACTTGGGGCTATATTATCATTATTTTTATTTTTTTCATTTTCTGGTGCTTTGATAGCAATATTTAAAACAATTGCAAAATAAACCATGAAAACAAATATTTTCTGAACTGAAATAATTTTTATTAAATACGCTAATGGTTTCACTATGAGTACCCAAAACTAAGTTTCATCGATTTGTTAGTTTAGCCGTTATAATTTAATGAAAAACTTGTGACTTTGGGTATTCGGATAGTGTTTTCATTTTCTTATAATTAGTTTTAAAAATCATAAGCTTAATAAATGTGGATTCGAAAAAATCGTTTGTCTCGCTCTTTCCAAAACCATTGTTTAGCCCTCATCCGTCCCTCATTCACGAACTGAATCTGTCTCTCGGTGTTAAATTGACAGCAGTGGTAAAATATCGATAAAATAACAAGGTAAACACTTATTTTTTATTCAAATTGATGAGTTAACATTTACATCTTAGGATTTTCGGTTGTGTTTCGCATTAAAATAATAAAAGTCACAAAGTTTCGGACGGTACCTACAAATAACAGAACAGAGTATATAATTTATTTCGAGAAAACTGTGTCAAAGTGACACGAGGGACGGACGACGGTTAAACATGTTTAAACAATCATAATCTATTGATATTGGATATCACTGTATTCGGAAAAGTGTACAGAATCTTTTGCTGCAAAGAACAATTCAATGTCTTTCATAATAACATCACAATATTTGCTTACAGTTGAAAAATATGTCTTTTTTACGGACGTGACTTCCTTGCAAATTTTGAGAGAAAGCCTCTCTTAAATGCATTTAGTTTTTTATTACTTTATTGTCAGAGCCACGAAGAGACTCTGAAATCTTCCTATGCCTCAATAGCAATTATGTGTTATAAAACTTGCAGACCTCCACGGTCAGTTGTAGGCTGCAGCTATGCATTTTTGGGGTTTTCCGTCAACCCGCACACCGTGTACAGTGACTCTTTTATCTGTGTTCCACCTCCATGGTGGCCAAATTGGGATGGGACATCTTTCACGTACTGAAAAAACATTTTCAATTTATTTATGTCCAACAAGTAGTCCAATACATTTCCCCGTACTAGCGATAGCGGAACAGCAGTGGATGAAGATATTACCGCCCACTACTACGCGATAGTAGGGGGTGGCAAGGTGCCATCTCGTATGGGTTCGAATTAGTGACATTGTATTGATGCGAGCGTGAGAAGAAGTTTCCCAGGCAGGTCTACGGTGACGTGTCTCTAGGTATGAATGAGCGGCCGATTGGTTCAAAATGGAGGAGGCAGGCCTCGTTTCACACGCATTTTCGGCTGTTGTCGAAATATTGGCTACAGCGGCCACTCATACCATGTAGCGTGCAGCGTCGAAGTCAAAACATTGGGACTACGGGCGCGGCTCTGGTGGGGATAGGCAGACCTAGCGATGATAGCCTCGATTTGTTTATGTGCCGTTCCCGGGGCTGTCCTCTGTGGAGAGGTTTATAACAGGTCATATTGCTAATGAGCTGGAAGTCGGCACTTTCTCGGACAACACGTATTGACTTGTGTTAACTTAAAAATTACTTTACAGTAAACAATTATGATTAAGACGCGCTAAAAACAGCTTTCTGAAAAATAGCTTCGCTGTCGATCGCCCAATAATGACTCGACCATTTGCATTCCCAATGTTTTATTGCACGTGCCGATTGCCGCTACGCTATCGTACGTTGCACAGTGGTTCAAAATCCTCAAGACATGGCAATAATTCGTTTATTATGTCATTTTAAAAAATCTATGTGTACTGAAATACGTTACAGTATATCATAATCGACGATCGTAGATTATAATAGAACCTAAGTGCAAACACTGACATTGGAAACAACTGCGACATAAACTATTGCAGAAAAAATTTTTTTCTCATTTCTTTGTTGTTTTTGTGTATATGCACTCCTTGATTTTTGAAAGTTTCATAGTGCAGATATTATTCAGTGCGGTGAGTACATTACTTCAAATTATAAAAAATACAAAGCTAATTATTAATTTTTTTGTATATTATTGAGACTCTGAGTCCCACCAATTTTTATTTGGTTATAATCCGAAAGTTTGCAACTTTTTGTGACTTTCTGACAATTAAGGTCACAATGGGTTTGGAAAGAGCGAGATAAACGATTTTTTCGAATCCATATTTATCAAGATTAAGATTTTTAAAATTAAGAAAATTAAACACTATCCGAATAATGTCTTTCAGTTTTTTCAAGAATCAGATGATCAATGAAATAATAATTAAAATAAACGACAATTAAAAATAATGTTATCTTGTTTATCCCTTCGCCATTAATTAGTATTTCCATGTATATATTCAATTTTACGTTACAAAGCACAAAATATCATAATTTTTACTATACATAGAATTTTCATCCGGCACGTAGGACGAAAAACAAAATCATTTGATTTTACTCGTACACCGTCCGACGTCGAGGCCCCATGGGGTTTGTCCATTGAAACCCTTCTCGAAGCGGCCGAAAAGGTTCGGCGACCCGTGGACCGTGACCGATTCGTCTGACGTCGGAATCACTGTAAGCACACTTTCCGGCAAAAGCGAACCCTAAGGGTACGCGCACAGTAGATCCGTTTTCGTCCTACATCAGACATCAGCCCACACATACAAGTGTTCAGGAGGGATGTGTTGGTGTCTTTTCGCCAGATTTTGTCCGGCAAGGTGCTCACAGTGGCCCAGGCACCGGACGAAATGGTCAAAGTCAACGGGGAGCCGAACCTTTTTCGAGTGCTTCGAGAAGAGTAACAATGGACAAACCCCATGGGGCCTCGACGCCGGACGATGTAGGAGGAAAATCAAATGATTTTGTTTTTCGTCCGGCGTAGGGCGGTGCAGCGTTCACTTCAAATAATTTTCATGTCGCCAATTTTGAAGTATCCTTATTTTTAAAAACGGGTCCTTAAAGACGACACTTGGGGCTATATTATCATAATTTTTAATTTTTCAATTTTCTGGTGCCATGATAGCTGTTTAAAACAATTGCAAAATAAACTATGGAAACAAATATTTTTTCAACTGAAATCATTTTTATTAAATACTCTTATGATTACACTATGATATAATTTAATGAAAAACTTGTGACTTTGGGTATTCGGATAGTGTTTTCATTTTCTTAGTTTTAAAAATCTTAAGCTTAATAAATATGGATTCGAAAATATCGTTTATCTCGCACTTTCTAAACCCATTGTGACCTTATTTGCAGAAAAGTAACAAAAAGTCGCAAATTTTTTTATTATAACCAAATAAAAATCGGCGGGACCCAAAGGGTCTCAGTAATATGTATACAAAAAACATTAATAATTAGGTTTGCATTTTTTATAATTTAAAGTAATGTACTCACCGCACTGAATAATACTTACACTATGAAACTTTTGAAAATCAAGCATTGCATATACACAAAAACAGCAAAGAAATGAGAAAAAATTTTGTCCTTCCATAGTGTACGTCGCAGTTGTTCCCAATGTCAGTATTTGTGCTTAGGTTCTATTATAATCTACGATCGATGCATTGATACTGTAACGTATTAATACTGCAATGTATTTCAATACACATAGATTTTTTAAAATGATATTACCATAATAAACGAATTATTGCCACGTCTTGGGGATTTTGCACCACTGTGCGATGTACGATAGCGTAGCGGCTATCGGCACGTGCAATAAAACATCGGGCATGCAAATGGACGGGTCATTTTATTGGGAGATCGACAGCGAAGCTATTTTTCAGAAAGCTGTTTTTAAAAAGTAAAGCAATTTAAAAATTACTTTACAGTCGACACGCGTTGTCCGAGAAAGTGTCGACTTCCAGCTCAATAGTAATGACTTGTCATAAACCTCTCCATAGAGAACAGCCCCGGGAACGGCCAGCAAATGCTAGTACAATAAACTCCGAGTTTCCAAAACGAGGGCCGTCCTGTCGGTCGATGCAGGACGAAACTAGAAGGGTCTCACAGACGGACTTACCTGGGCCTACCCACACATTTGAAATGTCTGCCAGACGGCTCTGACGTCACCAGGTCTGTCTGACGTCGGACCCACTGTGTGCGTACCCTAAGGAACCGCTGAAGACTTTTTGGACCCGGTTCGAATCCCCGGTCAGGACAATTTTTTTTTCTAAGTTAATCAGATGTTTTTTCGGTTCTTAGTACTATTACTACTATTATTTTGCTATCAAAACTATTATTCTTACTAGAAGAAATAAGTGTAACTTACGAAAAACGCCGAAAAAAGTGGTTTTTAGTTTATTCAACATTGTTGCATCACTCACAAAAATCTGAAAGAAATCGAGCACAATAGTTTTGATAATATCTCATTGCTAAATTAATTCTGCAGTGGTACGAGACCTCCTTTTATATGAAATCTGCATTTTTTCGATTTTTTCGTGTTTTTCATTTTTTACAACCATAGTTGGCATCGAAAAATCTGGAAATGATACCTAATATGTGGCTTGGTATCCGAAATGTGTCAGATTTTTTTCAGAATTTTTAATTGTCAATAAATAGGGAAAATGGACCAAAAACTGGCAATTCGATTTTTCTGAATAACTACCCTTACAGATGAGATACATATGGGGCTGAAACTTGTCAGAGAGGGGTCTTTTTGGGTATGCTATCAAATGGTTCAAGCTCGATTAAAATCCCGCCGGGCGCGTATTTCTCCTGGCTATTTTCTTTTTCATAATTAGTGAACTTTGAACGAGATATATCTCGGAGACTATGCGAGATAGCGAAAACCTGAATCGAATCAATCTTATGGCACATTTTGTCAGCTTTAATTTTGTATAGAATGGTCTTATCGCTACGACGCATAGTTTCCGACATATAAGCGAAAAACCAAAAAAAAAGGACCTTCTACGTGCCCCCCTGCACCCCGCTCACCTCCTAGGAGTGGGGAATTTTAGTATGTTTACCTCCTAACTAGTCCAAACAAAGTCCCAAAGTCAAAAATTGTGTTCCTTCCATTTCCCTTTACACCCCCCTTTTAAGCATTCATTGAATGGACTAGTGGCAGAAAATTATTCGAAGATTTTCCACGAATAATTGTACGAATAAAACTTCATTCGAAATTTTGATTGAAATAAAATTTTTGCCCGACTCTGTCGGAGGGGAATAAGTTGGAACTCTTTGCTTTACTTACATTGCGGCGAGCTATTAAGGTAGCTGCCCACTAGGACGCACGTCAGCCGGACCGCACCGCCGCTCCGTCCTCAAATTGACGCTGCGCTGGTAGTTCTGCCGCCCACTAGAACGCCCCAGCACCGCGCCAGCACTTTCAGTGGCGCTCACCACTAGCCCGGTCGTTCGCCGCGCCGTAACCCGTCGGACAACCTAACCCAGACCGTTCTATGTAGTGGTCAGCGCCACTGTCGACAACTCATGTCGGGCGAAGATATTTTGCTTTCTGGTTCGAAAAAAACGTCGACATTACAAACTTCATAGGGTGGTTTCTCAAGATAAAAGTCTACTCTATCGCGTGATGCAGTTCGATTTTACGCTGAACCCTTCTTTTTTAACATAAACTGAAAAACATGTTTAAACATTCATAATGTATCGATATTGAATATCACTGTATTCAGGAAAGTCTATAGAATCTTTTCCTGTAAAGAATAATTCAATATCTTCAATATCTTTTTTTTAATGACATCACAATATTTGTTTAAAGTTGACAAATATGTTTTTTTTCAAAATCATGTTTCTCAAAAACTGTGCGTCTCGGGAGAAAACTAAGGGCAGATTCAGAATCAGCGCAAAAAAACTCTATAAGAATCACCCAACAATAATTGTGGAACATGAAAAAATATTGATTGTGTTGAACAGAGTAATTACTGTCGAATTTTGTGGTCTGGCAACCGTGTTTCTGAACGCTCGAATATGTCGTACTTTAGACTTAATCTTCAGATATTTTTATTTAAAGTTGACGCATCTTGTAGCCCAGATCATAACAGCTAGGTGCCAAGACACCTCTGTAGGTTCAACGGTAGGGCACCAGTTTACTATACGCAGGTAGGCGGTCCGGGTGCGAGTCCGACGATGGTAATAATGTTGGGGCGTACGGTCGAGTTTTTATTGCTTTATGACTCGGTGATATCGTGGACTTTTTCGGAGTTTTCTGGCGATAGTCAATGTATTTTAAAGACACACTGAAGTGATTTGGTTATTGCAGATTACCGGGGTTTGGGTAATTTATTTTACTGTAACGACTACGATTTTATTAGAGGGACGAAAGGAAAATTTTCGAAGCTCGCGCGAGTCCTTTCTTTTGTTTTCCACATCAATGTGCTATTTCGGATATATCCACGAACATGATTTTGACTTGGATCTATTCTGACTCTCGCATAATTAGTAGCCCAATAAAATTTCTGTCCTCGACAATGGTTACTACTACTAATAGCCAAAAATGATTTCCATCATTGATAACGGTTCCTTATGAACAAAAAGAATTGTTGTCATTTATAATGGTTGTTTACCAGTCAGATATAATGTCTATCATCGATAATGATTATTTGTAACTATTGGGTTGTGTAATAAATTCTCGCGTTTTTCGTATCTTATTTTTTTTCCCGCAATTTTCCATCGACAGAAGGGACATTCTCGGCGAGAATGTTTTGCCGGTTGCTGGATGTGCTGTTCCTACGGTATACGTGAGACGATCTTAACGATTCGTAAAAACGATTAAAATGAAGATTCCAAACACTAGAATTGGTTCGTATTGATTTCGAATTGATTTCGTATATTTGTCAGTTAATGACGATTTTAGTTATACTAATTTTCAAATTTTAAATACTTATAAAAGAAATTGTATTCACATAACTTAAAATATACTGAAAATTTTGCGATAATTGTTATTCGGACACCATAAACAATAGTCTTTATTAATTTAATAAAAAAAAATCATTTGTAAAAAGTTCATATTTTATCACTAGGAATGCAGTAATCGTTGACTTTCATAGAAATTATTCGGGAAATCTAGTTTATTAAAAATATTAATTTGCATAGTTCTACTTACAAATAATCATTATCGATGATAGACTATCTTTGACTGATAAATATCCATTATAAACGACAACAATCCTTTTTGGTCATAAGGAACCGTTATTGATGATGGAAATAATTTTTGGCTATTAGTATTAGTAACCGCATTGTCGAGGACAGAAAATTTGTACTACTGATCATGCGAGAGTCAGATTAGGTCTAAGTCCAATTATCATCGATTAGGTCCATGTCAGATTATCATCGATAATGATGAACTAGAACATATGCAAATTAATATTTTTAATAAACTAGATTTCCCGAATAATTTCTATGAAAGTCAACGATTACTGCATTCCTTGTGATAAAATATGAACTTTTTACAAATGATTTTTTTTATTAAATTAAAAAAAGGCTATTGTTAATGGTGTCTGAATAACAATTATCACAAAATTGACACTATGTTTAAATTATTTCACCACAAGTGAGCATTGCTAACGCGATTTATCATATACATCCGATGATCTGACAAAAATGTTTCCAACAAAAGTTCATCAGTATTCACTTTTGTACAAATCTCGATATCAAAAATTAAAAGTAAATTTTTTTATAAAAAACTGAAGGTTACCTTAATTTATAAATATAAACATATATTTTTTATTTCATAATATTCTAACTGGTATCGAGACGAATTCAACGACCTATAACAATATAACGTTATAAACCTTGAAATAACGGTGCAATAGAAAGTTTCCTTGGCCACAGAAAGTGCTGGCGCGCAAAACATTCTCGCCGAGAATGTTCCTTCTATCGAGGCGTTGACGAATCGCGCTGGTGCTGTGCCGTTGCAGGTATAGTGGGCGCACTCCCATTGAAATACACAGAAGAAACCCAAAACTGACGTGGCGCGTCGGTGCAGTCCGGCCCAGTGATGGGATATTCGTGGGCCGTGGCAGCGATGCGATATTCGTGGGCCGTGGCAGCGATGGGATATTCGTGGGCCGTGGGCCGCTCCCCTGACGCGCTGGTTTCCCCTTCCCTGACGTACCGTCGTATCCGTGTCGACCGCGCATGCCTGTGTTGGTGCCTGCCCGATTGCACGCGCGCTACACACACCAGCGTACCTCTACTCTGTCCGTGTAAACTACCTGCTCGGCTGATCGACGTTGAAGCGACCCTTCGGTTTTCACGTTTCCGAAGTTTCGAAAGCATGAGGCGAAAAGTCGGAATCTGGAGAGGGCGCGTATTTGAATCCCGGCACAGCGCGGCGCGACGCGGCGCACATTTTGCTATAACTTTTGATCTAAAAGAGATACCGAAGAGAAATTTGGACTAAATTTTTGTTGAAAAATTGGGTTTAACCCTCATCCGTCCCTCGTGTCAATTTGACACAGTTTTCGCGAATTAAGGGGTACTGTTCTGTTATTTGTCGGTAAATTTGCCCGAAAGTTTGTGACTTTTATTTTTTTAATGCGAAACACATATACCTAGCATTGTTCATGAAAAATAATAATGTCAAAACTGCAAGTCGAATTTGTTACGAAAGAGTCCCTGTGTGTCAATATGACACATGTACTCTTACGTACTGTCGCGGAGTTTTTCAATCACCATTATTTCAATGAGAAATTTATACGGCATTCGGAAATTGAAGGAAAATTGATTTTGTCTAAATTAGAAGAAAACGTATTACTCATATAGTATAGAAATTTACACGGGACACGATCGAAACTGCCACACAGAAGTAAAGCAGGGTCAACGCGTAGTGCTACAATTAGTTGAAGGTTTGGGTGGACGCAATGTTATGTGTGACAATTTTTTTACTTTACACGAATTAGTAATTATATTACAAAAACAAAAGATGACGCTTGTAGGGACCATACGAAAAAATAGAAAAGAAATTCCACAAATTTTACTCGATACGAAGAAGAAGCCACTTCATCATTCGGAGTTTGTTTTTGAACACATACTAAAAGGTACAATGGTGTCTTATGTGACAAAAAGAAGACGATTTGTTATTCTACTTAGTACATACCATATGTCAAAGCAAATGAGTAGTGAAGTAGATAAAAAATCCTGAAATAATAAAGTATTATAACGCTACGAAAGGAGGCGTCGCGTCGATGTCCTCGATGATATGGAGATGGTGGGCACATACAGATGTAAGCGCGAAACAAATAGATGATCAATGGCAATTGTTGCTAATATGTTAGATATATCAGCATGCAATGCTTTTATAATATTTCCTTCACTCAATGCAACGTGGAATAAAAATAAAAAATATCGTCGACGCCTTTTTTTTATTGAAATTGGACATTCTTTGGTGTATTCGTATATGTATTACGTTTCGCACACATCTACCGCGAGGATCTAATGCGACTGCACTTGTTGTACAAATAAAGTGTATACCAACAGTGATTGTACCGTCTTGTAGTAATCGTATAATGCATACTCCACCAACAAAAAAACGAGCCCGGTGTCACATATGTGAGAAATGACCGAATGCTAATATACATAGTGCCCGATGTGATTTGTCCAAGAAAGCAATATGTCCCACACATCGCTCTATTTTATGCGAAAATTGTGCAAAAACTAAGATGCAGATGTTAACGCATCCATTTGAATACAAAAATATCGAAAAATAACTTTCTATCTTGTTATTTCGTCGATATTTTACCACTGTGTCAATTTGACACCGAGGGACAGATTCAGTTCGCGAAATGAGGGACGGATGAGGGTTAATGATGTAAAGAGAATGATATTTTCTATTTTTTAAATAATGTTTTCGTTGATCCTTAAGGTATATCCGGATAAGATGGTCAAAAGTATCCATCCAAATTGATTTTTAATCACGTCATGTTCAACAGAAAATTATGAAAAAATTAATGAATATTCTACCTAATAGCATACGCAACTGAGATTTTTTTCAACATTTTTGGTTGCAAAATTGATTTTTAAACAAATCGGAAAACATAAAATTGCCGATTTTATATCAAAGTCTTCAGTTGACCACATTTATATTATTACGTTAGTTGTGTCTCATCCTGATTATTAATGTGTATTTTTTTCAGATTTTTCGGATTATGGAAACATGTTTTAAAAAATTGAAAACCTCCAAACATTTGGAGAAAATGCATTTTTCGTATTGAAGTTTTAGAGACACTAGTTTTATAAAAATTCAGTACTTAGATATTATTGAAGTAATTGTTCTTAATTTTTTTATAATTATTAAGAGATTGGATAATCGTTCAAAGAACAGCTATACGGTCGGGAATCTTCTGGCCCCGAATCGAATCCCGCACCTAATAATTTTTTTTTCATTAAATACTTATTGCTTTGAGTTTTAATGAAAAGTTTAACCAAAAACCCATTTTTTAATTGTCTACATTTCTTTTCAACTTAAAGGATTGATGCAGTTCGCGCTGTCGACTTTCGCTGTCCACTTTCTGTAATTGAAAAAAAAGAAACAATGTAAGTTATGATTGCGAAGTGCAGAATGGTTTCGCGGTATGTATTCGAAAATTCCGCTACAGGTGGTCCCCTGTGTTCCTATATTCGGAGAAGAAACAAACATAATTAGAATCATAATTCTAATTGCAATATTATAGAACACAATATTAACACAACGTATACTTATCTCATCTATTCATCGATGAGATTAATTCTTGAGCAAAATAAATGCCTTATATTATATAAAAAACCAATGGTCGAATTTATCATTCGACAATATGTGGATAGACAAGAAAACGCGGAACAAGTTCTTCGTTTCACGAACTTGCGTCGGTTGTGCAGCATTGTCAGATGTTTGCCGCATTCAAATGCCGAGGCCGAAAGGATATTCTCATTGACTCCCGATATCAAGACGAAAAAAAGGAATAAAATAACCCATTCTAGTCTAATTCTAGTATAGTCACACCATGTCTATCGACGATAGACATTTATCTCTAATGACATCAAGCAATTTGTATGCAAGTTCGTCGCGTACGCAAAATTTGTAGTATTGTAGATCGTTTAATCTTTATTTCTTATTTTGGCGGGTACGCTATTTCGTTAAACAACCACAAATGTATAGCTATCCTTTATAACTTTTCTCTCTTTTTGAGATATTAATAAACAAAGTTTTTTCATAAACATTAGTATAAATGTGCTATTGTAGAGAAATTGTACAACGAATAATATCCTGGTGTAGTAGCAACACGCTAGACTTACATACAACCCGCTGGGCTAGGGTTCGATTCCTGTCCGACGAAAATATTTTGTTACTTATTTATTTATATTATCTATTCGCTGTGTAACATTGACTTGTTCATAAGAGATTACCATTTTTAATAAATTATAAATAAATTAACCGAAATTAATAAAATACAAACAATTATGTGCACTAATTTTTCAATCTATGCTGGAACATGCACGATATGTAGCCGGATTTATAGCAGAGATAAATGTTTAAAAACGTCAATCATATCTGTTTTCCCATAAATGTACAAGGAAGCAGGTGCCAATGCAATAATACTGCACTTATTCGATATGCAAGCTGTTTCTGTGTATTATGTTTCGTATGCTTTTACGACATGTACCACTGTTATAATTTAAAATATGTAATTGTAAGTACAATATTATTAAATTTATCGTATACCATATTTTCCCTTCCTATATTTATTTTATTTCTTCTGTATCCAGACATGAGAGGGTAATTAGCTATTTTATTCATTTCGGTTAATTTATTTATAATTTATTAAAGCTTTTGTTCTTTGATTTGTACTGAATTTGTGATCTCTTATGAACAAGTCAATGTTACACAGCGAATAGATAATATAAATAAATAAGTACAAAAATGTTTTTTCCCGAACGGGAATCGAACCCTAGACTACCGAGTTGTAAGTCTAGCATGTTGCCACTACACCAGAAAATTATTCGTTGTATACTTCCTCTACAATAGCATATTTATAGTAATGGTTATGAAAAAATTTTGTTTATAAATATCTCAACAAATATTGAGTGTTTGCTCCTATAATGGTATATATTCGTAAAAGGGAGATCTAGATCTATAAGTATACACAATCTCAACTGAATCGGTGACCCGAGGGCATAGCACTCTCCTTGTAAGTACTGAATTTTTATAAAACTAGTGTCTCTAAAACTTCAATACGAAAAATGCATTTTCTCCAAATGTTTGGAGGTTTTCAATTTTTTAAAACATGTTTCCATAATCCGAAAAATCTGAAAAAAATAAACATTAATAATCAGGATGAGACACAACTAACGTAATAATATAAATGTGGTCAACTGAAGACTTTGATATAAAATCGGCAATCGAATAAGTGCAGTATTATTGCATTGGCATCTGCTTCCTTGTACATTTATGGGAAAACAGATATGATTGACGTTTTTAAACATTTATCTCTGCTATAAATCCGGCTACATATCGTGCATGTTCCAGCATAGATTGAAAAATTAGTGCACATAATTGTTTGTATTTTATTAATTTCGGTTAATTTATTTATAATTTATTAAAAATGGTAATCTCTTATGAACAAGTCAATGTTACACAGCGAATAGATAATATAAATAAATAAGTAACAAAATATTTTCGTCGGACAGGAATCGAACCCTAGCCCAGCGGGTTGTATGTAAGTCTAGCGTGTTGCTACTACACCAGGATATTATTCGTTGTACAATTTCTCTACAATAGCACATTTATACTAATGTTTATGAAAAAACTTTGTTTATTAATATCTCAAAAAGAGAGAAAAGTTATAAAGGATAGCTATACATTTGTGGTTGTTTAACGAAATAGCGTACCCGCCAAAATAAGAAATAAAGATTAAACGATCTACAATACTACAAATTTTGCGTACGCGACGAACTTGCATACAAATTGCTTGATGTCATTAGAGATAAATGTCTATCGTCGATAGACATGGTGTGACTATACTAGAATTAGACTAGAATGGGTTATTTTATTCCTTTTTTTCGTCTTGATATCGGGAGTCAATGAGAATATCCTTTCGGCCTCGGCATTTGAATGCGGCAAACATCTGACAATGCTGCACAACCGACGCAAGTTCGTGAAACGAAGAACTTGTTCCGCGTTTTCTTGTCTATCCACATATTGTCGAATGATAAATTCGACCATTGGTTTTTTATATAATATAAGGCATTTATTTTGCTCAAGAATTAATCTCATCGATGAATAGATGAGATAAGTATACGTTGTGTTAATATTGTGTTCTATAATATTGCAATTAGAATTATGATTCTAATTATGTTTGTTTCTTCTCCGAATATAGGAACACAGGGGACCACCTGTAGCGGAATTATCGAATACATACCGCGAAACCATTCTGCACTTCGCAATCATAACTTACATTGTTTCTTTTTTTTCAATTACAGAAAGTGGACAGCGAAAGTCGACAGCGCGAACTGCATCAATCCTTTAAGTTGAAAAGAAATGTAGACAATTAAAAAATGGGTTTTTGGTTAAACTTTTCATTAAAACTCAAAGCAATAAGTATTTAATGAAAAAAAAATTATTAGGTGCGGGATTCGATTCGGGGCCAGAAGATTCCCGACCGTATAGCTGTTCTTTGAACGATTATCCAATCTCTTAATAATTATAAAAAAATTAAGAACAATTACTTCAATAATATCTAAGTACTGAATTTTTATAAAACTAGTGTCTCTAAAACTTCAATACGAAAAATGCATTTTCTCCAAATGTTTGGAGGTTTTCAATTTTTTAAAACATGTTTCCATAATCCGAAAAATCTGAAAAAAATACACATTAATAATCAGGATGAGACACAACTAACGTAATAATATAAATGTGGTCAACTGAAGACTTTGATATAAAATCGGCAATTTTATGTTTTCCGATTTGTTTAAAAATCAATTTTGCAACCAAAAATGTTGAAAAAAATCTCAGTTGCGTATGCTATTAGGTAGAATATTCATTAATTTTTTCATAATTTTCTGTTGAACATGACGTGATTAAAAATCAATTTGGATGGATACTTTTGACCATCTTATCCGGATATACCTTAAGGATCAACGAAAACATTATTTAAAAAATAGAAAATATCATTCTCTTTACATCATTAACCCTCATCCGTCCCTCATTTCGCGAACTGAATCTGTCCCTCGGTGTCAAATTGACACAGTGGTAAAATATCGACGAAATAACAAGATAGAAAGTTATTTTTCGATATTTTTGTATTCAAATGGATGCGTTAACATCTGCATCTTAGTTTTTGCACAATTTTCGCATAAAATAGAGCGATGTGTGGGACATATTGCTTTCTTGGACAAATCACATCGGGCACTATGTATATTAGCATTCGGTCATTTCTCACATATGTGACACCGGGCTCGTTTTTTTGTTGGTGGAGTATGCATTATACGATTACTACAAGACGGTACAATCACTGTTGGTATACACTTTATTTGTACAACAAGTGCAGTCGCATTAGATCCTCGCGGTAGATGTGTGCGAAACGTAATACATATACGAATACACCAAAGAATGTCCAATTTCAATAAAAAAAAGGCGTCGACGATATTTTTTATTTTTATTCCACGTTGCATTGAGTGAAGGAAATATTATAAAAGCATTGCATGCTGATATATCTAACATATTAGCAACAATTGCCATTGATCATCTATTTGTTTCGCGCTTACATCTGTATGTGCCCACCATCTCCATATCATCGAGGACATCGACGCGACGCCTCCTTTCGTAGCGTTATAATACTTTATTATTTCAGGATTTTTTATCTACTTCACTACTCATTTGCTTTGACATATGGTATGTACTAAGTAGAATAACAAATCGTCTTCTTTTTGTCACATAAGACACCATTGTACCTTTTAGTATGTGTTCAAAAACAAACTCCGAATGATGAAGTGGCTTCTTCTTCGTATCGAGTAAAATTTGTGGAATTTCTTTTCTATTTTTTCGTATGGTCCCTACAAGCGTCATCTTTTGTTTTTGTAATATAATTACTAATTCGTGTAAAGTAAAAAAATTGTCACACATAACATTGCGTCCACCCAAACCTTCAACTAATTGTAGCACTACGCGTTGACCCTGCTTTACTTCTGTGTGGCAGTTTCGATCGTGTCCCGTGTAAATTTCTATACTATATGAGTAATACGTTTTCTTCTAATTTAGACAAAATCAATTTTCCTTCAATTTCCGAATGCCGTATAAATTTCTCATTGAAATAATGGTGATTGAAAAACTCCGCGACAGTACGTAAGAGTACATGTGTCATATTGACACACAGGGACTCTTTCGTAACAAATTCGACTTGCAGTTTTGACATTATTATTTTTCATGAACAATGCTAGGTATATGTGTTTCGCATTAAAAAAATAAAAGTCACAAACTTTCGGGCAAATTTACCGACAAATAACAGAACAGTACCCCTTAATTCGCGAAAACTGTGTCAAATTGACACGAGGGACGGATGAGGGTTAAACCCAATTTTTCAACAAAAATTTAGTCCAAATTTCTCTTCGGTATCTCTTTTAGATCAAAAGTTATAGCAAAATGTGCGCCGCGTCGCGCCGCGCTGTGCCGGGATTCAAATACGCGCCCTCTCCAGATTCCGACTTTTCGCCCATGCTTTCGAAACTTCGGAAACGTGAAAACCGAAGGGTCGCTTCAACGTCGGAAGGGGAAACCAGCGCGTCAGGGGAGCGGCCCACGGCCCACGAATATCCCATCACTGGTCCGGCCGACGTGCGTCCTAAAGGGCAGCTACCTTTATTCTCCTCTCGCGCTGGTGCGAGTTGGCCGGCCGGGCGTCCGGAGCGCGATAGTGGGAGTAGTTTACGTCATCGACGCTCGGAGCACCAATGGCCCAGGCGTGTGCTATACCATAATAGGGTTGTGCTACACAGCGATCTTAGACCATATATACCTATAGACGCGGCGAGATAAGTCTGCCTTGTTCCGAGATTAAACCGCCTAGCAGACGACGCTTGTGGGCAAAGTGCTATAGTATGTTCAGATATCGCAGTACCACGAAGGTAAAGTGGCAGAGGGGAAAGTGGAATCGTCGTCACATGTCATTCTGTATAAATATTTATGGAAACTGTAACTGTGTAATATACATACATGTATTTTATTTCATTACTCATTCATTTTTACTTTACTCTTATTATTTTAAATATGGTTAACTAATTCTTCCACTAATTTGGAAGCAGTTAAATTTTAGTGTAAGAGTCGATAATATCAAATCTGTATTTATTTCCTCAAAACTTACTTTATTTAAAAAAAGAACAGTAAGAACAATATACATGTATATGTCGAATACAATATATATATATATTATATATAATATGCGCAAGGTAATATAAAACAATATTTATTGACAGGTATACAATACAATTTGAATATTTCTAACTATTGGTTACAAAATAAAAGTTTTTGTTAATTTATTTCTTATCCTATTATTGTTCTTATCTATTTTTTGGTTACTTACATAGTAAAAACGTTGTATCACGGTTTTGCCGTTCTTTACAATTCTTTATGCAACAAGTTTGCACCATTTTTTCAAATTTGTACCACATGATGAACTTGTGAAATAGTGAACTTGAGAAATATATGAAATATATGAACTTGTGCACTCGCTTCGTCTCATACACTATCCACCATTTTGAATTATCTCGAATCGAGGCTTGTGGGCACCAGATAATTTTGGATCTCGGAACACGGCATCGTATGCACATACTATACTTATGCCGGGTCTATAAGTATACAGGGTCAGGCGCCAGAAACAGGCCACCGAAATAACTCGGCTGCTTTAGTGTTAGGAAGAACTGCATCAGATGGAACTAGCTTGGCTACGAGGGGGTATTAATTAGATGTTAGTAACTTTTTTGTAGGTGGACGCGTAAAGGACATATGAAGGTCAACTTCATTTTTTTAAATGGGATGAGGTATTTTTTAATACATCGATCGATGCAGCTGGGCATTTGTTATAAAAAAGTACTAACCTATGTCGAAAAGTTAGTAGTTCTGGAGATATTTCAATTTAAATAACTCTAAAATACCATTACTGTCGTTCTAAGATGTTACACAAGTAAGTAAACACTAACGTCTTAGTACGACAATAATGGTATTTTAGAGTTATTTAAATTGAAATATCTCCTGAACTACTAATGTTTCGACATACATTGGTTAGTAATTATTTATAACGAATGTCTAGCAGCATCAATTGATGTATTAAAAAATATCATATTCCATTTAAAAAAATGAAGTTGACCTTCAGATACGCGTCCACCTTTACGCGTCCACCTACAAAAGAGCTACTAACATCTGATTAATGCCCTCGAAACCAAGCAAGTTCCATCTCATGCATTTTTTCCTAACAACGATAGCAGCGGAATTATTCAGGTGGCCTGTTTCTGGCGCCTCACCCTGTATATGGTCTAATTATAAGACAGTCATAGAACGTAAGGCGCTTTCTCGCGCATGCGCGACGATTCTAACCTCAGACGGCCTCAGTCAAGTACGAAGATCGGGCACCTTGGCCGCCCCGCTAATTTTGCAAAATTTATTATGACTTGCTTTTGAAAAATGAATGTATAATATGTGTACGTATATGTACAGGGTGAGTCCGAAGAAACAGAACACCTAAATATCTCCGTTACTGTTCGTTGTACAAAAAAACTTCTTAGGACAAAGTTACACTGTTTGAAGGGCCACGTGTAACGTTGTAAGGGAAAAAATTTTCAAGGTCATTTTTTACAAGATTTCAAGGTCATCGATATTTTTTTAATGGAATTAGGTATTTTTTAATACATCAATCGATGCAGGTGGACATTCGTTATAAAAAAGTACTGACCTTTGTATGTCGAAAAATTAGACGTCGAAAAGTAAAACGCTACACAAGTAAGTAAACGCTGACGTTTTAGTACGACAGTAATGGTGTTTTACAGTTATTTAAATCGAAATATCTCGTGAACTACTAACTTTTCGACATACATAGGTTTGTACTTTTTTATAACGAACGTCCAGCTGCATCGATTGATGTATTAAAAAATACCTCATTCCGTTTAAAAAAATATCGATGACCTTGAAATCTTGTAAAAAATGACCTTGAACATTTTTTCCCTTACACCGTTATATGTGGCCCTTCAAACAGTGTAACTTTGTCCTACGAATTTTTTTTGTACAACGAAAAATAACGGAGATATTTAGGTGTCCTGCTTTATCGAATTCACCCTGTATATTGTTATATACAGTCGGGGACAAAAATAAGTGGACTGTTAGTGGAAATAGGTAAAAATGAAATTTAGTCGAATTAACATGACTGTTATAAACTTAAGTTTTATTTATTATATATCCTTATAGTGTATAGATTATTTAATGAATAATTGAAGTTCATATTTACATCTTTGTGTAAACACACCGTGCCATAACGAAAATGTCAGCTATTTATCAGGAGACAAAATTGAGTGGACACGTGGTTATAACGTTATTGTAAGGTAAGAAATGTATACAAATACTAGGCACAGGTCACGCTTACATACAGTGATCTCCATCAATCTTATTAGTACCAATTCAGGCTTCGTACAAGTAAGAACATTTATACAATAATTGCAGAATGCCAGAAACGAAAGAAATTTCATATCAAATTCGCCATTTAATTGTATCGGATTGCTGTAAGAAATTAAGTTACCTCGTAATAGCTCGAAAGTACAACGTATCTAAAAGTGCAGTAGGAAAAATTTATAAAAAGTATCTAGCGCATAAGATCGTGAAAAATTTAAGAGGTCGTGGACGCAAACGCTGTACCACCATACAAGAAAACCGTCGAATTTTTCGTACAAGTCGAAAAGATCCAACGATTGCAGCAAGAAGTATTGCAGAAATAGTGGAATTAAATGTTTCAACAAAAACGTAAAAGAAAGTTTCAACAAAGACGTAAGCCGGATATTAATAAAAGAAATATGAGAAACCGTTTAGCATTTGCAAAAAAATATGTAAATATGCCACTAGTACTCTGGAAAAATATAATTTGGAGCGACGAAAGTAAATTTGAGTTGCGACAATTAAAAAAGAAGCACAAAGTCTGAAGAAAACAACATGAAACGTATAAAAGACCATTCATTACACCCACAGTTAAATTTGGCGGTGGATCATTAATGGTGTGGGGGTGCTTCTCGCAAAACGGAATTGGTACGTTAGTACAAATTGACGGCATTATGAATGCAGATAAGTATATTGATATATTAAATGATAATTTGGAAGAAGCAGTGGTAAAAATGGGTTGCGACGATGAATTTGTCTTTCAACAAGACAATGACCCTAAGCACACTGCTAAGAAGACTAAACAATTTTTTGAGGATTCCAATATTAAATTGCTTGAATGGCCAGCCCAGAGCCATGATTTGAATCCTATCGAGAACTTATGGAGTTTACTGGACGCAAAAAGTTCCATTGGATCAGCGAAATAATAAGGTTGATTTTTTCAAAAGGTTGCAGTCTGAATATGAAAAAATTAGTAACGATTATATTGAAAAGTTACTACAAAGTATTCCTCGACGCCTGGAAGCAGTAATACATGCAAAAGGCGGCAATACCAAGTACTAATTTTGTTATGTGTTTCATTTATTACGGCATTTCATTGAGTGTCCACTCATTTTTGTCTCCTGATAAATAGCTAACATTTTCGTTATGGCACGGCGTGTTTACACAAAGATGTAAATATGAACTTCAATTATTCGTTAAATAATCTATACACTATAAGGATATATAATAAATAAAAGTTAAGTTTATAACAGTCATGTTAATTCGACTAAACTTCATTTTTACCTATTTCCACTAACTGTCCACTTATTTTTGTCCCCGACTGTATATGTATATGTTATATATATAGGGTGGACCTAAGCTATACTTGGCGAAAAATGTTTATAGAGATACGAAGCACGACGCCCCCCAGAATGGTTCCTTTTGGTGAAAACAAATTTGTGCAAAGTTTCAGATCGATTGGAAAAAAGGATCACGTGGCGCATTTAAATTGAAAATTTTGAAATTCATCGTAACTATGAAGTATTATATATCGTTGGATTTGTAATTTTTTTCTAAATAAGAATATGGATAAATTGTATGACCTTAATTTATAAAAAATGACGATAACCTTGAAATTTTGAAAATTTGATTTAAAAAAAAAAATTTTTACCATTATATTTACCAAATTGAACAGTGCAACTTTCTCCTCTGACATTTTTTCATATAACCACAAATAACAGAGATATTTAATTTTCTATTGTACTATATATGTGAATGAATATATTCTACAGAATAGTAATATGGAACTATTTGTTATATTCTAATGTAAGACTATCCGCTTTTAGGATGGGAAGGACAGAGCGGGTCACCAATCATACGCCGATCGACGGTGAAGCCGCTCGCCAAGAATGCGTTTTATTAAATGAACAGACAAACAATACAAAAGTTAGAGAGAGAATCCAAACTTGACAACAGTCACTGGAAGAGCGATGTTGCACCATTCACGATCACGGGAAGAGTGGGTCCTCAGGCCCGAAGTGGCTGTAAGGACCCGCGCTGCCAGCGTATTTTATGACGCTACTCCTCTGGGTTCTTCCTGAGAGGGAGGTAGCTGTGTGGTCCGCCGGTGTTGCGGACTCTCGACGTTCGATTTTTCTTACACTAAAGAACTCTATTTTATATTTACACGTTTTTCGCTATTGTAGTTTTCGTTGCGTCAGGATATTGCTGGCGGTAATATTTTACCATTTGCAGTACCAACTGCTTTTCTTCCTCATTGCGAGCTAAAAGGCTATAGCCGGGTTTGATAGTGAAATTCGCCCCCAGCGGGATTTTAATCGTGCTTGGACCATTCGATAGCCTACCCAAAAAAACCCCTCTCTGCCAAGTTTCAGCCCCCTATCTCATCTGTAAGGGTAATTATTGAGAAAAAACGAAAAATCAGTTTTTGGCCCAATTTCCCTATTTATTGACAATTAAAAATTCTGGAAAAAATCTGGCACATTTCGGATATCGAGCCACATATTAGGTATCATTTCCAGATTTTTCTGCTGCAAGCTCTGCTTGTGAAAAATGAAAAACACGAAAAAAATCGAAAAAATGCAGGTTTTATATAGAAATCTAAAAGGTGCTACTCCAGATTTAATTTAGCAATGAGGTATTACCGTAAGTATTATGCTCAATTTTTTTCAGATTTTTGTGAGTGGTGCGTCATAGTTAAAAAAAATAAAAACCGCTTTTTTCAGCGTTTTTCCTAAGTTATACTTATATTCCCTGAATCATAAAAATATATTATGTGATATTAAACGTTCCTACGTTCAGAAAAACATCTCCCAGACTTTAAAACTTGCCTAATACGAAATACGCAAATTATACCATGTCCATATATTCGAATATTTCGAAGAGAATTTCAACAGCGCCGGTTGGTGCAGTGGCTATGGTCTCCGTCTGCGGAACCGCTGAAGACTTTTTGGACCGGGTACGAGTCCCGATCAGGTCAATTTTTTTTTCTAAGTTTTTTAAGATTATTCTTCTAAGATTATTGTTGAACCATTGTAAAAAACTTATTTGAACTATATTTAGACTATCTTAAAATATTTTTTCAGAAAAATATTCTTGGAGTACTTTCGCCCAGTAAAGATAAAAAAATCAAGTCGATGCACAAATCCACATAAAAAATGTAAAGTATAGCTGTAATACAGTCCGTAAATGACTAGAGGCCGATAGTACTCCAAGAATATTTTTCTGAAAAAATATTTTAAGATAGTCTAAATATAGTTCAAATAAGTTTTTTACAATGGTTCAACAATAATCTTAGAAGAATAATCTTAAAAAACTTAGAAAAAAAAATTGACCTGATCGGGACTCGTACCCGGTCCAAAAAGTCTTCAGCGGTTCCGCAGACGGAGACCATAGCCACTGCACCAACCGGCGCTGTTGAAATTCTCTTCGAAATATTCGAATATATGGACATGGTATAATTTGCGTATTTCGTATTAGGCAAGTTTTAAAGTCTGGGAGATGTTTTTCTGAACGTAGGAACGTTTAATATCACATAATATATTTTTATGATTCAGGGAATATAAGTATAACTTAGGAAAAACGCCGAAAAAAGCGGTTTTTATTTTTTTTAACTATGACGCACCACTCACAAAAATCTGAAAAAAATTGAGCATAATACTTACGGTAATACCTCATTGCTAAATTAAATCTGGAGTAGCACCTTTTAGATTTCTATATAAAACCTGCATTTTTTCGATTTTTTTCGTGTTTTTCATTTTTCACAAGCAGAGCTTGCAGCAGAAAAATCTGGAAATGATACCTAATATGTGGCTCGATATCCGAAATGTGCCAGATTTTTTCCAGAATTTTTAATTGTCAATAAATAGGGAAAATGGGCCAAAAACTGATTTTTCGTTTTTTCTCAATAACTACCCTTACAGATGAGATAGGGGGCTGAAACTTGGCAGAGAGGGGTTTTTTTGGGTAGGCTATCGAATGGTCCAAGCACGATTAAAATCCCGCCGGGGGCGAATTTCACTATCAAACCCGGCTATAGCCTTTGATTGTAATCCTGTATTAGCTTAACGGCTCTTTCTACCGAATCATTGACCACAGGTAAAGCCTTAACTATATCTAAACCTAGTTTGTAAGAATCTTCATCTTGCCAAACTGGATCTCTATTTAAAAATTCTGTCGATATATTAAATCTACTAAAACATTTTCGACTTTCGTCCGATATAAAATCTGAAATGTCCTTTTGCATGTGATCGGCCACATTAGTTGGTAAAATGACAAATTTTTTATAATAATCGCCGCTACTAAAAGATCACTAATTGATCAAGACACTCTTGTTCCCGTTGATCTCGTATCTGGGATCGTCGTTTATAACTCTTTTGTAAGACCTTCCACTTGTGGTATAATGACTCCAATTTCTCGACGCAGCGACTGTTAACTGAACTCGAATTCTGGCCTTTTCACACACTTCCACTTCTTTAACAACAAGGTGTGCACTAGACCGAAGGTTCAATTTCACTTTCCGCAAATTATAAAATAGCACTCTTAAAACATGTCGTTTCGATGGCAACTTAGCGCCAATTATCTGATTTTCCTCATGTTCCAATAAGAACAGTTTTTCCCGACTTCTACTCTGCATTGGGCTTCTCAATTTATATAGAAATTGAGTAGTCTTCCTGTAAGACTACTGTAACGTCTCGCGTCTGCCGAATCTGGATTGAACGACGATGATCGCGAGTCCGATTTTGTAGGTTGAGGTGATAGTTGATCAAAGAAAACACTTGAGGTTGTATGTTCGCTTACTCGATACTGATGATTACAGTTCGTTAGCTCAGACAGATCTAATCGGTGGTTCTCTGATACATCTAAATCTTACTTCGGTGTGGGTGTCGTTTTTTTGGAAAAGTGTGATGATTGGTTGATGGAGTTGAAAGTTATTGGTGGAAAAACTAGTAAGGGTAGGAGTAGGGATAGGAGTGGGAGTTTAAGTACGAGTGGTTACAAATTTTATAACGAGGGTTTACATCTGTTTTCCGGGTGTGCGCTTACGAATTTCAAGATAGGTAAAATTGTAAAAAAGTGGACTTAAGGTCCACGGGGTACATCTGGAGGTAACGTAATAAATTATATTCGGTCATAGGTAATAAATGAATATATTTAAATATCTGTTATTTGTGGTTATACGAAAAAATGTCAGAGGAAAACGTTGCACTGTTCAAAATGGTAAATATAATGGCAAAAAATTTTTTTTTAAATCAAATTTTCGGAATTTCAAGGTCATCGTTATTTTTTTAAAATTAAGGTCATATAATTTTTCCATATTATTATTTAGAAAAAAATTACAAATCCAACGATATATAATACTTTATAGTTACGATGAATTTCAAAAATTTCAAAATTTTCAATTTAAATGCGCCACGTGATCCTTTTATCCGATCGATCTCAAATTTTGCACAATTTTTTTTCTCACCAAAAGGAACCATTCTGGGGGCGTCGTGAAAAAAATTCGTTGGTAAAAAAATAAGGTCCACCCTAATATACAGGGTGTCCCAAAACTCGTGAAGAACCCGAAAGGGGGTGGTTCCTGAGACCATTCTAAGAGACATTTTCCTTTGCACAAAAGTCAAATTCGGCTTTGTTTAGGAGTTATTAACGAAAAACACGGACCAATCAGAGCGCGTCCTGGCCCAGCGCGCCACGTCGCGCTGGCAAGCGAGTGTCGGTGGTACATCGCGACACGCAACGAGCAAAAGTTTCTCGATAATGTGAATCCTCTCCGATTTCGATGAGCTTTGGATATGTTGTCAAGACTATGATTCTGAACAACATTTCTCTTTAGACTTTTTGGCGATCGGCTTTAGTTTACGAGATAATCGTAGAAAACATTACTTGTAAATTCATATGGGTGTTCTTGATAGCGGGCACGGCGTGTTAATATCTCCGAAACTAAAGCCGACCGCCAACTATTTCAAAGGAAAAAGATATTTAAAACGTCGAGTTTTAAAACACATTCAAGGTCATGGAAATCGTTGAGGACCCACATTATCTTTACTCGACTTACGGCAACTTTACCCGAATGAGAGGAGAAGCAGAAACTTATTGTATTAAAAACTCACTTATTCAGCCGTAAATCCATTTGCTGCTTCGAAATGTGTGTCACTGGGTCACTCGGTGACGAACTGCACAGATGTCATCAGGTATACGACAGTACCGAAAGTTAAGGGACGTACGGTCAGGTGAACGAACTGCACAGCTGGTGGTAGATAGCAGGTATACGACAGCCCGAGGGATGTGCGGTCAAGTCGATGATCGAGAATTTCACTTTCACTTTCGAATCGTTAAATAATTCGTATGTTTATTTCACACAGATGCCTTGAAATTTTTCCACACTCACAATCACTGTTCACATTTGTCTACACACATAGTTATGTACTAATAATAATTGCCATATCCGCAGTCTAGTGATTAGTTTAAACATCACTATCAAAAACACAACTAATAGCAACCGTTAGCTTTGAATTGACAAATATTTGGAGATGTTCTCTCTACCGCGGCTCGAACGACACTGATTATATGCAAGATTTTTCTAAAGAACTTAGGAAGGGCATTTAGCGTGTCGAAATTCGAAATGCACGCTGTAGCACGTTTACGAAAACGACGGGACGGTCAGACGAAAAACAGGATGCGAAAAGGACCGCTGTAAGATTTATGGCAAATACATGTTTAGTTTTTCCTGCAGATTGATACGCAGAGTCGATGGGTAACAGTTCGAAAACGTCGGCTGTCCTTCTTTTAGAAAGTTTCTTACGGAAGGTATAGGACAATAGGGATGCTACGCTGACCTGACATTTTTACCCCTTTCAGTTATTTCTGTTGAGGTTTTCGGGTGTAAGCCGTGTCCTAAAGGAAGAGATTTCCCAACGTTTCGCAAGCATTGCAGCTAGCTTCATCAGGGGGTCGGAAGACACACTGATACTGGTGTGTGCCTGATTTGTGCTCCACTTATATAGTGGAGGTTGCTCATGTTCTGGTTCAGTGAGCACCAATCAAAGTAGACTTTTAATTGGGCGGCCGAACAATTAAAAGTCTACTTTGATTGGTGCTCACTGAACCAGAACATGAGCAACCTCCACTATATAAGTGGAGCACAAATCAGGCACACACCAGTATCAGTGTGTCTTCCGACCCCCTGATGAAGCTAGCTGCAATGCTTGCGAAACGTTGGGAAATCTCTTCCTTTAGGACACGGCTTACACCCGAAAACCTCAACAGAAATAACTGTATGATGCCGGGCCGTGAAAGCCTCAAATCTCTTATTTTTACCCCTTGCTGGGTAAAAGGACCGATGACGTTTTCGCACGGTTACCTATCGACTCTACGTACCAATCTGCAGGAAAAACTAAACATGTGTTTGCCATAAATCTTACAGCGATCCTTCTCGCATCCTGTTTTTCGTCTGACCGTCCCGTCGTTTTCGTAAACGTGCTAAAGCGTGCATTTCGAATTTCGACACGCTAAATGCCCTTCCTAAATTCTTTAGAAAAATCTTGCAGAAAATCAGTGTCGTTCGAGCCGCCGTAGAGAGAACATCTCCAAAGATTTGTCAATTCAAAGCTAACGGTTGCTATTAGTTGTGTTTTTGATAGTGATTTACGGCTGAATAAGTGAGTTTTTAATACAATAAGTTTCTGCTTCTCCTCTCATTCGGGTAAAGTTGCCGTAAGTCGAGTAAAGATAATGTGGGTCCTCAACGATTTCCATGACCTTGAATGTGTTTTAAAACTCGACGTTTTAAATATCTTTTTCCTTTGAAATAGTTGGCGGTCGGCTTTAGTTTCGGAGATATTAACACGCCGTGCCCGCTATCAAGAACACCCATATGAATTTACAAGTAATGTTTTCTACGATTATCTCGTAAACTAAAGCCGATCGCCAAAAAGTCTAAAGAGAAATGTTTTGTACAGAATCATGGTCTTGACAACATATCCAAAGCTCATCGATATCGGAGAGGAGATAGTACATCGATCGATTTACAATTACAAGTTTTTACAATTCTCTCGTAAACTAAAGCCGATCGCTAAAAAGTCTAAAGAGAAATGTTGTTCAGAATCATGGTCTTGACAACATATCCAAAGCTCATCGAAATCGGAGAGGATTCACATTATCGAGAAACTTTTGCTCGTTGCGATGTCGCGATGTACCACCGACACTCGCTTGCCAGCGCGACGTGGCGCGCTGGGCCAGGACGCGCTCTGATTGGTCCGTGTTTTCCGTTAATAACTCCTAAACAAAGCCGAATTTGACTTTTGTGCAAAGGAAAATGTCTCTTAGAATGGTCTCAGGAACCACCCCCTTTCGGGTTCTTCACGAGTTTTGGGACACCCTGTATGTACTAAAATACCCCACTGTGCGACAACGGCGCGGCGTAGGGCAGCGACAAGGCCGCCACAGTTCCCCACCATCTTCGGACTTAGATACGATTCTGACAAAACTCGCGCATGCGCGAGAAAAGCGCCTTACGTATCATCACTGGTGCTACACCGTGCCAATAGTGTTTGGCAAATTTTGGCGCTCTCTTCAAAGTTCCTCTCAGCTTAACGAGCAATTATAAATCATAAATATAATTATAGTATTAATAAGGAACATAAATTACGTTAGGAAACTATGGGTTATACTCAAGTATGATCGGACCGATTTAAATTACCTTGTATTGTATCAACTGGGATTAGCGAATCGGTTGAAAAGAGATCGATGAAAATTATGGCGAAAGATTATAGACTATTAAGACTAGAGCTAGTACCTTTACCCAAGTATATGAGATACCCGGGTACTCGGGTACCCATGAGACACCCGGGTAGACCAAAAATACCCGGGTATCTCATAAGACAGCCAAGTACCCGGGTACCCGGGTGCCCAAGCATCTCATGAGATCTCAGAACTGGCTACTAGAATTATTACTACCCGAGCTGAATTTCAGTTATGATTCGGTCCTGTTATTCTGTATTCTCTTCGCCCGAAGAACGTAGAATGTATGCAAGCAGACAGAGTGACCGTAAATTAACATGTATATGATAAAACACAAAAATTGTTCGGCATAATCGGGCGATTATCGATATCTCGACCAGGGTGACCATATTCTCAGGGAACCAGTCCCCTTACGTCTCCGTCCCTCGCCTAGATGCTCCGTCAAGCCTGCCTCGCTTCCCCCACTCTTACCACTACACTGCCGCGTACCGCGTGGAGCCGATTCGGTAGCATGCTCCACGCGGTACGCGGCAGCGGTATTTTTTATTATGGTATACAAATCGACATTTTGAACCAATAGTGTTTGTTATTTAAACAATTATTTAAATACATTTTTATGCTGCACAAATAATATATACACATTCGTTTAGATAATAATTATTTAAATACTTTTTAATTATTATTTATTGTTTAAACAATTTATAAATAAATAAATTTTTATAATGTATAGAAACTTGTTTTATTTGTTATTTTCATTATTATTCCAATAATAATTTATTGTTAAAATAATTGTTTAAATAAATAACTTTTTGAATGGGTGAATATATAAATATATTGTAAAAATTTATTCATTTAGTATTTAAACAATTATTGTAACAATAAATTATATTATTGAAATAATAATTCAAATATTGCATATAGAAACAAATTATAAAAATTGATTTATTTAAACAATTATTTTGACAGTAAATTGCTATTTAAATAATAATTCAAATAATGAATATACAAATAAATTATAAAAATTTATTTGTTTAAACAATTATTTCTACAATAAATTATTAGTGAAATAATAATATAAATAATGAATATAGAAACAAATTATAAAAATTTATTTGTTTAAACAATAGTGCTAACAATAAATTATTATTGAAATAATAATTCAAATAGTGATTATATTATATTATAGAAACAAATTACAAAAATTTGTTTACTTAAAAATTGTTTAAATTATAAACAACAATAAATAACTACATAAGTAATAAATATTATAAGTCCGAACACAATACAGAATACAGAATGACAGAACCGAAAAATAACAGTTATAGGATCGAAATAAGGCAAATATAAGCCAGAACCGATATTCTATTTATTGTTAGTAACAGTCATAACATCATTTCGGTTCTTCAAAACTGTTTCGAGAACCGGATCCGATATCGTAACAGTTTTTAAGTCCTGGAACCGAGTACGCGGATAGCCGACTATCTTATGAGATACTCGGGTAGCCGACTATCTCATGAGATACCCGGGTACTCGGGTAATTTTCGTTTACCCGGGTATCTCATGGCTTACCCGAGTACCCGAGTATCTCATAAGTCACATCTCTAATTAAGACAGTGCTATGCAGTTATGGGTATAGTCGATCATAAATAATACAGAGATTCTTTATCTAGATACACACAGACTCTTTATCTAGATACACACAGAGACACGTGCATTCGATGAATTTTCATATTCAATCTATTGAGAATGTAATTTTGATCAAACATACTTTCTACTTTAATTTACTCTTAACATGAAATATGATTTTTTGGCGAAGTTTCCGTTTACGTCCATCGTCAGAATTGGATAAAATTTTGGAAATAGATTCTTTTTTGACTACAATGATGATTGCCAGAAAGATTTTTGGCGACTCGAAAAAATTTTTTTACCATTTCTATGTCACTCCCTACCTTGCCGACACCACTCCTGTATTTTCGTATGCGTGGACGTATCCCTCTCCGCCCACCTATCACGTAATCCTAACTAATTCTGATCGCATAATCTTTCCATTGTAGATATTCAATTAATTGGTTTAACAATTGGAATTTTGAAAACATTTTATATTAATTTCCAGCATATACATATTTAATATCTTCAATTCATTGCAAAAATGGATCATCACCAGCTTTGTTGATGATTGAATCATCCTTAATGCTACCTCTACTTAGACTCTAGGTTGACATTAGAATGGTAAAAGAAATTTGTCGGTAAGGTAGGGACTGACATTGAAATGGTAAAAGTTTTTTTTTCGAGTCGCCCAAAATCCTTCTGACAATCATCATTTTAGTCAAAAAAGAACCTATTCTCAAAATTTTATCCAATTCTGACGATGGACGTAAACGGAAACAGCCGATTTTTTTACTGTATTATATTATCAGTACGGTCCACCTTGCATTACACTTTTTATATGATAAAATAGCCATATCGACCCTACCGAAGTTTTACAGTGTTTATCTTAACCAGTTTTTTCATTACGTTATGCGTAAGTTTTTTCGCATTATGAATTCAAAGTTTTGATTTTAATACAAATTTGTCCGGTTATGTTGCAAACATACTTAGGTATATGTAATATATACATATTTTAAAATACTTCAGGAAGGGAAGCAAATATTTATACACGGTATTTAATTGGTAATAAAGTCTTAATAGTAAGAAGAGATGGTAAAGGAAAGGTTTATTATAAGTGAGACGCCTTATATGTATGTATATGTATACTTACAATGAATTTAATTATTGAATTTTATTTAAATATTATACATCTTAAATGAAGAGGAATATTATATGAATTTTATGGTGAATTATTTTATATTCTTGATTTTACGCAAATAATTCCGACACTGTATTCGAATTTGGTAGAAACAATACACGTGTATTTAGACATACATGCACACCAAACAGAGATTTTTAGTTTTCAGTAAAGCATAAATTAAATCTCATTCCATCCCAAAAATTAGCTTTGTACCATGTGCTTCATTTTTAATGAATATATTCTCCATTTTATAAAATGCGTATAACAAATATTTTTACTTGTAAATGGTATGGAGAAAGAACGAAAAGTTAAGTTATTATTGCAGTAAAATGAATTTCTGGTTCTCAGTAAATAAAGATCTCTTTATTTTACGTTTTTTAATTACACCGCTTAGAATTTATTTGTAGACACATGCTCCTGGCAAAAAGTTGTTAAATGTAATGAAAAAATTACAAACCTCACACAATTTCGAATAACTTCTTTCTGGTAGTCATATACGTGCAAGTGATCTTACACATAAACATATCTTCATGGTATGCATGATACGACAGTATGATCCGGTGCTTCTCTCAATATTGATTTGTTTGCGTCAAAAGAAAGGAATGAAATGCCAGCTTTGGGTTCGGCCCACTGAGAATAGAAATATTATATCACATGAAATGTTCAAAATTTTATTCAGTTCATAAAATACAGAGTCTGAAGGAGATTTGAACAAGTAGGCAGTAATCAGGCTATAGTGTAACACATGCTGTACATGAAAAGCTAAAACTTGTTAAATATTAAAACACAATATATATGGTACAGTCTGATATTGTATATTTTTTGTTTCTTCCGTAATTAATTGTTCAATCGTTTATGAGTATAAAACTATTACAATTCTATAGTTTTGAAAAGGAAATAGCGTTGTTATTAGAAAAAATTTTAAATGTGGAAGACAATTTTCAAATAATAACACTAAGTATCTAGCTTCTCATTTTATAACTAAAATTTCTTTTATTCTTAATTGGTCAGATATATGCCGTTTGAATAAGTATTGTCAGATTGAGAACCTGTGTCCCCCCTCTACTTTTCCCTTCTACGGTCAGAGTTGAGCAAATTTTTATTTAAATAATAAATAATAAATAATAAATAAACGTGTTATTGTAATTGCAAATAATAGCTAAACTTTTGGCAGCTCTTTACTTTACCGGACTCAAAATTTGTGCCTTTCTCCTATAAATTTTAAGGTATTTGTTATGTAATCTAGTAGATTTGTAACCGATGTGACTGCAGATCGAAGTTTCGATCCTGTAGGATCAATGATTCGGGAGATATACTTGCTTAAAGTTGAGCAATCTGCAGTGTTTTTGACAGGTAAGGGCGCGCGTCGCTTATCAAGTTGGTTGGTGATTAGGTCGGAGGGGGGGGGGCAAGGACCGGTGGTTCTACTTGGTAAGCGGCTCGCGGTCGTCACTACAAACCAATATGGCGGCGCACTTACCCGTCAGAAACACTGCAGATTGCTCAACTTTAAGCAAGCATAACTCCTGAATCATTGATCCTACACGATCGAAACTTCGATCTGCAGCCGCCCCGGCTACAAATCTACTGGATCCATACCAAATACATCATAATTTATAGTAGAAATGCACAAATTTTGAGTCCGGTAAAGTAAAGTTTACCCAAACTTTTTATTGAAATAAAAGTCATGTAAATAATGCCAAAAGTGATCTACTTATTATTTATTATTTGCAAATAAAAGATTATTTCTTATTTGGATTGAAGTGGAAATCAAATAAATAGTTTCTGGTTTTCTCTTATTTCTTGTATTTTGTATACACAATGAAAATGAGGCGAAACTAACATCGTTATTACCTGTAATTTACATAAATACATTACAGTATAAATACAATACAGAATTACGTAAATATTTTGTACTAACAATAAGTTTCATTTCTGGTAGGTAGTTCGTAGTACATATTTGCCTTAAACACTACTCTTTTTTCAAACATACTGTCCGAAAGTTTGTTCGATTTTGGCATACAGTCGATACATTAATGTTAGTATTGTTGCTGAGGACAGTTGGAAAGAAAATTTGTTTAATGACTATGAATAATAAATGATAATTGAGTATTATTAATAGATAAAACTACAATTTCGGTTATTATATGTCAGTACAAATAATAACTGAAATTGCATTTGTAAATAACAATTAACTTTATTATTTAAAATAATTTATTTAGACTTGCTCAAATAATAAATAATTATTTTTGCTTTTTATTTGAGTATCCAAATAACAAATAGCTTGTTATTTAAATTTTTATTTAAATAATTATTTATTTAAATATTGCCCAACACTGTCTACGACGCTATTCGGCATATTTCCGCCACGGCCCATTCACGTGACACGTTTCGTCTGTATCGTGCATGTGTCCGGTACTGGTAGAGAAAGGGTAACTTTTTCAATTCGTGCTTCCTCCCCTCATCTAGAAACACTGATTTTAATGAATAATTTTCAATAATTTTTCAAATATGTACATATTACAAGAGATATTAAATATATACAGGGTGAGCCACCTAACGTTATCACCTCAAATATCTTTGTTGTTTTCAAATATACATTGAATGTCTTCAGGACAAAGTTGAATGGTAAAATAGAGCTCATACGACGTGACCTTGAATGACCTTGAGTAATTATAGTCACTGAATTCGTAATGAAATTGACTATCATTGTAGATGTTTAAAAAAGGGTGGTTACATTTTAAAAAAATGAAGGTGGATAAAAACGAAGTTGCTTAGTATCGTATGAGCCCCATTTTACCATTCAACTTTGTCCTAAAGACATTTAATGTATCTTTGAAAACAACAAAGATATTTGAGGTGATAACGTTAGGTGACTCACCCTGTATAGTTAACATTGCCTGTCAACCACAGCTATGTTAATAGAATAATTGAATATCTTCAATTATTGATTAATTTTATTCCAATATATGTCGCAAAAGTACTCACATATTTTATCAAAACTCATACCGTTTATTTATTCGTTATATTTTGTTACTGTATTATCAAATACGCGCGAGGCACCTAAAACATAAAATTGGCCACCTGAATAATTCGGTTGCTGTTGGCGATAGAAAAAATGTGTCCGACGAAGTTGAGAGGTTTCGAGGGTGGCATAATTCCATGTTAATAGTTCTTTGTAGGTGGACGCGTAGAGGACATACGGAGGTCAACTTCGTTTCTAAATTAGAACGATATAGTTTTCTATGTACTATCTGATAAAGCGTTTTAAGATGCGTGCAGTGACATACTACTCAAGGTCATTCGATATCGTTGAAGGTCAACTACGATGGAAATTAGTCTACTTTGAGGAACTGATCAAACACTTCGGTGATTTACTTATCTAATGATACACTACTAATCCAAATGCTCAAAATTATGACTTTCAGCATCAACCATCGCGCATCGATGGCAATTGTCTTGCACTAACATGCGGATTTTGATCTACAGCTGTTAACATGTTTTCTATATCTCTGTCATTGGTTGCTGTTTTAGATCCCCTAGTAGCATTTATGGTTGGCTAACAGTTAGGAGTTAGTTGGTATTTGGGATATGGTTAGTGGTTTTGGCTACAAATCCTCAACATAAGGCCTACGACAAAAATTATGTCAATTTGCCAACGAATATGTAACGTAGAGCCTACAGTTGTTATAGTTATAGTTGGTTAATTAACGTGAAATTGACGACGATAGTACTACTGTTACGGATAGAGAACAGATTCCGTTCGACTAACTCCCGGGAATCTCTTCAAGATCGTCTCTGGCAGGAAGCTTATCTTAGCTTATCTGGAAGGAAGGTTATCTACCTTCCTTATCATAAGTTGAACCTTTTAACGAAGACCGAGCTCTGGCCTGATTTAATTGGAAGTGACCTCAGATTATGAACAGAGCATCTCATTCATTTTTTGGGGTATATAAATCCTTAGATTTTTATTCTCGGGGGCTAGTACTTTCGTAGACACGAATAGCGTCACGTCGTGCCGCATCTCGTAGAATCAACTTGTTAGCGAACTCAGGCTGAAGCTCCAATTCGTGTCAAAGCCAACTATATCGATTCCGCGAGTTCGATTTAAAATCTTATTAGGCACCTGGGCTGTGTTTCCATTTATGTCCATCATCAGAATTGGATGAAATTTTGCAAATAGGTTCTTTTTTGACTAAAATGATGATTGTCAGAAGGATTTTTGGCGACTCGAAAAGAAACTTTTACCATTTCAATGTCAGTCCCTACCTTACCGGCAAATTTTTTTTACTATTTTAATGTCAATCTAGAGACTGAGTAGAGGTGGCATTAAGGATGATTCAATCATAGATCACATGTGTGAATTTTTATGGCGCTATGAGGTCAACAAAGCTGGTGATGATCCATTTTTGCAATGAATTGAAGATATTAAATATGCATATTCTGGAAATTAATATAAAATGTTTTCAAAATTCCAATTGTTAAACCAATTAATTGAATATTTACAATGGGAAGATTATTCGATCAGAATTAGCTAGAATTAGGTTGCAGGGGGCGGAGAGTGCTGGCCGTCAGGTGACATTGAAATGGTAAAAAAATTTTTTTTCAAGTCGCCAAAAATCTTTTTGACAATCATCATTTTAGTAAAAAAAGAACCTATTCTAAAAATTTCATCCAATTCTGACGACGGACGCAAACGGAAACACAGCCGGCACCTGTATAGTTGCTCTGAGACCCCGCATTGTCAGTGCGCGTCAACATTACAATTCCGTGACGCGAATGTAACATTATTGCAATATACTGTGCGTGTTTTTAGTGAGATGCATCATGCTATTTTCTGCAAATTAGCTTCCGTCTGTGAATCCGAATATCTGGCCATTTCTTACAAAACTAACATGATATCCAAACCAAAACACTTCGTGTAAAGGTTGACCAAGTTCCCCGGACCATCGACTTCAGTGATATGAAGGATGAATCAAGTTCCTCTCGCCTATCAAAGTTGTGATATTATGGATGGATCATGTTCCTCTTGCCTATAAGGGCTGTGATATCGGGAAGAACCAATTCCGAGAAGCCAATGATTGTTGCACTTACCTAATTCAAACTTTACAACCTAGGGAACTTGGCGTCGGCGCTGCCACTAGTATTTTGACTTGCATGAGAAAAATTTATATTCCGATTCCCATGTGCTCAAGCGAAAATCCTATGAAATTTTTAAAATTAAGTAAAACAAAGCACGATCACGACATAAATCAAACAGAAACTGTAAAACTAAAATGTGTTGAGACAGTAGATAGTATTACTAAAATAACAAATAATTTGCAACCAAATAAATGCATTAACACTTTTAAAATTAATGAAATGGTTAACGCATCACATAGTAAAGTTAAAAATATACAGAATTCTCAAAACAGTTTGAAATTAAATAAACAAATTTGTAATGAGAAAACAGACTCTTCACCTACTTCTTGTAAATTAAACAATTTAATTAAGTCATTAAACGAGCGAAGTCAGAAATTAAATAATTATAATTTTAACAATTCGTTAGATCAAAATGATTTCAAAGAATCATTTTTCATGAATGTTTTTAATTCAGAAGAAACCAAATCGAAAGACACAGATACATGTGACATTGAATTGACTAAAATTAACGAAGATAGGAATATTAATTTTGAATATGAAAATTTAAATGAAAATAATGTACAAAAAAATGAACAGAATAATAATGAGAATGCTTCAGAGATTAGTACTGAAGAACATAATGAGCATGCACTTGGGAATCAGGATATAAATTTGTCTCATGCAAGTCAAAATACTAGTGGCAGCGCCGACGCCAAGTTCCCTAGGTTGTAAAGTTTGAATTAGGTAAGTGCAACAATCATTGGCTTCTCGGAATTGGTTCTTCCCGATATCACAGCCCTTATAGGCAAGAGGAACATGATCCATCCATAATATCACAACTTTGATAGGCGAGAGGAACTTGGTCCATCCATCATATCACAACTCTGATAGGCGAGAGGAACTTGTTCCATCCTTCATATCACTGAAGTGGATGGGACGGGGAACTTGGTCAACCTTTACACGAAGTGTTTTGGTTTGGATTCACTTATAATCAGAATATATTTGTGTTTATTGGTGAATTCCACAATCGCTCGGATTGTATCAATTAAATTGTACTAGTTACGAGGCCCACTAATAATCCAAGCGACACTCTGATTGCGCATCAGGTTCGTTTGCGTTTGTCTCCATTCCTAGAGGCTCCCCGACTTCGCGTCAGGTTTGTCCTCGCTGTCTATAATCCTAGGGACTCCCCAATTTCGCATTGGATTCGGCCGCGTACCTTAACTAACAAATTGAGACTACTCGTGTTGCTCGCGGCCCTGGCTCGTAACACTACACTGGACCAATGAATGTATAACTTTATTGAATTCCCCTTAGGGTTACAATTCTTTTGACAAAAGCCTCTTTTCTTTATATTTTAAAACTTACTTCTACCTTATAACTAACTTATAACTATCTTAGTCTACGTCTACGCAGTCATTACAGAGAGAGAGAGAGAGCGAGATTGTTACGCATATAAATGAATGATGCAATATTGACAATAATACCGAATTTTGTGTCAATATCAAATATTAAAATTCATATTAATTTTAATATTAATTTTAATATTAGTTTCCAATATTTAATATTTACATCAGAACCATTACTATCATTATGATTATCGTCCTTCCTTCCCCGGTCGCTCCTCTTCCATTCCCCTCCTTTCATTCACATTCTCTCTCCATTCTTCCACCTTCCTCATCCACTCCTCCCCTATTCCCTCATCATCCAACACCTCACACATCCTCTCCTGCCATCCAGTCTCTTCATCCATTCTCATGCATACCTCCCACACATGCTCCCACGTTTCACTTTCCCATCCACACACTCTGCATACTCTCATCTCGTCCTCTAACCAATACCTATCACCCCTCATTTCATTCCCTAGTCTAAATCTTGCTACCCTCTGCCATCTGCTCTCCCCCCATCCCTTGTTCAAGTATCCCGGTAGTCCCTCTCCCTTTATCAACCCATACCATCTATTTGACCTCGATTTTGATATGCTATCCCATCTTTCCTCTCTTTGTCTTTTCTTCTCCCTTTTTATAATTTCCTCGCTTAATTTTTCTTTTCTCTCTTCCATCCACTCATTCATCTCTTTTGTAGACCATCCCCTTTCTCCAAAGAAATCCCCCCTCTCTTTTTCCCAACCATCCCTTATCCCTCCCTTTCTATCTCTTCTCCTAATCTCTTCCCAACATTCCCTTGCCAGCTCCCCCCCTTTTCCCTCCGCTAACTTTTTCTCGTAGCCCCACGCCCTAACACCCGCCCTCCCCCTTAACAGATCCCTTTGTAATTCCTCCCTTACCATATACCCCGGTATTGACCTCCCCACCCCTAACACCCATTTCAAAAACCTCTCTTGTAACTTTTCAATACCTTCCCTCTCTTTCCACCCCCAAATTTCTACCCCGTAGTTGATTACCGGCCACACTAGCTTGTCAAAAAGCCATATTCTCCTTCCCCAATCCTTTCCGAACCTTCTTCTTCCTATTCCCCATACTTGACCCATTATTGCTGCCCCTTTCCTAATCCTGTCCTCCATATGCGCTTTTTGCCCCCCATCCCTAGATAACGTGTACCCTAAGTATTTATATTTCCTTACCTCCTCAATCGTTTCGCCCTTCCACCTCCATGTCACCTTTCTCCATCTCCCCCCACCCCTTCTACACCTCATAACCTTTGACTTTTCCGCATTCAACTGCAGCTTTTTCCCGTCTAAGTATCTCTCTAGTACTCTGATCATCCCCCTCATCCCCTCCTCATCCTCCGCCAGCATGGCTTTATCGTCCGCGTAGGCCAACGTATATATTTTTCCACCCCCTAACCTTATTCCCCCCCATCTTCCCTTCTCTAATACCTCATCTATATCTGCCATCAATAGCGTGAATAGCAGAGGACTCAGCGGACAACCTTGTCTTACCCCCCTTTCCGTCCAAAAACTTTCCCCTTCCTCCTCCCCTACTCTCACTTTATTCCTTGTTTCCCTTAATAGTTCCTCACATCTCCCCACCAGCCCTTCCCTCACCCCCCTTTTTCTCATCGCCTTTACTAACGTCTCCCTATCCACTGAATCGAATGCCGCTTTCAGATCTACGAACATCACTACAAGCCTCCTTTTCTTCCGCTTCACCTGTCTGTTTATTAGATAGTTCAATACATATATATTGTCTATGCAACCCAAACCTTTCCTGAAACCCGTCTGACTTGCTGGTAGCATCCTTTTTCCCTCCGCCTCCTCCCTCAGTCTTTCCGCCAATATCGCTGCGTATATTTTATACGCCGTTTGAGCTAGCGTTACCCCTCTATAGTTCCTAACATCCCTACTGTCTCCCTTCTTAGCTATTGGAACTACGATGCCCTCTGTCCAGTCCTCCGGCCATCCCTCCCCCTTCCAGACTTTGTTACATATTTCCCATATCCAATCCTCTACCTCTTTCCCTCCGTGTCTCCACACTTCATTTGGTATCCCGTCCCCTCCTGCCGCTTTCCCTTCCTTCAGTCCCTTAATTACTCTGATTACCTCCCATTTCTTAATTTCTTCCTCCTCATCTTTCCCTCTTCTATCGACCCCCCCTATTCTCACCCTCCCTGCTACTCCTCCTAATATACTTTTAAAATGGTTGTCCCATTCCTCCATCTTTATTCCTTCTTCTATTCTCTTTTCCCTTTTCCTTTCTCTGTTCACTACTTTCCATACCTGGTTCTCTGTTTTTATATTCTCTACCTCCCTTTCCCATTTATCCCTCTCTATTCTCTTCTTCTCCTCACACATCTTCTTATATGACCTCTTTCTTTCTTTATAATTCCTACCCTCCCCTCCCTTCTTTCTCCATTCCCTTAGTTCTTCCCTCACCTTCCTTTTTTCTTCTTTGCATTCCTCATCCCACCACCCTCTTTTCTTGCCTTTTCCTTTTTTCCCCAAGGCCCCCACCGCCTCTTTTATTTTTTCCTTTAAACCTTTCCATTCATCTTCTACTCCCCCTCCCCCTGCCCTCTCTCCCCAAATCTTTCTCTGAATTCCCTCCCCTCTTCTTCTGTCCAGTGTCCCCTTATTTTCTTATTCCCTTCCCTATCTTTTCTCTTCTTCCCCCCTCTTTCCCCCTTCAACGACACTATCAGTGGAAGATGGTCTGAGTCTACCCTATCCCCTATCTCCATCCTCTCTACCCCTTCTCTTGTTCCCTCGTTTCCCAGCACATAATCTATTACTGAGTTTCCTCTTGCCCCTACATAGGTCCACTCCCCCTCTTCATCCCCTTTCACATTCCCATTCAGAATCCCCCATCCCCTCTCTCCTATCTCCTCTCATACCTGCACAGTTTCTTTCCTTCCCCGTTTACTTTCTCGTCTTTAGATCTTCTACTCCCCCTTCCCCCTACCTCCTCTTCCTCCTCTCCTACCTCCCCCCCTTCCCTTCCCGTCCTCGCATTAAAATCCCCCCCTATAATCACCTTTTCACTTTTTTCCCTCCCCTCCATCCAGTCACTTATTTGCTCAAGTTTTCTTTCTAAGTCTCCATTAATGTAAACCCCTATCACCTTCCACCATTCTCCCTCTAGCCTTACCTTAACCGCCATCAGACCCTCTCTCCCTCTACTTTCTTCTCTTCCTATCTCTATCCCTTTTCTCACCCCTATTAACATCCCCCCTCTTGCCCTCCCCATTTTTTCTATTCTCTTTGCCCATTGTATTTCCCACGTGAATCCTCTTGGTAATCTTTCTTTTATCTGCATCCATCCCTTTTTTTCTATCCATGTTTCCATTAATACAAATATATCCCACTCCTCTAAGCCTTTCCAGAACTCAGCATCTTTATTTCTCAACCCCGCTACGTTCCAAAAAGCTAATTTATATCCTGTGCTCTTCCTATCTCCTCCCCCCCTCTCTCCCTCCCATTTCCCTTCCCCCCTTCCCCGTTTCCCTGTTCCTGCAGCCAATCTTCCCCTATCTCATCCCATCTCTTCATTCTACCATTCACCCACATTTTCATGTATCCTACCTGTACATTCTTTCCTTTCAGTCTTTCTTCCTCTGCTTCCCTTTCTATTTTCCACCTGGCCCTCCTTTCTTCCTCCGTTAAGTCGTCGTCTAACCATTCTTTCCTACCTTTCAAAATTCCCTTCTTTTGCATTACTTTTCTTTTTTGCTCCATATTTGCCATTTTAACCCTTATCATCCCCCTCCCATCCTTCCCTGTCTTCCCTAACTTCTCTATCTCTTCTATTCCCTCATCTTTGACTCCCATTGACTCCCATACCTTTTTTACTTCTTCTTTCAAATATTTTCCCTCTATCTGCATCCTTCTTATTATTATATTATTCCTCTTCTTCTCTCTCTCTCTCTTATCCTGTATGATTTCTATTCTCCTAATTCTCCTCCTATTGTCTTCTACCATACCCCCTACCGCCCCTCTTTCACTACATTTCTTTCCCTCCTCCTTTTCCCCCCTCACCATTTCTTCTATTCTTCCCTCTACTTTCCCTACCCTTCTCTCTATGTTTTCTAACCAGTCCTTTATCTTTTCCCTTTTTAGCTCTTCCTCCCTCCTCTCCTCCCTCCATTTTTCCCTTTCCCACCTCCATTCCTCTAATAACCTTTTCCCTTCTTCCCTCTCCCCCTTCATTTCTTCCCTCATCCTCTTCATTTCCCCCATTAACCCTTTAACCAATTCCTCCATTCCCTCTAATGCCCTATCCCCCTCCCTTTTATCTCCTTGAGGCGACCTTTTCGTCGTATCACTCTTTTTAAATATTGTTCTTTCCTCCACTCCACCTCCCTCTACATCTTGTATTCCCCTTTTCTTCCCCACACTGTCCAGACTTTCAGTACTGAACCATCGCTCTATATTTCCCTCTTTCAAAATCTTACTCATTCTTCCTTTATCTTCTTTCCCCTCTTCCCTCCCTGCCTCTTGCCTTCATCTCCTCTCTCGCTCATTTTCCCTTTACTTCTTTCTTTCTATCTATCTATCTTCCCTCTTACTCCCTCTCAAATTTCCCGCTTCCTACTTTATCTGTCTAACTGTTTCCCAGTTTAACTATCTCCCTCTAGATCGCGCCACTACCTCTCCTACTTTCTTTTCCCGCGCCCACCTGTCTGCCGACTCGCTAACCTAACCCACTTTCTCAGCACCCTATTCCCTTCCCTTCTACTCTTTCTTTCACCCCCCTTTCCCTTGGCCCTATCCCTATCTCTATCCCTATACCTCATTCACTCCTCACCACCACTTCTTGCACTCGCACTTCTTTTATTTCCACTCGTTCACACAATTAATTCGCTCGACTGATTCGCATGCATCCACCTCTCAAACCACCGGAGCCGGAAGTCCACTGGACCAATGAAAGTCTGCCAATATTTAAATTTAAAAATAACGTCTAACAGACGCCAAAAATGTCACTGCATCCAAATTGATTTTTTTCGTATTTCTGAATATTCTCACTATTTGTAATTTTTGTGCGATGGTTAATCTTTTTCATCAATTTCATTAATTTTTCCATTTTACAAGATGAATGCAAGGGGTAGCGCTCATGTAATATAAGAAAACCGTTTTGGGTTCCTTCAGAATGGGCCTTCGCTTTTTAGGTATTTAGGCGTAATTTGCATTATTTGGCAGCGTAATTTGCATTATTCGCATGTAGTTGTTTTCATAAAGCTATTTTCAAATAGTGCAAATTAAGCCTCGTAAATGTAAAAACAGGAATTCTGAGGGCGATCGCGGGCTAGAATGATCTTTTGTCTATCGCTTTTAACTATTGAATAAACCCATCTTTGCATTATCAAGAAATGGGAAGGCGCATCCCGCATTGTTGCAATCCTAGATCCGAGTCTACCACCTTAAATTTGTTGACATATCTAATACCCCAGATCCTGTCAGCGGTAGTGCTTTACTACTTATTACGCAGGCGGTCCGGATTCAAATCCGACGTGGGTATTGTGGGGGTCAGAACCGTTAAAGGAATCAACGGTTAACCCGGGAGTACGCGCGCGTTGGTCTTTTTGAAAGACGATTTCGTATATATTGAAATACGATCCAAGTCTTTGACTTTTGATTTTTTCCGTCGAGCTATTCTCGTTTGAAGGGGGTCTCGACTTATTTATCTTATGTGGCGATACTTAGTGCAGTCGTGTTGGTTTTAAAACATACTACCGCTACGCGTCGGTCTATTCGACCATAGCGCGCCTACTAACGTCAGTCTGATTTCGTACATCGAGTTTGACGCATACTGTGTGATAATGATGGCTAATTTCGGATATTTTGAAGACATTGAAGACGAGGTCAGTGATTCGGCAAAAGATTCTGATTATGTTATAGAATCCGATCACAATACTGATTCGGAAATTGATTGTTCAGATATAGAAATATCTGATTCAGAGGTGACATAAGTATATTTCCAATGAAGAAAACGTAAGTACTTATTCGTTATTTTCAAGATACATTTCTAATCTGAAGGAATCATAAAAATTTAATATGTTTACAAAATCGAAAATTTACAAGTACATTTTGTGAAAAATAGATACAAAATATGTTAAATTATTGGTGTTATGAAAAAATAAAAATCAAGTTATAATTTATTCATTTATTTTAAATTTTATATTATATGGTTTCTTAATATTTTATTTAATTTATCTATTTCATATTTTAGTTATTTCGTTACCAGGTGACCATTTATTTTATAATAAAAAATTGTTATTGTTTGTGTAAAACAATTCTGAAACAATTAAAATACAATATTACACATTATTTATACTATATTAGTCATTTTATTCAATTATTTCTCATTATATTAGCATCGGTCGAAATGACCGACGCGCGCCTAGTAAGTGCTAGTGGCGCGCGTACTCCCGGGTTAAGCGAGCAGAAAAACGGCAAACGTTTTGCCGTATAGACCGCCCGTGAATTGCCACACAGTAAACATGCGACAGGTGAATGCCCGAGCGAGCACGATTAAGAGAGAGAGAGAGAGAGAGAGAGAGAGGAGAGAGAGTGAGGAGAGAAGAGAGAGAGAGAGAGAGAGAGAGAGCGCGCGAGAGAGAGAGCGAGAGAGAGAGAGAGAGAGCGTGAGTGTACGAGAAAGAAAGCGGCAAAGGTGCGACGACCGCGGACTATGTGTGTAAGTCGAATTATGTATGTGTGTGTGGTGTGATTGGCCTATATACGCAAGGTAGGTCTCGGACGCGGCAGAAACAGAATAGCAGAGTTGTGAGAAAGAGCAGAGAGAAAGAGAGTCGAGAGAAAGAGAGTCGAGAGAAAGAGAGTCGGGAGAAAGAGAGAGAGAGGGGGGACGGGGGAGAGAGGGGGGAGAGAGAGGGAGGGATGGAGGGAGGGAGGGAGGGAGGGCGGGGAGGGAGGGGGGGAGAGAGAGGAGAGAGAGAGAGAGAGAGAGGAGAGAGAGAGAGGAGAGAGAGAGAGAGAGAGGAGAGGGGGGGGAGGGAGAGAGAGAGAGAGAGGAGAGAGAGAGAGAGAGAGAGAGAGAGAGAGGAGAGAGGAGAGAGAGAGAGAGGAGAGAGAGAGAGAGAGAGAGAGAGAGAGGAGAGAGAGAAGAGAGAGAGAGAGAGAGATTTGAGTGCGTGCGGATCGATTAGAGAAGCCGGTCGTGTAAAACATTGTATTCAAAGTAACCTTATCCATATTAATAAACGTATCATTTTCGTACTCAATTGATTTCAATCAGCCTGACACAAATCCCTACAGTATTAAGTTTTTTCCCCTTTTTTCCCCAATTTTTGTCGTGGTAATACATTGTTAATATGTATATTATTCATGATACACCATAAAAAATAACCGTAAAAGAGAAAATTAAAATAATATTGCAACACTCGACGTAGGGAGAGTGTGCCAGCTTAATCGGCTGTCCGGGGTTTTTCGGAGCCACGAATGAACAAGACTTGGAATCGCAACGCAGGTCTCTTTATTACGGGCCGGGGCCCTTTGCCACGGTGTACGCGTCAAATTGCGACGCGGGCCGATCAGTACAGAAGTAACGCGGTTGTATCGCAACAGCGACAGACGGAACGCGAATTAAATGCATCGGCGCAGGACAGAACGCGAAGTAGACGCAACAGCGGAAGACGGGACGCGGATTGAACGTAACGGCGGACGCGAATGAAACGCAACGGCGAAGAACGGAACGCGACTTAAATGTAACGGCGGAACGCGAATTAAACGGCGGATGACGGAACGCGAGTTGAACGCATCGGCGGCGGGAAGGCGGCTTAATTCCTAACGACTTATCTCCTAGTTTTACATCTAATGGTAACGGTTTACCGGCGTGAACGGTTGACGCAATGGTCTTTTATGATCTTACAATGGTCCGCATGGTGCAGGCAGTTGGGAACGGAGTGCTCGCAGTGTTTGCTGCCTGAGCGACAGGGATTCCCCGTGCCGCTTGACACTTGGGGCAAAGAGTCCCGTGCCGTTTGACACTTCGTTCGAGAATGCCCAGCGGTGTTTGCCGTTTCGGACAGCGGGGAGATATATGTCTCTCGCAGGCAGTGATGGGATTGTTGGCGCTTTCCGCGCGCATGCGTGAGTTTCGTCAGGGCCGTATTTACGTCTACGTCCGAAAGTGGGGAACTATTGGGGGAAAGTAGTGGGAGACTATATGGCGGGAAATTAGCAGGGCGACCAAGGTACCCGATCTTCGTACTTGATTGAGGCCGTCTGAGGCTAGAATCGTCGCGCATGCGCGCGAAAAGCGCCAACAATCCCATCACTGCTCGCAGGTAGGGTTTCGCCGTGCCGTCTGACATTTGAGGCCATGGAGCGGTGCGCAGGATAGGTTGGGACAGTTTGTAGCCGTTAGTGGTAGCATTCAAGAATATACTCTAATCGCTATACTATAGCCCGAGCTGATTAACACATTCCCGCTGGTGTGTACCACCAGTGGCTCAAAAGACATACACAAATAGCAGGCGCGCGCCGGCGTGAACGTGTTAATCCAGCTTCCGCGGCCCTATTTATACGCGCACCGCTATCACTTCACTCGCGAGAATCCGCGTTCTCGTGGTCGTCGCGGGAGGTAGCGCTTCGCGGTCTCACGTGGCGCGCTCGCGTTCAGTATTCAGGGGAGATGTCTCGCGACAAGTACATTCATTATAGTATGTTAGTGGGCCCAGATGGCCGTTCATATTATAGTGACGTTGGCCCTATGTTGGGTATAACAGTTCGCCCAACTATATAAAAAGGCGACGTCTCTAACGGTTACCCAACAAATACCCCAACGAAGGACCAACAAAACGCCAAGCATAAATGCTACTAGTGTTGTTTACGTGTTTTCTCATCCACACTTCCAGTTTCTAGGAAAGCTCTGATAATGTTAGTGGAGACCATGAAGAACATGAAGGTAGCACGTTCGGGAAATCATTCAGCAGACAAGCGCACTGCTCCTCTTACAATCTGGCGACATTCGCCACAAATGAAAATCATATTTACTTTTTCCGCATTTGTATAACGCATTATCAAAACCGGAGTCCCAATTATTAGATAAATATGGTTGTTTATATTTACGAGGAGCGGGTTTGCTTACATTCAACGGCCCCTAATAGGAGATTACAAGACATCCGCGAAAATGTTCGATCAGTTGCTCAAAGTAAAATATTTATCTAACATTTTGAGAATAAATTCCTTTTTGGTTAAAATGATGAATGTTAGAAGGATTTATGGCGACTCGAAAAAAATTTTTTACCATTTTAATGTGTTACGAGCCAGGGCCGCGAGCAGCACGAGTGGCCGGCGAAGGTTAATCCATTTATCTCGAAAACGGGTTCTCGTTGGCGGCTAAAACCAATTGGATAGTTCATGAGGGTGCGTAAGCTATGTCCACACAAAAAGTCGTTGCGATCCAGCGTTCTCGATACGCGAGGTCTCGTCGTCAGTTGAGACAAATATGCCCTCCCATGACCTACGTAAGAACACAAGTTTCATCATCATCATCATCATTATTTATTTAACGTAGCTTCAACTGCTATGGTCATTAGCGACGCGACCTACAGTTTTTATAAGGTGGGTTCCGAACCACCTTGGGCACCACAGTTTACAAGCACATGGAGTATTTCCAGAGGTGCCGGCGTCGGGGATCAAACCCGCGACCACGGAGTCCGTAGGCGCGCGCTCTGCCCACTGAGCCACTGCGCGCCCCCAACACAAGTTTCGTCGGACAAATTTTTTTCTATCACCGACAGCAAACGAGTTATTATTCAGGTGGCCTATTGTTAGGTACCTCACCCTGCGTACCTGTCTTCCAAAGTTTCCTTTAGACTCTTGTATAAAACCTACTTTTATTGCCTTAACGGTTGCCTGACCTAAGCAAAGAAATATCGAGAATCGACACGATTTACACAACACTAATCATAAGAGAATTAGAAACGAACATTCTGATCTGTTTGTTAGTGTCAGTGTCACTTGCTGAAGAAGATATGATATTAATCAATATTTTCACTTCTACTGCGGCACAGGGAACACAATGACAGGTACAGATACAGCACTTTTTACAGTTCTTTATAAATTGTGCGTCCTTGCAAACATCTACATGTTGTTTTGAGGTAGTGGCAAATGAATGACAGTAGTGGTATTTAAATGCGTTTGTTTAATATGAATGCCACGTACGATAGTGTAGCGAAACAGGATCGATCTTATTTGGTATGATTTACGTTCTGAGAATTATACAGAATTAACGACGATTCACGCCAGTAGACTGTTTATTAAGCACCTATAGATTGACTTGAAATATTTATAGAGCTTTAACAATTTCCGCTAATTTAATGCCTGTCAAAACAAATGCTTGAATTCATTATGTAAACGAATTGCATTACCATATACAGGGTAAGTTATGCAAATGGAATGGTTCGTATCTCAAACTTGATTAAAGCTAGAAGAAAGTTGTTTACAACAAAAAGTTGAATGATACAGAGGATACGATGCAATAAATTTTATTATTTTTCCATAAATACTACAATACACCTGACAGGAAGCATGGTTACATTTCTTTTTCAATAAAACTGCATTCTCTTTCGTTGATCCATTTATTTTAAAATATTTCTTTTTAAATAAACGAGGTGTTACAAGTTTTTGGAAAATCATATGCTTCATACTTCATATACTTCATACTTTCAAGTATTCAAACACCCCGCCTTCGCATAGTAAACATTTAATATGGCGATTCTTTACATCTTTACCAACACAATGAATACAGGGTGTCCCAAAAATGTTGTACTTCTTCGGGGGGGGGGGGGTGATTACTTATGACATTTAAAATAATTTTTTCCGTTGTGAAAAATGTACTCTGCGGCTTTGTTGAGCAGTTATAAACGAAAAACATAGACCATCAGAGCACAGGTCTCGCTGAGCGTGGCGTTGGCATTGTCCACGTTTTTCGTTAATAAATCCTTAACAAAGCCGCGGAGAACATTTTCGCAAAAGAAAAAATTATTTCAAATTTCTTCAGGAATTACCTCTTTCAAGGAAGTACAGCATTTTTGGGATACCCTGTATGTACATTGTTTTAGTTTCTTTAGGTAGTTAAAAGTATTAACAAATCAATACATACCATTAAAAGCATCATTAAAAGTGACTGAGAACATTTTCAAATATTCGGATTCAAATGTTCTAAGGAATCGATGTACGTAGAATATAAAAAATTGAAGTAATAGAAAATTAGAATTTTCACAATTTTCTTCTTTCTACAACCACATTTGAGATGAGCATAACTCGTGTCAGTTGCATGATTCGTTCTATACAGTTTACCAATCACGTGAAATAGATGGTAATTAACATTTTAATTATAAAAATAATATTATAGTTTGATGTATGAAATATTTGAAGAATGCTGTTGGTCTTCAAGAACTTTTTTTATTTCTCGTAAAAGAAACCTGTAATTTTAAAACTTTTTCATCGTATTTGCTAATGAGAATTGAGAAATTTGAAGCTGAAACCTAATAAATGAAACGTAACTCATTCGGTAACAATTAAAGACGATTTACACAGATCCAATAATAATTGCTGGGTTATTATGTCTATACAAGTTTCTTTGACATTTCAACATTGATGTTTATCTTATACCAATAGACCAATCCACGAGATAAAAATTTTGCACAACAATTTGCATAGAAAGAAACAATTGTAATAACCGAATTGCGGATCTTTGAGCGATCATTGAACTACATATTCTTTCGATTGTTAAAATCAATTTAAAATTTAAATTTTATACCGAAAATCTAGATAAAATTCATCAAAGTTTGGAGCCAAGAAAACTCTTAACTGAGAGTTACAGTAAAGTCTTGATCTAAGAAAAACCCTCGGATTCGTACTGTTCTTAGATCGTGTAGTTCACTATTTAACTTCCCGATTTTATAGGGAAGTTATTGTAATTACCCCGAAAATCGAAAATCGAATTTTTAGCAAATCTTCACGTTTCATGGTCATTGGAGTCATTTTAGACTATTTTTATCAAAATGTCGGTATGTGTGTGTGTGTGTGTGTGTGTGTGTGTGTGTGTGTGCGCGTATGTCCGTTTCTATGGTATCAAATTTTTCGTTAACGTTTTCAGAAAAAGTAACAACGCGATCGGAATGATGAATGATGCAATCGATGTGCCCCGCTGTAACTTAGAGCTGATTAGATTTTGGTCCATTTTGGTCAAGTAGTTTTTTAGTTTTTTTCGAAAGGAGTTGATTAAATATTGCAATTTATACGAAAGGCGTATCCACCGAAGAAGTAAACGTAACTATATATAGATATATATATATTTAAAAAAAAAAATTTTTTTATAAAATTAAAAAAAAATTTTTTTATAAAATTAAAAAAAAAATTTTTCTTGTTTTTTTTTAATTAAAAAAAATGTTTTTTCCAATTATGCAACTAATGCTAATGTAACCGCTTACAATAATCGAAAATTATTCCAATGCAAGAGTGAGTTAATCATCGCCGAGAATACATTTTCAAAGAATATCGATGAAAGTACAAAAACATTTATATTACAATCTTTAAATAAACAATGAGTTCAAAACGAATTGTTAACTGAGATTAAATTGAAAATTAATATAAACTATATGATAATAAATAACATTGACGTTGAAGACGAATTGGTTAATGGAGCATGCGGAATATTAAAATTTATTACTTTTCAAGAAAATACTAAAATTCCGTCTATATTGTGGTTAGATTTTCAATTGGCCAGAGTAGGAGTGAAAGTAAGAACTCGTTATCGTGATTATATGAAAAATGCAAATATAAATCAAAATTTAACACCAATAATAAAAAAATATCGAATCAAGTAAATATTTCGAGTGAAGGAAAATAACAAATTACACGTAGTCAATTTCCAATGGTTCCTGCTGAAGCGATTGCGATTCATAAAAGTCAGGGACAAACATACGAGAAAGTATGTATGGATTTTAAAACATCAGAAATACGAACTTTACAAATGTTGTATGTAGCACTGAGCAGAGTTTCAAAATTGAGCGGTTTATATATTTTGAGAAAATTTAAATTAATGGTATCGAAGAAAACCAAGATCAATACTGCAAACCCGGATAATGATGAGTTGTATCGTTTGCGAAAAACTAATTAAGACAATTTATTTTGCAACATTAGTATGCTATAACAAGGAACCAAGCGAGCAACGAGCATACGATATTGGTTTAATGCGACGCCATATAGCAAACATTTTGATAAGTAGAAAACTATTGAATTTCCCTGAAAACGTATAATCTTCATAAAACGTACACTTAATAAATAATAATAATAATATACAGCAACTAACGAATCGGGAAGTTCTTTGTGTGGCTCGTGGAGAGTCACACACAAAATGAAAGACATTAATAGCTGTGGGCCCTACTAGCCATGCATACCACTAACATTCTCGCAAGAGCAGTCCTGCCCGCGAGCTCGCGAAGCGAGCGAGCAACAACAACCCTACTCGCGAGCGAGCGAAGCGAGCGAGCAACAATAGCCCTCTAGTTTCGTTTTGTGACCTCGACGACCGCACCGAAGCGGGTTATTCCTCGCAGTGGAGGGGATACGCAGTTTTCTTAGATCCTGTTCCGTCAATTACGTGACGGGAAATTGCCGGTGAGGACGACGGGACGATTACGAGAGACTTTAGACGACAGTTTACAACACAACTATGTACAATATATTTAAACGACTATTTACACTTTGTACAATACGCGTGGGCGCGAAATGCACGTTCTCACTGGGCGTGAGCTCGTTCGCGGTGGAGATCGCGTCGAGGGATCGCGATACGTGAACGATCGTTAGTCGATCATTGTATGATGGGAACAGTGTCTAAAACTCGCTTCGATTTCTCCTTACAACTCAACTCGCATCGGTGCGCGGTTTGTGTATATCACCGCCTTCCTGACGCGGGGAAGGGGTGTCGCAGGGAACGCGTTGCCGAGCGGTTCGGCAACGATCGGCGGGTTTGAATCAAAACGGTGCGGGCGACCGTTTTGTCGAGCGCGCGCGTTTGTTTGGGACTGTGGCGGTCCTTTCGGTCGCTCGGTCGATGCTCCCGCTTGTTGTCGGGCGCAGCCGACGGTTGAGCCCGAACAGATCCCAATGCTCCCGTTTTCTTAGATCACGACTTGACTGTATATGATTAAGCTTCTAAACATAAACTTTTCACGAGTTTTACGTAGAGTTTTCGTTTTGTCGATTTCAATAGAGTACATACCATTTCAGATGTTAATTAAAAAACTTCAGATATGATAGTTACATTCTTTAAAAACATAGTACACATGAGAGCATGCTATAAGAGCATTGAGAGCATGATCCGTTTCCGATTTGAAGCATTGCTTTAAATGCATAAAATCTGCAAATCTAGTAATAAATTGCGATATTCCTGATAAAGTTAGGTATACTTCTTGAGTAACTTCTATATACAGGGTGAATTCGATAAAGCAGGACACCTAAATATCTCCGTTACTTTTCGTTGTACAAAAAAACTTCGTAGGACAAAGTTACACTGTCTGAAGGGCCACATATAACGGTGTAAGGGAAAAAATTTTCAAGGTCATTTTTATGAGATTTCAAGGTTATCGATGTTTTTTTTAATGGAATGATATATTTTCGTTAACGTAATGTTGTAGCTGACAAAATACCGAATTCATGCATGTAACACAATATGACCTTCAAATGACCTTCAACCCAGAAAAATGGTATAAATAAAATTCAACGTGTAAGATTCATTTGATGTATTTCTGTTACGCCAAATGTTCAAAAATATTCCCTTGAGCTGCTATACATTCATTCAGCCGTGAAGTTGCAGAACGTACTGCTGCGTAATTCATTTCTGAGGAAATCGACGCACAAGCCTGGACGATTCTTTCTTTCATGTCGTCTATAGTCGTTGGTGATTCACTATAAACATCGTCTTTCAGTTTTTCCCATAGATAAAAATCAAGGGGTGTAAGGTCTGGTGAGCGAGCTGGCCATAATACGGGTCCGTTACGTCCAATCCAACGATTTGGAAACTTGTTATTTAAGAATTGTGTTACGACACGGGAAGAATGGTCCGGACATCCGTCATGTTGATACCACATATTTTCAAGTGAAAGGGGTGAAATTTGTGTTCCTGGAGTATTTGCACTACACATTTTTGACTAATGCCACTTCCTCGTGCGATTTGCCTCGTACTAGCATGAGGGTTTGTATTCACTGCTGCCAGAACATTAATTGTGTTTGCTTCATTTCTTACAGTCCTCACCTCTGTACGTTTTTTATTTTCGACACCACCAGTTTCACGGAATTTATTTAACAAATTGGAGTAAACGGAAACTGATGGACAATTGCGATTAGGAAATCGGTCCTTGTACAACTGCACGGCTTCTCTTCAACACTGTCGACTTTCTCAATAAATGAAAATCATATCAATCTTATCTTCCTTCGAGTAACGCATTGTGAAACGTTCATCGATAAACTGATCGAGAAATCTTAGAAACTGTGGAAATCTGATAGCAAGAAGGTCTTCTGAGTAATTAGTAGTGGATAAACACGATTCTGTACGAACGTATAGGTGAAGTTATATCATAATTGTCCTCCTGTCAACCCCGAATCTGTTATTATGTTGTGTATTGCGATACATTTGAATGTATAGCAGCTCAAGGGAATATTTTTGAACATTTGGCGTAACAGAAATACATCAAATGAATCTTACACGTTGAATTTTATTTATACCATTTTTCTTGGTTGAAGGTCATTTGAAAGTCATATTGTGTTACATGCATGAATTCGGTATTTTGTCAGCTACAACATTACATTAACGAAAATATATCATTCCATTTAAAAAAACATCGATAACCTTGAAATCTCATAAAAATGACCTTGAAATTTTTTTTCCCTTACACCGTTATATGTGGCCCTTCAGACAGTGTAACTTTGTCCTATGAAGTTTTTTTGTACAACGAAAAGTAACGGAGATATTTAGGTGTCCTGCTTTATCGAATTCACCCTGTATACAGTGTGTCCCAAGAATGTTATACCTCCTTGAAATCTTCCTCAGCTTATTTGGAGTAACATTTTCCTTTCGCACAATTTTCTCCGCGACTTTCTTATTGAGTTATTAATGAACAACACGGACCAATCAGAGTACGGTTACAGCAGACAGATTTCGGCTCGGCGCGGCGGCACACAGTGGGCCGGATTGGGGTTAAGTGTGACATTTCCTCGTAACTTTTAGTTCGTAAAAGATATGAACGCGAAACTTTGACTGGACAATGTTGTAATGTCAAATGAAGGATTAGTTAAGAAAAAATACATCAATGTTATTACTATTATTATTATTGCCATTAGTATTATAATTATTATTAGTATTATCACTATTATTACATTTCTTGTTATTCCATTATTAATTCTCGGGCTTCTGGATCTAATTCCTTAATTTTTTTATACGCGATTTCACTCTAATGGTGCTCATGTACGGATTTGAAGTCAGAAGGAGGCGATATCTGTGTTTGTTGCAATTCTGGAAGATTTTCTAGTATTTCTCGTTCTAAATTGTTTAAAATCTTTGTTATATATATTATATATTATATATAACTTTGTTACATATATGTATAATAACCGTTAACCGGGATTAAGCTTTTAAAGATGTTGCAAATTGCAAGGAGACTAGTAACTATTGGGCCATGTCCTAGATGATCACCAAATAACGAGGTTGTGTTAATCTTTAAAAAGGTCTCCTATTCACATACTAATCATAAACCCAAGTACGACGGCAGACCCTCTGTACCGCTATTCCCTTCGCGAAGGCATACGGAAGGTATACGGAAGGTATACGGAAGGCAAAGAATACGATTTCTGCTGATAGACTACAATCTTGTAATAGAAAAGTACGAGGACAAATTAATTAAAGAAATCTTTCCGAGGTAACAGAGAGTTCGCTACGCGACAGACGCTCCGCTCACTATTCGAACGTCAATAGCTTCAAACAGGAATAATTTGAAAGCTGGACCGAGCTGGACACTAATTTTTTTACGATTATGTAGAGGAAGGTTTACTAAAAATAGTCCAATTTGTTAGAAACTGGGACATCCTGGGACCTGAAAGATCTCCGTTACCGATTATATAGAATTTTTAAAATTTTCTCCATTTAGTTCAGCATTAACTTTTAATATATTATGCAGGCTAATTAATAATGTAAGATACGATTTCTTATCGCAAAAATCTGCTCTTCAATTTAAAAAAAAGCGAGAGAAAATATTAAATAGCAATGTCAGGGCATCGCATCAAATAGAAGCAATTTTTCTCGTGAAAAAATACTCCTCTTGAAACGTCCAACTTTCAATGTTTATTACAACTATAATATTTATTAAATTGTACTATTTTTTTCATTTCCGAGGTCTATGGACATTTGGGAAACAATGTTCATATATTAGATATCGATACGAGAAAGTTCGTTTTAGGGGTGAATGTCACACTTTTCCCCAATCCGGCCCACTGTGCGGCAGGCCCCGTTGAGTGTACCGTTGGAATTGGCCGCGCCAGAATCCGTCTGCTGTAGCCGCGATGTGATTGGTCCGTAGTTTTCGTTAATAACTCATTAAAGGGTATAGCCGGATAAGATAGTCCAAAATGCCCTTGAGCCGAATTTTATCGATAATGTGCCATTCGATAGAGCACCAAGAAAAGTCATACTGTGCAAAGTTTCAACCCTGTATCTCGATCGGGAGGGTAGTTATGGGGTAAAATCGAAAAATCAGTTTTTGGCTTATTTTCCCTAGTTAATGACGTTTAGAGATTCTGAGAAAAATCTGACACATGTCAAGAACCCAAATACATACTTTGCAATTGGTTTCAGATTTTTAAAGTGAAAATCCTGCTTGTAAAAAATCAAAAACCTCAAAAAAATCGAAAAAATGCAGATTTCACATGGAAGTTCTAGAGTGACAACATTTATATTTTTACAGTAGCAGTATATTGTCATAAGTATTGTTCATGAATTTTTTCAGATTTTTTGGTTTGTTGCGCCGTTGTTAAAAAAAATAAAAACTGATATTTTCGACGTTTTTTCCGCGAAGAACTAAGCTAACCTTAAAATTATTACGTTCTAATTGTTCTGTAAGTCTATCAGGCACTGATAAACCTTGAACGTTATTAAAAAATAATTAAACAATGAAATCGGCTTGATTAGTATTTTTACTATGTCAGCGTATTACATCTGAAAGTATTAAACACAATCCCAACAGCTCGGTTGGCTCAGCGCGTTAGGCGCTCGACTGTTGATCTGCTTATACACTTTTTTTTACTTGATTAACCCTTTGCACTCGGAGCTATTCTAACTCGACAATGAAACATATCTTCCGACCCAGAATAATTCCAATCTATATAATTTTTTTTCATTTTATGGATATGAAATTGATATAACACGTCATACAATACTTAAATGTTTAGTAAGTGATTAGCCACCAAGATATTTAATACTGTAAACAATATTTTGAATAATGGTATCGCAATTGCTGGTGGTGACTCTGACTCACCACTCGAGTGCTAAGGGTTAATTCTTTTTTTTTATGTCTAACTATATAATAATCAATGGCATGTTTGTACATTTCTTTTATAAGCAATATCTAAATATTAAAAAAATAATTTTAAGGTGAAATTCGCAAAAAAAATTTTGGAGCAATTGTTAACATCATCAATTTTTAGTTACACATCTTCTTAAATCTGGTAGTATTAAATATTTTCTGCAGTAAATCTATACGTGTCTTCGAGTTTTAAATACTCCGTTATAGAGAAAACGGTTTTGTAAAAGTTTTCTACTCTAAGTTCTCTACTCGCTTTATGACTCTGTCGATCATCAGTACCAGGTAACGGATTACTAGGGTTGTTGTTACCTGTTAATCGTTTATCGGTCGCGGGTGTAGTTGAGGGCAATGGTACGGTCAAAAAGCTGAACTTTCACCCTCCAGACCCGGGTAGGGGAAAAGGATACCCCGAAATGTGAAAATTGTTATTCCAAGCAACTCTGGTCATTCTTGGACCGAGCTCCGAACGGTGAAGATTGTAGTGAGTAAATTATTTCTGAGTTCTTTAGTTATTTTCTGGGTGTTATCAGCATGGCAAGTGAAAGGATATAAATCGTTGATACCAAAACCTCGCGTGTTAGGTGTATTAAATGTAACATTCTAGTTCGGAAATTACGCGGTACAAGAAAACAGATACAGTTATAGAATCAATGAGGTGGTCTAGAATTTTAAATAAAGAAGTGACTGTTGGTGATATACTCTGCAATAAGTGCCGCCTTTTTACACATAGAAAAGAAATCTACAAACATGCCATTGATTATTATACAGGGTGTCTCAAAATTCCTCCAGGACCCGACAGGGGGTGATTCCTGAGATCATTTCAAGCGACATTTTCCTTTGAAAAAATGTCGTCCGCGGCTTCGTTAACGAGTTATTAACGAAAAACACGGACCAATCAGAGCGCGAGCTAGACGCGTGTTGCTCGGCGCGCCGGCAGCCGAGTGTCGGTGGCACGCCACGATTTCGCAACGAACAAAAGTTTCTCGATGATGCGAATCCTCGCCAATTTCGATAGGCTTTGGATATGTTGTCAATACCATGATTCTGAACAACATTTCCCTTTACAGTTTTTGTCGGTCGGCTTTCGTTTACGAGATAATTGTAAAAACTTGTAATTGTAAATCGATCGATGTACTATCTCTTCGCCAATCGCGATAAGCTTTGGATATGTTGTCAATACCGTGATTCTGAACAACATTTCCCTTTACGGTTTTTGTCGGTTGGCTTTAGTTTACGAGATAATTGTAAATCGATCGAATCCGATCGATGTAGTGTCTCTTCGCCAATCGCGATAAGCTTTGGATATGTTGTCAAGACCATGATTCTGAACAACATTTCCCTTTACGGTTTCTGTCGGTCGGCTTTAGTTTATGCGATAATTGTAAAAACTTGTAATTGTAAATCGATCGATGTACATACTATCTCCTCGCCGATTACGATGAGCTTTATTTCAAAGGAAAATGATATTTAAAACATCGAATTTATAACATATTTCAAAATCATCGAAATCGGTGAGGACCCACATCATCGGCAACTTTACCCGAACGATAGAAGAAGCAGAAACTTATTGAATTAAAAACTCACTTATTCAGCCGTAAATCCATTTGACTACCACGTACAACCACCACACTTTCACACAATTACTGATCACACAGCACACTTTTATAACTCGTATCGATATCGAACGAAATTACTAACTCCGACGCGGAAAGAGTTCGATGCTCTTCGCGATTCCGCGCGAAACTGTGCTCTCCCAGCGTACAATGTATTTGATGAAGGCGTCGTTTAAAACAAATGAAATCGTTTCCAAGGAGATATTGATTTTTCGAGAATCATATGGTATTGATTTTTCGGGAATCATATGATTCTCGAAAACACCGATTCTTGACGAACGAACGATGCCATGGACGAGATATCTCGTGTATCCTTATTACTGATGTAACGTGCTATTATCCATACACAGCATCGTTTCTTTGACATCGCGGAAACGAGATATCTCGTCGATTGTAGTTCCTGTGCGGCTGTGAAAAGGAGTGATTAAAAATTTTATAAAAAATTAAACCTACTACATGTTGACGGGCAACATGCAGCCGAATATTGCAAAACCATTGCTCGTGAACGTAAAAATAGGACTTTTCAGAATGATCTCACCCTAGATTGATCTTTCATCTAGCCATTTTGCATATTAAAAAACCCCATCTTTGCATTATCGAGAAATCAGAAGACTAATCCCGGACCCTTGAAATCCTCGCGTACGTATACGTGTCTAGCGGTGTGTGCACTCACACGTTTCCTACTAGACGACTCTAAAAATTTATAAAATTTTTAATCACTCCTTTTCACAGCCGCACAGGAACTACAATCGACGAGATATCTCGTTTCCGCGATGTCAAAGAAACGATGCTGTGTATGGATAATAGCACGTTACATCAGTAATAAGGATACACGAGATATCTCGTCCATGGCATCGTTCGTTCGTCAAGAATCGGTGTTTTCGAGAATCATATGATTCCCGAAAAATCAATACCATATGATTCTCGAAAAATCAATATCTCCTTGGAAACGATTTCATTTGTTTTAAACGACGCCTTCATCAAATACATTGTACGCTGGGAGAGCACAGTTTCGCGCGGAATCGCGAAGAGCATCGAACTCTTTCCGCGTCGGAGTTAGTAATTTCGTTCGATATCGATACGAGTTATAAAAGTGTGCTGTGTGATCAGTAATTGTGTGAAAGTGTGGTGGTTGTACGTGGTAGTCAAATGGATTTACGGCTGAATAAGTGAGTTTTTAATTCAATAAGTTTCTGCTTCTTCTATCGTTCGGGTAAAGTTGCCGATGATGTGGGTCCTCACCGATTTCGATGATTTTGAAATATGTTATAAATTCGATGTTTTAAATATCATTTTCCTTTGAAATAAAGCTCATCGTAATCGGCGAGGAGATAGTATGTACATCGATCGATTTACAATTACAAGTTTTTACAATTATCGCGTAAACTAAAGCCGACCGACAGAAACCGTAAAGGGAAATGTTGTTCAGAATCATGGTCTTGACAACATATCCAAAGCTTATCGCGATTGGCGAAGAGACACTACATCGATCGGATTCGATCGATTTACAATTATCTCGTAAACTAAAGCCAACCGACAAAAACCGTAAAGGGAAATGTTGTTCAGAATCACGGTATTGACAACATATCCAAAGCTTATCGCGATTGGCGAAGAGATAGTACATCGATCGATTTACAATTACAAGTTTTTACAATTATCTCGTAAACGAAAGCCGACCGACAAAAACTGTAAAGGGAAATGTTGTTCAGAATCATGGTATTGACAACATATCCAAAGCCTATCGAAATTGGCGAGGATTCGCATCATCGAGAAACTTTTGTTCGTTGCGAAATCGTGGCGTGCCACCGACACTCGGCTGCCGGCGCGCCGAGCAACACGCGTCTAGCTCGCGCTCTGATTGGTCCGTGTTTTTCGTTAATAACTCGTTAACGAAGCCGCGGACGACATTTTTTCAAAGGAAAATGTCGCTTGAAATGATCTCAGGAACCACCCCCTTTCGGGTCCTGGAGGAATTTTGAGACACCCTGTATACCTAGTATAAGCAGATCAACAGTCGAGCGCCTAACGCGCTGAGCCAACCGAGCTGTTGGGATTGTGTTTAATACTTTCAGATGTAATACGCTGACATAGTAAAAATACTAATCAAGCCGATTTCATTGTTTAATTATTTTTTAATAATGTTCAAGGTTTATCAGTGCCTGATAGACTTACAGAACAATTAGAACGTAATAATTTTAAGGTTAGCTTAGTTCTTCGCGGAAAAAACGTCGAAAATATCAGTTTTTATTTTTTTTAACAACGGCGCACCAAACCAAAAAATCTGAAAAAATTCATGAACAATACTTATGACAATATACTGCTACTGTAAAAATATAAATGTTGTCACTCTAGAACTTCCATGTGAAATCTGCATTTTTTCGATTTTTTTGAGGTTTTTGATTTTTTACAAGCAGGATTTTCACTTTAAAAATCTGAAACCAATTGCAAAGTATGTATTTGGGTCCTTGACATGTGTCAGATTTTTCTCAGAATCTCTAAACGTCATTAAGTAGGGAAAATAAGCCAAAAACCGATTTTTCGATTTTACCCCATAACTACCCTCCCGATCGAGATACAGGGTTGAAACTTTGCACAGTATGACTTTTCTTGGTGCTCTATTCAATGGCACATTATCGATAAAATTCGGCTCAAGGGCATTTTGGACTATCTTATCCGGCTATACCCTTTTATTTCAAATGACCTTAGGAATCACCCTTTTGAAAGAAATTTTTGGAACATCCTGTATTTCTTATTATACACTCCGCAAAAGAATTACGGGATCACTTCTGCGAACCCGAAAAATTGCTCCCACTTTACGTGATCATAACTCCGTCAAAAATTGCTGTATCGTATCGTTAAACAATGGTTTGACAGCCTGAAACCTCTACTTTCAGATGCTCTGTTTCAAATTGTTGCTATGTTGATTTTTTACAAAGTTGTAGCGAGATGAAGACAACATTGACGGTTAATAAAATTATGTGCAACTTTGGAACATCACACGGGGAGCAACAATTTTTTTTTGATAAATCGCGTTAATATCATTTGGAAGGGCTATATTTCCTGTGTAAAGTGTGTGGTTGTTGATTGTTGTGCAATTTTTGTTATTCGAGTTATTCAACATTGAAGTAAATCTTGGCTTTTTCACTTTAACTGGCTCCAGAAAGCGACAAGATTATCGTAGAATCTTGTGCAAAAAAGCAATAGAAAGAGCGTTTTTTCTTCTTCAAGGCACTCCTTTTGTTTTTTCAATTTCATTAACATTTCTATATACAAGGTGTTTCTGAAAATATGCTTAAAAAATGCACAATTTCCATTTTTCCTTTAACTCGCTATATCTCGGCGAGAAATGACCATGATCAGAACGTCAGATTGAAGCAGAGATTCTGCCGATTCAATTGAGTACAGCATGAACTCTCTGCGACAATTTTTTACCTATGGCAGCTGTGTTTGAATTTAGTGCTTCGCAGAACGTACAGCGGCTGCCTGACATCTCTGAATACGCTACCGCCGCGCCGCACAGTGGGGAAAAGTGACTTGCCTCGCTTCAAAAAGGAATAACTTTCGATACAAATGAGGTAGTGCGATGAAATTTTTTTAAAATTAAAGCTGAAACTTTGCAGAATATGGGAAAAATAGGGAGATTACGGTACGAACGGTTTTTAACCTTGAGAAAATTCGTTAAACTTTCACAATTTCCAGAAAATGTGGTTTCTGCGTTACCACGGGCAGAAAAAAATTTTTTTAATTTTTGCTATATATCATTTCGCGTAGATTTTTTCACGCTTATTTCAAATCTGGTCTCAAAATTTGTCTACGACTTCAGGATTTTACAAGAAATCGATTTTCGTGAACGAATTGTTTAACGAATTTTCTCAAGGTTATAAAACGTTCGTACCATAATCTTCCTATTTCCCCATATTCTGCCAAGTTTCAGCTTTAATTTAAAAAAAATTTCATCGCTCTACCTCATTTCTATCGAAAGTTCTTTGATTTTGTCTCCGATTTGGACGAAAGGTCCCACACTGTGAGGCGTAAGTTCCACTGTGCGCCGTATACCATGGAACGCCTCACAGTGTGGGACCTTTCGTCCAAATCGGAGACAAAATCAAAGAACTTTCAATAGAAATGAGGTAGAGCGATGAAATTTTTTAAAAATTAAAGCTGAAACTTGGCAGAATATGAGAAAATGTGAAGATTATGGTACGAACGTTTTGAGAAAATTCGTTAAACAATTCGTTCACAAAAACGATTTCTTGTAAAATCCTGAAGTCCTAGACAAATTTTGAGACCAGATTTGAAATCAGCGTGAAAAAATCTACGGGAAATGATATATAGCAAAAATTAAAAAAATTTTTTTCTGCCCGTGATAACGCAGAAACCACATTTTCTGGAAATTGTGAAAGTTTAACGAATTTTCTCAAGGTTAAAAACCGTTCGTACCGTAATCTCCCTATTTTTCCCATATTCTGCAAAGTTTCAGCTTTAATTTTAAAAAAATTTCATCGCACTGCCTCATTTCTATCGAAAGTTATTCCTTTTTGAAGCGAGGCAAGTCACTTTTCCCCACTGTGCGCCGCGCCGCGGCGTACAGTGGGGTTTTTGGCCAGTTTGGCGCGCCAAAAGTCAATATTTTTAGTTTGTTCAAAATGACTAAAACTTTCTTCTCATAAACTTAAATATACAGGGTGGCCCACATAACTCTGAACAGCTCAATATCTCGAAAACTATGCCATCGATTTTAAAATTCTTAGTCTTAAATTGCATGGAACTGAAGGGCCTTTCTGACTACATAAACGTGAAGTGGCCTCCCTTCCCCTTTAACGGGGGAGGGGAAGTACCTTTGTAATTTTAAATGGAACCCCCTATAAAATGTTACATATTTAGATTTTACCGGAAAAAACAAGTCAATTTTGTCTGAAACATTTTTTTGTCAGATATTTTTGTCATGAGGAGATATAACAGTTTGAAGTTTCGAGTTGTAGGTACCTGAAGCGCTCGGAAATAGCGTTATGGAATTGTACATACGCGCTTGAGTCCTTTGCTTATTCATGAAGAAACACAAACAATAATATTTACAATTCTTGAGTTTGACTCACTTATCTATGAAAACGTTTTCAGTTTAGAGCTGTTATTCAAGCAGTAACATTGTGATTATGGCTACTTTTGACACAGAAGTGAATATGTTATTAACGTTAGGTGAATGCCAAAAAAATTATCGGCGTGCAGCAGTGATGTTTTTTGAACGTTATGGTATCAAAAAATGTCATGCAACATTTCATAATTTAGAAAAGCGGCTTCGCGAGCACGGTGAATTGTGTAAAAAAACTCGCAATAAACCTAAAGCTGTCACTAATGAAAATAATAGTGCCAGTATTCTTGCTGCAATTACATTAAATCCTCATATTAGTCAAGGTACACTTGCACAAACATCACATATTAGTCGTTCATCAATTCAACGAATTTTGAAACAGCAAAAGTATCATCCATATCACATGGTTTTATCACAATAGCAGATTACGATCACCGCGTAAGATTTTGTGAGTGGCTGCAGGGTGTTGTGGAAAATTACTTTTTGTGCAAAATACTTTTTTCCGATGAGGTCACTTTTATGAATTCAGGGCATGTAAATAGACATAATCTGCATTATTAGGCCGTGGAAAACCCAAATTGGATGCGATGTGTTTCCTTTCAACATCGATGGTCTTTAAATGTTTGGTGTGGCCTAATAGGAGATTTTGTGATTGGACTTTATTTTTTTCAAGAAACTGTAAAATCTGCAAGTTATTGTGATTTCTTAAAAAATCATTTGCCTGCGCTTTTGGAAGATGTGCCACTGCACGTTAGAAGAGAAATGTGGTTCCAACAAGACGGCGCTCCTCCACATTTTGCAATCATCACCAGGCAATTTTTGAACGAAAAATTTGGGAACAAATGGATAGGTCGTGGGGGACCTCGTCAATGGCCTCCTCGATCTCCCGATCTAACACCATTAGATTTTTTCTTATGGGGATATGTAAAGGACAAAGTTATGTTTGAACCACCGACGACAAAAGAGGATATGAAACAAAGAATACGTGACGCTTGCGCTTCAGTGACATCCGAAATGTTAAAAAATGTTAGAACAACTTTGATGTTTCGAGTAAATAAATGTTTACATTTTGTAAATGTAAACATTTAATTTAAAGTACATTTTATTTTTTCACGAATAAGCAAAGGACTCAAGCGCGTATGTACAATTCCATAACGCTATTTCCGAGCGCTTCAGGTACCTACAACTCGAGAATTCAACGATATATAATAGTATGACCTTCACACTATTAATAACGTCGCAATAGTTCTGGCGCGCTAAACTGGCCAAATACCCCACTGTGCACCGGCCCACAGTGGAAAATTTGGACCAAACTCGATTTAAAATCAAAGAACTTTCGATAGAAATGAGGTAGAACATTAAAATTTTGTTTAGTTAAAGCTGAAACTTTGCAGAATATGGTAAAAATAGGGAGGTTATGGTACGAACGTTTTTTAACGTTGAGAAAATTCGTTAAACATGTAGAATTTCAAGAAAATGAGGTTTCTCCAGTATCACGCGCGGAAAAATTTTTTTTTTAACATGCTATATATCATTTCCCGTAGATTTTTTCACGCTGATTTCAAATCTGGTCTCAAAATTTGTCTACGACCTCAGGATTTTACAAGAAATCGATTTTTGTGAACAAAACTAATGTAATAATTTTTTCGTTGAACAGATTTAAAATCACTTCAATGTTGAATGACTCGAATAAAAAAAATCGCACAATAATCAACAACCACACATTTTCCACAGGAAAGATAGCCCTTCCAAATGATATTAACGCGATTTATCAAAAAAAAATTGTTGCTCCCCGTGTGATGTTCCAAAGTTGCACAAAATTTTTTTAACCATCAATGTTGTCTTCATCTCGCTATAACTTTGTAAAAAATCAACATAGCAACAATTTGAAACAGAGCATCTGAAAGTAGAGGTTTCAGGCTGTCAAACCATTGTTTAACGATACGATACAGCAATTTTTGACGGAGTTATGATCACGTAAAGTGGGAGCAATTTTTCGGGTTCGCAGAAGTGATCCCTTAATTCTTTTGAGCAGTGTAGTAAGTGAAACCGAAAAACAATTAGAATTGTTTCAAATTGATATTGCTAATATTTCCCAGCTCAATATTATGTCGTTTAGCTCAGCTTATTTTAATTGTACATCTTATATAAAAATAGACATATACATGTATGTAAGTATAAATCTGTCGGTTTTGTGCTTCTTCGATGTCCTCGGTTATGTTTCACAATATAATTTACAAAACTTGTCATAAATATTGTAATTTGTCGGTTCCAGAAGAGGCACGGGAGGAAATATTTAATAGCACAATTTGCATGTCAAATATCTTACGTTTCCCTTCAAGAGTGAATAAATTTTTCTGTATTTTAACCTATAAATCTGCATACTACTTTTATGTTTCATAGATTGTTATCTTCATAAAGAGATTAAAGAGATTAATTCATTGTTAAGCAAGGCACAACGTTTATAATATATTTACAACGTTTACTATACATATTTTTCTTCGAAATTTATTAATAGTTGATATTGTTGTTTATTATTTTGCATAAATTTTAAGTTTGATAGGCTGCAGTCGCTGTTGCAAGAAACGGAGGAAGTGATAAATTGGCACACACAATTACGTTTCTATAGACTGCTAATAATTACTGAATTGTTTTAAACATTGTATAAAAACAGCTCAATGGATAAATAACAAATAAATTACGTTTTCTCCTCGTTTCGTCGGTTCTTGTATAGTTACAATTACTCTGTCCCTTGCTAGTACTTATTGTTAGTTACTAGGTTATTCCCATTGCTCCTTTTCCCTGACTCAGATTAGGGTAAGCCGCGGGTGAACGTAAAAAGGGGCAACCAGTGACTATATAGTGACGGCATGCAAGATACGTCACACGGGACATGTCGCACATTTCCCAGAAGGTACTAGACAGCGTGACGTATCTTGTGTCAGTGTCTCGGATAGTAGCCTCCTGTGATAATCCTTTTTCTCACAGTTCCATTACGGAAAATAACAAGTTTATTTCCAATATTTCAAACATTTACTTATATTGAAATAATAAGTTATATTATATATGTATTACAATAAGTTATTAATTACTTTTAGTTACATGCAATCACTCAATCAGTTTTCACAAGGCTATAATAATATTTAATTTAACATAAATAATACTATAGAGTCTATGAAATATTACTATAAATATTACTATACTAAATATAAATATAAGAATATATAATAATCAAAAATATTACTATAAAAGTAATTAATAACTTGTTATAATATATAGGGTGGGGCATTTAAATGGGAACACCTAAATATCTCGGTTATTATTAGTCGTACAAAAAATCTCGACAGAATAAAGTTGTACTGTTTCAAGGGGCGAATTTGACGATGGTAAAAATTTTTTCTCAAGGTCATTTTTTTACTCTTGTAAAAAATCAAGGTCATCGATATGTTTTTAAATGGAATGAGGTATTTTTTAATACATCAATCGATGCAGCTGGACATTCGTTATACAAAAGTACTAACCTATGTATGTCAAAAAGTTAGTAGTTCAGGAGATATTTCGATTTAAATAACTCTAAAACACCATTACTGTCATACTAAGACGTTAGCGTTTACTTACTTGTGTAACGTTTTAGTACTGTAACGGTCCTGGTTTATCGGTGTGCGGCTTCCTCGCGATGGTGCTCCTCGGTGCCGATTTAGCTCGCCGATCCAGGGTTCGTAACGGCGAGGAGAGTATTCGGCGCGGGAAAAGGAGTCGGGGTGGTGTAGTAAATAACGAGACAAGTGATTCGGAATGTAATGGTGCTCGCTGCCTGGCGGCTTCTCAGGCACGGTGTTTTCGGACACGGTCCTTCTGGACGCGGTACGCGGTGCTCACGGACACGGTGCTTCGCGGTGCGCGATGCTCGAGGATACGGTACCCGTGATACGGTGTAGCCGATCGCAGTCGAAATCACCGGGACGATGGACTCGCCGGCGTTACCTGGACCTGTAGGGTACTGGTGACGGGATATCGGTAGGCGGAAGGAGTTCGATCGTGGCTATCACCGTGATCGCCCTACCTAGGCCGGATTTTAACGGATCCTTGAGGTCAGTGACGCACCGTCCATCAAATTTCCTCCGGACAGTCCTTCGGTGAGTTTGAAAAGGTGACACACCTAGCCGCGCTCAACCTTCGTCGTGGACGAATCGTCTCACGAGGGTGCAGGTGACACACCGTGCTTTTGGACTTTCTAGGCGGTTCTTCGGCAAAGTTAAAGGGTGACGCACCACTTCTTGTTCGGCCGTTTTCGTTGACGACTCGTCACACGAAATCACCGGTGACACACCGGAGTGTTTTCCAGCTGGAACACGGTTCTCGCTGGCGGAGAAACAGGATGCAGGGCAGGAGATTGTTCGGCGATATCGAAGGGTGACGCACCACTTCTCGTTCGGCCGAGTTCGTAGACGACACGGTCCTTACCGGGGTGAATCAGGAGGCAGGAGGTTCTTCAGTGAAGTCAAAGGATGGCGCACCACTTCTGCTTCAGCCGATTTCGTAGACAACTCGTCTTACGAAATTTCCGGTGACACACCGGAGCGTTTCCTCGGTGGAACATGGTTCGCACCGGAGGGAACCAGGACGTCGGTGACAGGAGCGTGGGGCACTCGGTGATCGGTTTCAGGAGAATATTTCTGGATCGGATTTCTGGTTGGAACGGTGTCTCCTAGATAACTCCAGGTGGAAGATAGGTGATTTTGATGTGCTCTCGGCGGCTTTTATAGGAGTTGCTCGGTGGTGAGGGATGGTGGTGCGGAAGGGTGTTTTGGTGATCACGTAGGTAGTTTGGAATGAGATTGTAGGCCCGGGGCTGGTGCGGTACGGGCGACTTTGTTATGGAGTCGCGGAGCCGACAGTTACGCGGTTCGGTATTCTCCATGTATGATCGGCGGTGTTCGCTGGGATTTGTTCGTAACAGGCCTACGTTTTGTACGTCTGTTACACCCCCTCCTTCTTCGGGGCGGCGAGCGCATGGTAGCGAGGCTGTTTATTTAGGAAAAAGAAAAGTACTGTCACGTCATCTCAGATTTGATCGTCGCCAGAGGGGCGAAAATCCGAGAGACACCGGGTATTTACAGACTTTACAGCCGGGCCGCGTTCGGCCGCACGAAACGCGGTCCATCCGGGACAAAAATTGTCCGCAGGCTCGTCGTTCCTCGAAATCTTCGAAACCAAGTTCGGGCGCCAGGCACGGAAGGTGCCACGCTAAGCTTCGCGAATACGAGCACTTCGAGAAACGACCATACGAGCCTGCGACAATCGAAAATGGATCTGGATTTTTCGCTAACGGGCACAGGGTACTACGCGGGTCGAACACGAGGCGTTCCCCGCGGCGGGAAGGTTTCTCACTACAATAACGACTCTAAGAACTTCGGTTAACCAAGATTTATTCCTCCGATGTTACATGAACGCAGCCGGCAGCGACCGGCAGCGTTTTGAGGTTAACCGGCGCGTGACAGGTGGTCGGCAACGAAAGATCGTCGTACGCGCGATTTGTCCTTCACAGGACCTTCTCGATACGCGTCGAATCCGGCAGCAACGCGATAACGGCGTTGGCGTACGCGTTACCGGCGTTCTACGCCCGAATTCAGATGGAAAACGCGTTACAAAAATGACTTCTCGTCGGCGTAACAAGTCGCGGAAATACGACAAGAACACGTGGCGGCCCCACACCATGGAACGACTCGAGGATCGGGTGAAAACGACAACGGCACGCGGAATCTCGCTATAAGAATGATGTCCAGTCCCCGCTAAACTCCGTCACCGCGCGTGTCGAGGTCAGGACAACGCGCGGATCCCCACATCCGACCTCTATTAGGACTAGCACCCGCTAAATATATTTTTCCCGCGCGACCGTTGACCGACGGGTTCGCCCCGTTCGCGAATGTAACTCTCCGCGAATACCGGCAGCATCGAAGCCGCGTCGGTGTTTCGGCGACGCGATCGCGGACACGACACGCTTACCGAGCCAACACGAGAAAGATCACTTAATCGAAGAAATGAAACAGAGGCTTACCCAGGGCAACGCTTGCTGGCTTACGTCCCTCTATTCCCGGCAGCTCGATAACAATATTCTAACAGTACTTCTTATTTTTACGCAACAGTTAACAATGATATCTCGCGACTGATCGGTCGTTGAGCCAACGAAGAAGTGATCATTTCCGCGGTGACTCGGGAACGCGGAAGCGAAACGTCCTCCCCTTTCCGCTCTCGCCCCCCCCCCCCCCGCACGCAATTCGACCTATCGCTAACAGATTTTCGGACGGGGCCTAGCCCTGCGCGACGGTCCCTGGCGTCCGGCGATTCGTTGGTTCTCCGGCAGCGATACTCGTTGATTCGCCGCTGCCCTCAGAGCTGATCGACGCGAGCCAATCCGACAACTGATCAGGTTTCTCGCCGGCTGAGGCGACGGCAAGCCAGCTGAGATTCCTGGCTTGGCCTCGCATGTCCTCATCGGCGCCTCCAGATTGTTTATCCTGGGCCACGTTGATCCCTCGCTTCCTCGCGCAAATTGGCGCGACGCTCAAAAATATAAGAACTCGCCCATGGGTCTCGTTCGTGCCCAGGGCGAGCGCTCGCCACGGCCCATCTCGCATATTTTGCTGCCAGAGGGTGACCCGGTCTTCCGATACTCGGTACCGGAGGACGTGGCAAAACTGCCACGTCACAGTACATAATCAAAAACTTACATCTATCGGCTTATAACTGTTACAGTACGACAGTGATGGTGTTTTACAGTTATTTAAATCGAAATATCTCGTGAACTACTAACTTTTCGACATTCATAGGTCAGTACTTTTTTATAAGGAATGTCCAGCTGCATCGATTGATGTATTAAAAAATACCTCATTCCATTTAAAAACTAGAGGGCTATTGTTGCTCGCTCGCTTCGCTCGCGGGTAGGACTGCTCTTGCGAGAGGGTTAGCGATACGCATGGCTAGTAGGGCCTACTGCTATTAATGTTTTTTATTTGGTGTGTGACTCTCCAAGAGTCACACAAAGAACTTCCCGATTCGTTACTTCTTCGCCAACATCGCTAACATCGTTTTTTTAATACCACCCACATACCCTGCATGTTTTCGTGTCATCCTCCATCCAGTACTTCCTCCCTCTCATCCCATTTCCCAACCTGTATCTGGCTACCCTTTGCCACCTGCTCTCCCCACCCTTTCTTTAAATACCCAGGCACCCCCTCTCCCTTCACTGCCCCGTACCATTTGTTGTACCTTGCCTTACCTATCCTTTCCCATCTCTCAGCCCTTTGCCTATCCTTCTCCCTTTTCACGATTTCCCCACTCACGATCTCCCTCCTTTCCCCCATCATTTCTTCCGCCTCCTCTGCTGTCCAACCCCTCTCATCCCAGAAACTCTGTCTCTCCCTTTCCCACCCATCCAAACCCGCACCACTCCTTCCCCTTCCCCTTACATCCTCCCAGCACAATTTAGACAACTCCCCCCCTTTGCCCTCCCTCAATTTCTTTTCATAACCCCATGCCCTTAACCCCGCTCTCCCCCTTAACAGCTCCCTCTGTAGCTCTTCCCTCACCATGTACCCCGGAGTACACCTCTCTACCCCTAACACCCATCTCAGGTATCTCTCCTGCAATCTTTCCATCCCTTCCCTCTCCATCCATCCCCATATTTCCACCCCGTAGCTTATAACCGGCCAGACCAGCTTGTCGAACAACCAGATCCTCCTTCCCCAGTCGTTCCCAAACCTTCTCTTCCCTATCCCCCACACCTGCCCCATTACCGCCGCCCCCTTCCTAATCCTGTCCTCTACCTGCTTTTTCTGTCCCCCATCCCTCGCGATTACATAGCCTAGATACCTATATTCGCTTACTTCCTCCAGCGCCTTACCATTCCATCTCCAATTTATCTTTTTCCACCTACCTCCCCCCTTCTACATCTCATGATCTTTGATTTTGCTACGTTTAGCTGCAGCTTTCTTTCCCCCAAATATTTTTCCAACCCTCTAATCAGGCCCCTCATCCCCTCCTCTTCCTCCGCAAGTAAGGCCAGGTCGTCCGCGTATGCCAGCGTGTACACTTTCCTGCCCCCTAGTGTTATCCCCGCCCAGCCACCCTTTTCCAGCACCTCGTCCATGTCCGCCAGCAACAGAGTAAATAGCAGCAGGCTTAACGGACACCCCTGTCTCACCTCCCTTGCTGTCCAGAAAATTTCCCCTACCTCTTCCCCCACTCTAACTTTATTTTTTGTTTCCTTTAAAATTTCCTCGCATCTCTCAACCAACCCTTCCCTTACCCCCCTTTCTCTCATTGCCCTTATTAACACTTCCCTATCTACCGAGTCAAAGGCTGCCTTGAGATCTACGAAGAAAACTATCATCTTCCTGTTCTTTCTCTTCACCTGCCTGTTTATTAAGTAATTCAGCACGTAGATATTGTCCACGCATCCCACCCCTTTCCTAAATCCCGTCTGGCTCGCGGGCAACAGTCCCTTCCCCTCCACTTCCTCCCTCAACGTCTCCGCTAAAATTGCCGCGTATACTTTATACGCCGTTTGCAGCAGCGTAACCCCCCTGTAATTTTCAGCGTTCTTACTGTCCCCCTTCTTCGCTACTGGAACTACTATCCCCTCCGACCACTCTCCTATCCATCCCTCCCCCCTCCATACCCTATTACACACCCTCCACAACCATTCTTCTACCTCGTTCCCTCCGTATTTCCATACCTCGTTCCTGATCTCATCCCCTCCCGCCGCTTTTTTCTCCTTTAGCCCCTTTAATACCCTTGAGACCTCCCATTTTTCTATATCCCTCTTCCCCATGTCCCTCCTTTTACTTTCTCCCCCTTTCCTCACCCTCCACTCTACCCCTCCCAGAGTCCCTCTGAGTGCTCATCCCATTCTTCCATTTTTATTCTTTCATCTACTCTATTTCGCTTTTTCCTTTCCCTATTTACTACGTTCCATACTTGCCTCTTCGTTTTAACCCCCTCTAGATCCCTTTCCCACTTTTCTCTCTCTTCTTTCTTTTTCCCCTCACACAGCAGCCTGTATGCCTTCTTCAATGCCCTATATTCTAATCCCTCCCCTCCCTCTTTCCTCCATCTCCTCAGCTCCCCCCTCACTTTCCTTTTTTCCTCTCTACATTCCTCATCCCACCAGCCTATTCTCCTCCCTTTTTCCTTTTTCCCAGACTCCCCTAACACTTCCTTTATCTTTTCTTTCAGACCTTTCCAGTCTTCTTCCACCCCCCTTCCCCTTCCTTTCTACATCCAAACTTTTCCCTGAAATCCTTTATCCCTTCCTCCGACCAGTTTCCTACTCCCAACCCCTTCCCTCCCGCTACCTTCCTCCCCCTTTCCTTCCTTTCCCCTTTTACCCAGACCGTCAGTGGCGCGTGATCCGAGTCTATATTCTCACCTACCTACATCTTCTCTACCCCCTCCCTTGTTTCCTCATTTCCTAATACGTAGTCTATAACCGAGTTCCCTCTTCCTCCCGTGTACGTCCACTCTCCGTCCTCGTCCCCCTTCATATTTCCGTTTAGTATTCCCCAGCCATTCTCTCCCAGAAACCCGCACATCCTCCTCCCCTCTGTATTCACTTTCTCGTCCTTAGACCTTCGATTCCCCCATCCCCCTCCCTCCTCCTCCTCGACTACCTCCCCCTTCTCGCCCCGTTCTCGCATTAAAGTCCCCCCCTATGATCACTCTTACTCCTTTCTCCCTCCCCTCTATCCATTCCCCAAGCTCATCTAATTTCCTCTCCAGATCCCTGTTAACATATACCCCTATCACCCTCCACCAACCCTCCCCTATCTTTATTTTCGCCATCATTATTCCCTCCTTCCCGTACTACTTCTTCTCTTTCTGTAATTAGTTCTTTTCTCACCCCTAGTACCATCCCCCCCATTGCCCTCCCCATCTTTTCCTCTCTTTTTGCCCATTGTGTCTCCCAATAGAACCCCTTTGGCAGTTTATCCCTGACCCTGTTCCATCCCTTCTCTTCTACCCATGTCTCCATAAGAATTATGACGTCCCAATCTTCTAACCCTTTCCAGAATTCGTCGTCCTTATTGCTCAAACCTGCCACATTCCAGAAACCTATTTTATTCCCTGTTTTCTTCCCCTCTGTCCCCTTCCCCCCTTTTCCCTCCCCTAATCATTTCCCTGCTCTTCCATCCAGTTTTCCTCAATTTCATTCCATCTTTTCATCTTACTGTTTACCCACATTTTCATGTAACCTATTTGTACGGTTTTCCCCTTCCTCTTTCCTCTTCTGCCTCCCTTTCTATTTTCCACTTTGCTCTCCTCTCCTCCTCTGTTAGATCGTCCTCAATTTTTTCTTTGCTTCCCCTTAGTTTCCTCTTCCCCTCCATTACCCTCCTTTTTTGATCTCTGTCCGCCAACTTAACTAGCACCATCCCGTGCCCCCCTCTCCCTATCTTCCCTAACTGTTTTATTTCCCTTATTCCCTCCATCTTTGTCCCCATCTTTTCCCATACTTCCTTCACTACCTCCTTCACCTCTTTTCCCTCCAATTGCATCCCCTTTATTATTACATTATTTCTCCTTTCCCCCTTTCTTTTCTGTCCTGCGCTAGCTCTACCTTCCTAATTCTCCTTCTTTGTTCCTCCATTTCTGCCCCCCTATAACTTCCCTCCCCCCTTTTTCACTCCTATCCTTTTCCCTCTCCCTCTCTTCCGCTTTTTCAATTCTACCTTCTAATACTTCTACTCTTTTCTCTAGCTTTTCCCTTCTTAGATATTCTTCCCTCCTCTCCTCTGCCCACATCTCCCTCTCCCTCCTCCACCCTTCCCTCATCTCCTCTATCAACTCCCCCTTTTCCCTCCTGTCTTCCCTCACCTCCTCCCTTAACTTCTTTATCTCCTCCATCAGTTCCCTTATCCCACCCCCTAACTCAATATCATATCTTCCCGAACTTCCCCCACCTCCCCCCTCTGGTGATCTAATTGTTAGGGCAGTTCTCTTGAATATCGCCCCCTCCTCATCCCCTTTCCCCCCTTCTTCTCCTATCTCTCTTTCCCTTTTCTCCCATAAATTATCCAGGCTTCCTGTACCCTCCCATCCTATCATACCTAACCTTCCCGCGTTCCCGAGTTTCCCTACTTTTCCTTTCCCCCTTCCCCTCTACTCTGCTTTCTTTCCCTCTGTCGCTCATGCTTCTTCTGTCCCTCTTTCTTTCTTCTATCACCTCTTTTCGTCCCAATCTCCTATTTAAATTATCCCGCCTTCCCTAGACGCTCTGTCCCCCGCTAGGTCGCGCCACCCAGTACTCCCTCGTACACTTCCCGCCTCAAACACTCTATCTCCCGCTGCCCTAACCTATCTCACTCGTTCTTTTGCTTAGCCCTATCTGTCTCTGACTCTCCTTCCCGTCCTTTTCCTTCTATTTCCTTTATGCACCTGCACCTCACGCACACTTCTCCACCACTCTCACTCCACACACACAAAGCAATCTCCACTCTCTCGCACAATTATTCACACCGTTCTCTACGCTCTTCTCACTCACTATCAACCGGAAGCGGAATTCCTAATTTAATCTTCATATTGAATTACTATTCCTTGTTCAGTACAGATTTTGCATTCCAAATTCACACTTTTACAAATCAATTTAACCCTTTTGCAAGTCAAATACCATAACCCAGGCCTTTTACAAATCAATGTCAACCTTTTGAAAATCAAATTGAACCTTTAACAAATAAAGTATTTTTAAACAAGTTTTTGTAAAAAAGTCAAATCAAATGTACATTAATTATTGAGAAATTGAAAATTTTATTTATTGCAAAGATGTACGTACAGGGTGTAAAGAAAGTAATGGTCATCCGTCCTAGGGGTGAATCTACACCTCTGGATCGGTGGACATTTGTAAGAAAAACTTACCGCAAAATTGTTTATAACACAGAAAATTAGTGTTAAAGTTTTTTTTTTGCATCAACGCATTCTACTCATCGAGAAGAGGAAAAGTTTCAAAGGAGCCATATGTCACAAACAAATAGTTATTGAGATATAAGCTGTTAAAGTTTTTGCAAAATTGGATTGTGTGAAATTATACGTATAGACAAAAGCCTACTACTACAGTCCACACGTCCGTGTCGATGAGACAGAAGATGATCGTGTGCGTGCCGCGAACAGACGAAATTTAAAGGAGCCTAACGACGAATGCACCTTTAAATTTCGTCTGTCTCGCGGCACGCACACGATCATCTTCTGTCTCATCGACACGGACGTGTGGACTGTAGTAGTAGGCTTTTGTCTATACGTATAATTTCACACAATCCAATTTTGCAAAAACTTTAACAGCTTATATCTCTATAACTATTTGTTTGTGACATATGGCTCCTTTGAAACTTTTCCTCTTCTCGATGAGTAGAATGCGTTGATGCAAAAAAAAACTTTAACACTAATTTTCTGTGTTATAAACAATTTTGCGGCAAGTTTTTCTTACAAATGTCCACCGATCCAGAGGTGTAGATTCACCCCTAGGACGGATGACCATTACTTTTTTTATACCCTGTACATCAAATACTTACTTAAAAGTAATTACCAATTCATTAAATGTATGAAAACAAAACTATGTGTAGATATGTATATTCATTGTAGCTATTTTCTGATCAATAAATTTAAAATATGAAAGTACAGTAAAATCGCGATATTTTTCTAACGGCTGTCTCCTGCACGGAGGCACATCGTGTAGAGACATTTTTTTATGACCGCGTCTACCGCGCCGACCGCGCCGAGAGTACAAACGAAAGCTGAACGTAGAAAAGGGCAGCATGTAAATACGGATCGCGCGACCGAAGCGTATCGGTGTAAATTACTACTAATCCAATTACAAAACTACTTTATTTTTCATTATTTTTTTATGGGTATTTCACCAACTAATTTCTAGCATTTTTCTGATTAAAATGACACCAAACACGATATATTTTCAACTATATTTAGTGGTTTAATCGACGATGAAAGTTTTGAACACAACGAAGAACAGCGTATATTTACGAAAAATATTTTACTGTGCGTAGAAACAAAATAAATAATTAAATTACACATGGAAACATTTTAAAAAATGTTAATTTCTCATTTTAAACATGGAGAAATTTTCAAAATATACATAATTCAATACATATACAGGTTGTCCTGTTGAAATATGAGATCAGCAGGATATCTCAGAAGACGTTCTCGTTATTAAAAAAGTGTCCCTACAAAAGTTGTTTGGTATGATGGGCTACATAATAAAAAATAAAAAAAACAATTTTTTTTATTTTTGTTTTTTTTAACAAAGCGAAGAAGATTGCGCTAAATTTCGGAATTGTGCATTGCATGTGGATTAGGCCTACCGGGGACACCACGATAAAAAAACGCGCCGCTTACTATACCTCAAGGTGGTTAGGTGGTAGGTGTGGAAATGAGTTTTTTAGTCAAAAGGCATGTTGAAGTACACTTTGCGGCGCTCGTACGCCAAAACTATTTATTTTACAAAAAAATTGTTATTACATAAATTGTAGGAAATTTTCTCCAGTTTAATTTTGTACATAAATGCTTTTATCGTAAAATGAGTCGGAAAGGAGATATTGTGAAAAAACTGCTATTAGGCGCCATTTTTCCAATATGGCGGCGCGAGCGGCAAAGATACGAGGTGGCAAAGTTGAAATTCGGAAAGAGCACATCGAAATCTATAAAATTACCCGTTTTCAAGACTCCCAGAAAACTTTCCAGGTAATCTCTTTTTTTCGAAACAAATGACTGTGCAACCCCGTAAGCCTGATGACATGGAGTAAACCTAAAAAATTTTCGCATATCAAGTCACTGTAAAAGAAACAGATTTTTTATTGAGCATTAAGCATCATTTCAGTTTTATTTTCATTTTTCTTTATTACTTAAAATTGCAAAATGGTGGAGTTGTATAACATTATCTAATTCCATGTCCAGAAAAACCTTAGTAGCTTCCACCCAACGGTGAAAGTGATTGCAATATAAAAGATCAAAAATTCTTGTATTAACTTTAACAAAAATATATTATTATTTGAATTACTTCTTAATTTTCTTAATTTTTTCACTTTTAAAGAAGTCATCATTTTGTCATTTCTTTTAATTATTCAGAAATCGTACGTTACATTAAAGATAATGTATTTTTATTAAAGTTAATACAACAATTTGTTCTTTTCTATATTCCAGTCACTTTTACCGCAATATGCAAGCTGCTTAGATTTCGCTGTACACGGAGTTAGATATTATTATACTATTTATATATTTTGTAATACAATTTTGTAATTGCACGAAACAAAACAGAAAGGGAAAATAAAGCTGACATGTTCTGTAGAACGTTCTGTAGAAAAATCTTTTTCTTTCACAATATCTTTATATGCGAATCAAAATGTTGCATTTCTATTTTATTAAGCTTAATAAAATTGATAAAAAGATTTTTACCCAAAAGACATAATAGAAATAAATTCCGCTATAAGCTCTATTGAAAATATTGATCAAATGAAAATCATTGAGAAAGAAGGTACTCGAAAAGATATATCATTTCAAATTAACATCCTCTTCGCTATTAGTATACTCATTATGGTCATATGTTTAAATTCATCTAAAGTCGTGATATTAAAGAGGACTAAAGTGCCATTTCATTACCGCCTCAACTTTCGGGTCCGTTTCAGCCGTTAGTCGCCAAGTCTGGAACATAAGTCTTAACGAGAGTTTCCATGCTCTCATTAAGACTAATTGCAGCCAAAGATAATAGATGAGAGAACTTTTGGAAGCCGTTTTTACTTTCACAAAGTATTCTTAAATATTAGCTTTGTTACATATATATATATATATATATATATAAATATAATAAATATAATAATATATATATATAACTTTTATTTGATCCCCTTGGGGTTACAAATTTACACATATACTTCGCTTTACATCGCCGCTCATACAAACTTACTTACTAAATACTTAAAAACTAACTTACAACTATCCTTAACCTAAAATACGAGAAAGAGAGAGAGAGACACGCATAAATATACAACAAAGATAACTTATCAACTAACTAAATGCCTACTCTCCCAGAATCTCGTTCCCGCACCCCCTATCAAACCCCCCTTCCCTATCCGTGGACTTCCCTTTCTGGTCGCTCACTTCCATCCCAATCTTATCTTTCATTCCCATTCTCCATACATCTATTATCCTCCTCCTTTATCTTCCAGCACTTCCCACATCGTCTCCTGCCATCCTTTAACTTCATCCACCCTCATACACATGCTTCCCACACATGCTCCCACGTTTCGTTTCCCCATCCACACACCCTGCATTTTCTCCTGTCTTTTCAGCCAGTACCTCTCTCCCACCATCTCATTCCCTAATCTATATCTTGCCACCCTCTGCCACCTACTCTCACTCCACCCTTTCTTTAGGTAACCCGGCAATCCCACCGCCTTTACCCTCCCATACCATTTGTTTGACCTAGAGTTTTCTACTTTCTTCCACCCAGCCTTTCTTTGCCTTTTCCCCTCTCTTTTTACTATCTCTCCACTCACTGACTCTTTCCTCCGCTCTACTATTTCATTCCATTCCCCCAACGACCACCCTTGCTCCATTAACAATTCGTCTCTCTCCTTTTCCCACCCAGCCCTTATCCCCTCCTATTCCTCCTCCTTATCTCTTCCCACCATAACCGTGCTAGCTCCCCCCTTTACCCACCCCTAACTTCTTCTCATACATGCGCTTAACCCTGCCCTCCCCCTCAACAATTCTCTTCGCAACTCTTCCCTAACTATATATCCTGGCGCAAACCTACCTACCCCTAGTACCCACTTCAAATACCTTTCCTGTAGCCTCTCTATTCCTTCCCTATCTTTCCATCCCCAAAGGGTATAGCCGGATTTTCCTGATTCCTGTCTTAAAACATCGTGTTATGTCTAAAAAAACATTGTGTAAAATTTCAAATGTCTACCCCCACCGATAGGGGTGATATTGAGGTAAATTCCCCCGCACTTAAATGCAATTTGCTCTAAAACGAGAAAAGATATCGACATGGGATAAACGGCAAACAAAAGATATACAGGGTGTCTCAAAATTCCTCCAGGACCCGAAAATGGGAGGTTCCTGAGATCATTTCAAGCGACATTTTCCTTTGAAAAAATGTCGTCCAGGGCTTCGTTAACGAGTTATTAACGAAAAACACGGACCAATGAGAGCGCGAGCTAGACGCGTGCAGCCCGGCGCGCCGGCAGCCGAGTGTCGGTGGCACGCCGCGATGTCACAACGAACAAAAGTTTCTCGATGATGTGAATCCTCGCCAACTTCGATAAGCTTTGGATATGTTGTCAATACCGTAATTCTGAACAATATTTCTCTTTACAGTCTTTGTCGATCGGCTTTAGTTTACGAGATAATTGTAAAAACATGTAATTGAAAATTGATCGATGTATTATTTCTTGGCCAATCGTGATGAGCTTTGGATATGTTGTCAAAACCATGATTCTGAACAACATTTCCCTTTACAGTTTTTGTCGGCCGGCTTTAGTTTACGAGATAATTGTAAGAACTTGTAATTGTAAATCGATCTCCTCGCCGATTTCGATGAGTTTTATTCCATAGGAAAAAGATATTTAAAACATCGAATAAATAACATATTTCAAAGTCATCGAAATCGGTGAGGAATCACATCATCGGCAACTTTACCCGAACGAGAGAAGAAGCAGAAATTTATTGAATTAAAAACTCACTTATTCAGCTGTTAATCCATTTGCTTATTACTCCGGTGAAACACAAAACACGGACCACCACATTTTCACACAATTTCACACAATTGCTGAACACTTAGCACACTTTTCTAATTCGTATCGATAGCGAACGAAATTACATACTCCGACGCGGAAAGAGTTCCATGCTCTTCGCGATTCCGCGCGAAACTATGCTCTCCCAGCCTACAATGTATTCGATGAAGGCGTCGTTTAAAACAAATGAAATCGTTCCCAAGGAAATATTGATTTTTCGAGAATCATATGGTATTGATTTTTCGAGAATCATATGATTCTCGAAAACATCGATTCTTGACGAACGAACGATGCTATGGACAAAATATCTCGTGTATCTTTATTACTGATATAACGTGCTATTATCCATTCACAGCATCGTTTCTTCTACATCGCGGAAACGAGATAACTCGTCGATTGTAGTTTCTGTGCGCCTCTGAAAAGGACTAATTAAAAATGTTATAAAAAAAAATTAAACCGACTTTGAAGGAACGCACACATGAACTTAAATACAATACAATCTTTTCGAAGGCGGCACAAAATTGAAAATTTCGAAAATTTCGACACTGGAAATTACGAAAATCCTTATTTAAGTTCGTGTGTGCGTTTCTTCAAAGTCGGTTTAATTTTTTTTTTATAACATTTTTAATTAGTCCTTTTCAGAGGCGCACAGAAACTACAATCGACGAGTTATCTCGTTTCCGCGATGTCGAAGAAACGATGCTGTGAATGGATAATAGCACGTTATATCAGTAATAAAGATACACGAGATATTTTGTCCATAGCATCGTTCGTTCGTCAAGAATCGATGTTTTCGAGAATCATATGATTCTCGAAAAATCAATACCATATGATTCTCGAAAAATCAATATTTCCTTGGGAACGATTTCATTTGTTTTAAACGACGCCTTCATCGAATACATTGTAGGCTGGGAGAGCATAGTTTCGCGCGGAATCGCGAAGAGCATGGAACTCTTTCCGCGTCGGAGTATGTAATTTCGTTCGCTATCGATACGAATTAGAAAAGTGTGCTAAGTGTTCAGTAATTGTGTGAAATTGTGTGAAAATGTGGTGGTCCGTGTTTTGTGTTTCACCGGAGTAATAAGCAAATGGATTAACAGCTGAATAAGTGAGTTTTTAATTCAATAAATTTCTGCTTCTTCTCTCGTTCGGGTAAAGTTGCCGATGATGTGATTCCTCACCGATTTCGATGACTTTGAAATATGTTATTTATTCGATGTTTTAAATATCTTTTTCCTATGGAATAAAACTCATCGAAATCGGCGAGGAGATCGATTTACAATTACAAGTTCTTACAATTATCTCGTAAACTAAAGCCGGCCGACAAAAACTGTAAAGGGAAATGTTGTTCAGAATCATGGTTTTGACAACATATCCAAAGCTCATCACGATTGGCCAAGAAATAATACATCGATCAATTTTCAATTACATGTTTTTACAATTATCTCGTAAACTAAAGCCGATCGACAAAGACTGTAAAGAGAAATATTGTTCAGAATTACGGTATTGACAACATATCCAAAGCTTATCGAAGTTGGCGAGGATTCACATCATCGAGAAACTTTTGTTCGTTGTGACATCGCGGCGTGCCACCGACACTCGGCTGCCGGCGCGCCGGGCTGCACGCGTCTAGCTCGCGCTCTCATTGGTCCGTGTTTTTCGTTAATAACTCGTTAACGAAGCCGTGGACGACATTTTTTCAAAGGAAAATGTCGCTTGAAATGATCTCAGGAACCTCCCATTTTCGGGTCCTGGAGGAATTTTGAGACACCCTGTAGATACACTCCATATTTCAGATTTTTTCAGAATTTTTTGCTAATTATTTACAGTTGAAAATAATTAATTAATTTTTTGGGAATTTTTTTAACTATCTTCCCCTGGGTTGACACCTACCAAAAAATTCTAAAATATTGCTATGATTCTAACCTATTTTGTAAAAAAATCTCAGAAGTGTCCGTTTGGTGAAACAGTGTCAAAAAAAATAAAGTATGCCGGCGAACGCTCGGTTTGATCAGTAACGACGCAGCGACCGATTCCCCTTGCGGTGGCTAGTGACGGGAGCGAACGGGAAGTCGGCGCTTGTACGGAAAAGCTGATACATGTAAAAATGCGACTAAATCTTCTAATATATGATTACAGTTGGAAGTCTAAACAATTATATTCTAGGAAATAGCTTACATTGAAGAAGAAAAATACGTGTAAAGCTAGTTTGTTACTGTCAAGTACCAGAAAGAAGAAGCTCCTCACAAGTATGTTGTATGGTCACAGTGCTAGATGTTCTGCTCGATGCACTGGAGGGCTCCAGTTCGAATCCTCCTCAACTCAACTTTTCTTGTTTTTTTCTTTTTTTTATATGTATTTATAAACTAAACGATTTTTATTGTTTGCAGTTCAATATTCTATAAAACAAACTTGCTATAATGCAATTTGCTGCTTTGTATTTCTGCGCTCAAATTCTGAACACTGTGAAATAATAATATCTTGCGCGTGTACCAAGACCGCGAAGGGATGATTGCGTAACAACAATAATTTTTTCTTTTTTCGATACGTATTTATAAACTAAACGATTTTTATTGTTTGCACTTCAATATTCTATGAAACAAACATAATTATTAATTGAATGAGTTCTCGCGTTTCCGATGATGCCGCCTTTGAACATGCCGCAAAGTCGGCATATTCCTTGATCGCTAGCCGACGTTACAATGTTATCTGGTCACACGCTCATTCGTTTGGTTAGACACGATCAGAATGAGTGCGGTTCCATTCATCGGCTGGATTACAATAATAAAAGTGCGGGGGAATTTACCTCAATATCACCCCTATCGGTGGGGGTAGACATTTGAAATTTTACACAATGTTATTTTAGACATAAAACGATGTTTTAAGACAGGAATCAGGAAAATCGGAGCGGGGGCCGCTGGCCCATGCTTATCCGGCTATACCCTTTCCACTCCGTAGCTTACTACCGACCATATCAGCTTATCGAACAACCACAATCTCCTATCCCAATCTTTTCCAAACCTCCTCTTCCCTATCCCTCAAACCTGTCCCATAACCGCCGCCCCCTTCCTTAATCTTTCTTCTACATGAGCCTTCTGAACCCCATCCCTCGTAATCGTGTATCCTAAATATTTGTACTCCCCTACTTCCTCAATTACCTTTCCTTTCCACCTCCATGATACCTTCTTCCATCTCCCCCTCCCTTCCTACACCTCATCACGTTAGGCTTGTCCGTGTTAAGCTGCAGCTTTTCCCCTCTAGATACCTTTCTAAGACCCCCATCATTCCCCTCATCCCATCCTCCTCCTCTGCTAACATGGCCACATCGTCCGCATAAGATAGCGTATGTATCTTTCTTCCCCCCACTTTGACCCCTCCCCAACCTCCCATCTCCAGCTCCTCATCTATATTCGCCAGCAATAACGTAAACAGCAAGGGGCTTAGTGGGCAGCCCTGCCTAACCCCTCTTTCTGTCCAGAAACTTTCCCCTTTTTCCTCCCGCACTCTTATTTTACTTTTTGTTTCCCTTAGAACCACCTCACACCTCTCCACCAACCCTTCCCTCACTCCCTTTTCCTCATCGCTTCTAACAATACTTCCCTATCCACCGAGTCAAACAGCCGCCTTCAAATCTATAAACATAATCACTAGCCTCCATTCTTTCTTCCTCACCTGCCTGTTCATTAAACAGTTTAACACATAGATGTTATCTATACATCCTAGGCATTTTCTAAATCCTGTTTGGCTTGCCGGCAACAGCCCTTTTCTCTCCACCTCCTCCCTCACCCTCTCCGCTAATACTGCCGCATATATCTTGTACGCTGTCTGCGTCAGTGTTATCCCTCTATAACTCCCCACCCTTCTACTATCCCCTTTTTTGCGATTGATACCACTACCCCCTCTGACCAATCCTCCGGCCACCCCCCCTCCACACACTATTGCAAATCCTCCATAACCCCTCCTGCACCTCGGATCGCCCGTGCTTCCGTACCTCATTTGGAATCCCGTCTCACCCCGACGCTTTCCCATCCCTCAGACCTTTTACCACCCTTATGATTTCCCCTATTTCTAAATCTTTCTCTCCGTCACCCTCTCTTTCACTTTTTCCTAACTTTCCTATCCTCCCTTCTACCCCTCCCAGCAACTCCCTAAAATATTGTTCCCACTGTTCCATCCTTATTCTTTCGTCTACCCTCGTTCCCCTTTTTCTTTCCCTATTCACAATCTTCCATACCTGACTTTCCGTTTTTATCTCCTCTACTTCTTTTTCCCATTTTTCCCTCTGCTTTTTCTTCTTTTCCTCGCACAATCTCTGATATTCCCTTTTCTTCTCCCTAAAAGCTAATCCGTCCCCTCCTTCCTTTCTCCACTTCCTTAGCTCCTCTCTCGCTAACTTTTTTCCTACTCTACATTCCTCATCCCACCATCCCTTCCCCTTTATTTTTTCTTTTTTCCCCATCTCCCCTATAACTTCCTTTATTTTGCCCTTCAGCCCGTCCCAGTCTTCCTGCGACCCATCCCCGCCACTTGTTCTCAATACAAATTTTTCCCTAAACTCCTCCTTTGTTTCTTCCGACCATCTCCCCATCATTCTACTTTTCGCTCCTCCCTTCCTCCCTTTTTTCCCTCCCATCTGCCCCTTTAACCATACCGTTATGGGTATATGGTCCGATTCTATCTTATCCCCTATCTCTATCTTTTCCACACCTTCCCTTGTATCAACATTCCCCAAAACGTAATCAATCACCGAGTTCCCTCTCGCCCCTACACATGTGCATTCCCCTTCCTCATTCCCCTTTATATTTCCGTTCATAATTCCCCACCCACTTTCTCCTATGAATTTGCACAATTTCCTCCCATTCCCATTAACTTTTAAGTCCTTTGAGTTTCTTAACCCTCTCCCCCTTCCTCTTCTAATACCTCTCCCCCTTCCCTCCCCTTTCTCGCGTTAAAATCCCCCCCTATAATTACCCTTACCCCTTTTTCTCTACCCTCTACCCATTCCCCCATCTCATCCAGTTTCCTGTCTAAATCCCTATTCACATATATCCCAACCACCCTCCACCAACACCCCCTCAATCTTCACCTTCAACAACATCATCCCCATCTCTTCCTTTTATATTCCCCCTTTCCATTTCTAATTCCTTCCTCACACCCACTACCATACCCCCTTTGCCCTTCCCATCTTTTCCTCCCTCTTTGCCCATTGAGGCTTCCACACATACCCTTTTGGTAGCCTATTCCTGATTTTATCCCACCCCTTTTCCTCCAACCACGTCTCCATCAAAACTATCACTTTCCAATCTTCAATCCCGTTCCAAAATTCCTTATCTTTATTTAACAACCCTGTCACGTTTCAGAAACTAATCTTATACCCTTCCCTCTTCTTCCGATCCCCACTCCCCCTCACCCCTGCTTCCTTCCCTATTCGTTTCCCTGCCCCTCCATCCATTTTTCCTCAATCTCATCCCATCTTTTCACCTTCCCATTTACCTACTTCATATACCCTATCTGAACATTCTTTCCCTCCCTCCTTTCTTTCTCAGCTTCCCTTTCAATCTTCCATCTTGCCCTCCTCTCCTCTTCTGTTATATCATCATCTACCCTTTCTTCTTGACCCCTAAGCTTTTTCTTCCCCTCCATTACCCTTCTTTTAATTTCCCTACTTGCCAATTTCACCAGAACCATTCCCCTTCCGTCTTTACCTACTTCGCCTATCTTCCTAATTTCATTAATTCCCTCTTCTTTCAACTCCATCCCCCCAACTCCAACTTCATTTCCCCCCCTTTCCTTTTCTCCTATCCCGTCCTCCACTTTTCCCAATTTTCCCTCTATACTATCTATTCTCTTATCTGCTTTTTCCCTCCTACCCCCTTCTCCCTCCCCCTCACCAACTCATCTATTCCCCCCTCTACCTTTACTACCCTTCCCTCTATGCTTTCTAACCAATTCCTCATCCTTTCCCTATTTAACTCTTCCTCCCTCCTCTCTTCCCTCCACTTCTCCCTTTCCCTCGTCCATTCATCTATTAACAATTTCCCTTCCTTCCTTTCCCCCCTCATCTCTTTCCTCATCCTCCTCACCTCCCCCATTAACCCTCTAAACATTTCCTCCATTTCCTTAAATTCCCCTCCCTCATACCCCTTTTAACTTTTTGCGGAGACGTTCTCGTAGTATCGCTTTTTTAAAAAATTGCATTTACATCCTCCCCCCTCCCTCTACGTCCCCTATTCCCCTTTTCCTCCCCACGCTGTCCACATTTTCCGAGCTGAACCACCGCTCTAAATTACCATCCTTTATAATCATCCCTAGTCTTCCCTTCCTTCCCATCCTCCCTCTCCATCCCCTTATCTACCTCTCTCCTCTCGCCCATTTTCACTACACTTCTAACTTTTTCCCCTCTTATTCCTTTCCAAAAGTTCCCGCTTCTCAGTCTAACTGTCTCCTAGTCTACTTTTCTCGCTCCAGATCGCGCCACCTTCCTCCTACTCTCTTATACCCCACCTGTCTACCGCCATACGAACCTAACCTACACTCTCCACTCACTTATCCCTTCCCTACTGCTCTTTCTCTCACTCCCTCACCCTTAGCCCTTTCTCTCCCGCCTATCCCTATACCCCACTAACAGCTCTCAGCAGTTTTCACCACTCACACTTCTTTCAATTCTACTCTTACACACCAAAATCACGCACAGCTAATTACTTACCACAACCTCTCACACAACCGGAAACGGACGTCAGTTTTTGTTACATAATAAAGCTATTTGATGACACATTTTTTATAAATTTGTATCTCCCTTTTTAAACTATATTTGTTGTTTGTGTTGGTCAAGTTTCGTGCATGAAAGTTATAGAACGAATATTACTCGCTCTGTTTTCCTTCGGTTTCCGTCTAAGTTTGAAGTTATTAAATGCATATAAAAAATCTCTGTTCAAATTCTTCGAATCAGAAAGATTATAGTGAAGAATGTCGTGAAGGATTCGCTAGAACTAATTTATGAATGTTTAGGTATTTGTTAACTATGACTTGTGTTTACAATTAGTATCGGCGTGAAAGCAATTATAAATATGAACTGAATATATTAAATTTGATTGTTTATACATATAGTAGACTTGCGTCGTTTTACCTAAAGCGTTGTGAATTATTACTATTGTTCCTATTAGTATTCACGTTAATTATACAAATACGCAAGATCATGCATAGTGAAAGAAATATACACTTATATGCATTTTAAAAAGAAAACAAGGAACCATCACTAGAACAAAAAATTTGTGATCCAAACTTTAAACGGCAATATCTCGAACGTGAAAGTATGTAACATGCAGCGATATTCCTTACAACCACAGATACAGTTACTCGAATTACTAAAATTCGTCTCCTTTAGAGCGTCCGAATATTAATTCGAGTAACTGTATATGGTCCGAAGTCGTGCATGTGTCACAATGTCACGTGACTACTGGTAGAGAAAGGGTAACGTTTCCCCTAGATTCGAGACAATTCCTATCACTTGGCGACTCTGACCATAACTTCGTCATTATACGTTGCACAACTCACGGGATTCTTAATTTTGAAACTCTGTTTTCTGAAAAAGATAAATATTGGAGGTTATTCGATTTCAACAGACGCACATGTTAAAAGGAAAAATTACTTGAACATTGATATTTACTGGGTAAAGAAACTGTCATATCGAAAGTTACATATTCACGATATGCAGATAAAGTGAACTTGAACTACAGAATAGCGTATTAATTTTGAACCCAGGAGTATCTTAATGACGCCTAAGCTAAATACTGTATCGATTTTAGATTGATGGTGCTTACTCGGTGCGGTTGCTGCGTATAATGTGGTGTTGGTATAATGCAGGTTTGGTATTACTGTAGACACAGTTTTGTGTCTACAGTAATACCTGCTGCAGTTAAATGCTGCTGTTAAATGTCGTCCAATTTCATCCAAACTTTAATTATTTATTCAAGGACAATATACGCGGACATTACATACAGAGTGTTCGAAAAGTCTGGTAACGGTCGAATATCTCAAAAATAAAGTATTTTAGAGAAAAATGGTTCAGACTTATATTTTATGGTTTCGCAAGAGCTATAAGATGGCGCCATTGGTTTGACCTTGAAGAATCATTTGAAGGTCACGTGAAGGTTACCTCAATTTTTTTAAATGGCACCCCCTATTTTTTATTACATATTCTTGTAGTTGATCTCGAGAGCTTTCCAAAACACTGGAATCAAATGTTTTTTCATGAATTACATTTCGAGTTATAAAGCTTCAAAGATACAATACCGCCGGCATTAGCGTTAACCGAGATGTACCACGTGGAGGTTGCACGGACGGATTTACATCGCTTGTGTGTGTGTGTGTGTATGTGTGTGTGTGCGTGTGTAAACTGGTTTTTACTGAATTATATGTTCGAATTGTCTTCCGTCTGCTGCTTGACAATGACCTAATTGTAGATAAAAGATGCTAGATACTAGACGCAGATTGTATTCGTCATACAAGTTACAATTTGTTTGACGGAAATATACAAAATATTTGGTTCCAACAAGATGGTGCACCGCCACACTATGCAGTAATAGTGCGTCAATATTTAACTAATACTTTCCCAACCCGATGGATAGAAAGACGTGGAGAAATAGAGTGGCCCTCTAGATCACCAGATCTTTCTCCATTGGACTACTTTTTATGGGGGTATGTTAAAAACAATGTATACATACGTAACGAAACCTGCTAATGTGGCAGACCTTACCTTAAGGAACGCATACTGCACCAAGTAAATCTTAACTCACCAGAAATGAGACGAAACGTATTAAATGAATTTTATCTACGATTAGGTAATTGTCAAGCAGCAGACGGAAGACAATTCGAGTATTTAATTCAGTAAAAACCCGTTTACACACGCACGCACACACACACACACAAAAGAGATGTAAATCCGACCGTGCAACCTCCACGTGGTACATCTTGGTTAACGCTAATGCCGGCGGTATTGTATCTTTGAAGCCTTATAACTCGAAAAGTAATTCATGAAAAAACATTTGATTCGAGTGTTTTGGAAAGCTCTCGAGATCAGCAACAAGAATATATAATAAAAAATAGGGGGTGCCATTTAAAAAAATTGAGGTAACCTTCACGTGACCTTCAAATGATTCTTGAAGGTCAAACCAATGGCGCCATCTTATAGCTCTTGCGAAACCATAAAATATATGTCTGAACCATTTTTCTCTAAAATGCTTTATTTTTGAGATATTCGACCGTTTCCAGACTTTTCGAACACCCTGTGTATCGATTTTAAACAGGTATTCCTTGATTGATGGACCATTTGCAATAAGACTATTCTACATATACTATTCTCTATAGTATCTTTCTCAGTTATAATCAATAAAAATAAAATTATTTTCTCAATAATAGTCAATAAAAGTAAAATCATTTTCTCAATAATAATCAATAACAATAAAATCATTTTCTCGATAATAATCAATAACAATAAAATGATTTTCTCGATAATAATAAATAAAACTCAAATCATTTTCTCACTAAAAATCTTTCTCAATAATTGGCGAATTATATGGCTTTAATTTTATTGTTTTACTATTGCATATTTCCCAAAGGAATTATTTTAAATATTGTAGACGATTCTTCGAACGTAGGCGACGCACAGTGGGGTATTTCGCTGCAAAACGGGAATAAAATATTGTAGCGTTATTTATTGGTTCAGGGTAATAAATAAGTAGGTCGTTGTATTCGTGTTGACTCCAGCTATAAGATTCTGAAATAAAAATTGTATATTAACATTTAAAAAATCAAAATAATTCTTATTTTTTGTCGAAAAAAGATTGTTTTCAAATTTTAAATATACAATTTTGTACACGTCTAAATACTATTCAACTTTTATTTCAAACATTTTGTCGTCAGACTATCCGAACTCTTGAAAAGTAGTGATAATTGAATGCTTTGATTACGATGTACTGAGTTGAGATAGGTGTACAAACTCTTCACAGATTTCATTCTGTTATCATCTAAATTAGTATTGTTATTAATATTCGAACATTACCAATCATTCTGTAAGTTTTTTTTCGATTTCAAAACTTTATTGACGATTTTGGTAAACTATTCCGCTTTATTGCGCACTCTTTCTTGTACTATTACATTCGATAAAGGTTTACGATCATAGTTAAAAAAGAATAGGTTCCGGATCGTTCTGAATTGGAGTGTTATAACTAATTTAAGTAGAAATGAGCATCGAAAGTCGTGACTTTCGTTTTGAAATCGAAAAAAACTTACAGAATGATTGGTAATGTTCAAATATTAATAATAGTATTCATTTAGTTGATAACAGAATGAAATCTGTGAGTGCCCTGTACACCTACCTGAACTCTGTACATCGTACTCAAAGCATTCCATTATCACTACTTTTCAAGAGTTCGGATAATCTGACGACAAAATGTTTCGAATAAATGTTGAACAGTACTTAAACATGTATAAAATTCTATATTAAAAATTAAAAAAAAAAATTTTATTTACAAAAAATAAAAAATATTTTGATTTTTTAAATGATAATATACATTTTTTATTTCATAATGTTATAGCTGGCGTCAAGATGAATCCAACGACATACATTTTTATGACCCTAAGCCCATAAATAACGCCACAATATTTTATTCCCGTTTTTCAGCCAAATACCCCAATGTGCGACGCAGAGAGTTTTTGTTCATCATCGTTTCGGCGTTACTTTGTTCATCATCGAAACAAACAACCAGTCGAATAAACTACATTGCAAAAGTAAGACGTCTTAATTTAATTTCCCGAAACGTCGTCGACTATAAATTCAGCCGCTTGTGGTACACGCTGACGTATTTATTTAATGGGATAAAAACATATATTCTATAACAAGTTTAAGATTGTAGAATATATTTCCACCAAAAGAATGAGGCATTATAAAAAATGCAGTATAGAACAAAGCACATAAGTTTGTTTAATTGCTATATGTACAATAATTAATATTACATATAACGATTCACTTTGTTAAAGCAAGGAACCGGTGCAAATCGCTGAACTTTAAGCACGCATAACTATTGAACTACTGAATTCCTCAGATTGCAACTTGGATTTCTACTACATATTTATCTATTACTACTTGGAAAATCTACGGGATTATGCAGGGTGTTTTGTCTGAAACAGGACACCTAAACATCTCTTCAGGTTATTGCGATACAAAAAATATTTGTTACGTAATCTGCATATTATCAATGGACCAAATATCTGGCAAGAATATTTTTATCCAAAGGTCATTTTTTCGGAGTTATCAAGATCATCGATGTTTTTTCATACATAACTACATTTTTATTTTATTGCACCGTGTAACTGATCGAAAAATATATTCAGATATGTATGATAACATGACCTTGAGCTTGACCTGAAGGTACAACTTTAATTTTCGAAGATCAAGGTTATTTCAAGGTCACGTTATTATACATCTCTGAATGTATTTTTCGATCAGTTATCCGATGCAACAAAATAAAAATGTGGTTATGTATCAAAAAACATCGATGACCTTGATAACTCCGGAAAAAATGACCTTTGGAAAAAAATATTCGTGCCAGGTACTTGGTCCATTGACACCATGCACATTACGTAACAAATATTTCTTTCATCACAATAACTTGAAGAGATATTTAGGTATCCTGTTTTAGACGAAAAACCCTGCATATGCAACATGTATGCAAGGTATATGCTAAATGTATGTATAGGGAATACATGTACGGATCTGTAAAATAGTAATTATTTTATTGTTTTATTTATTATAATTTAAATTACAATATACAACAATAGTTTTTTTTATAGTGTCGATTGTAAATTGATGCCTCTTGTCTTTTAAAATTAATTTATACGCTGAAAATAGCGTTTTACATCACATGATGTTATAGGGGCATATTTAAATTTACCCCAATGATGTGCCAGAACCTCTCGTGGTCCTTCAATGTGTTCATCCTTCAAAATCTTGCTTATTTTTAATAATACATTGAAGTGTACGTTTCGTTTTAATACAGATTCTAGTTTATGTGCAATCTTTCCTCCATAATCACCCAGTATAATTTTTAAATTGTCTATAACTGTAGTTACCAAATCTATAGATTCCGTTAGGTGTAAACCTATTGTTTCCAATTTGTTCACGGCCTCAGGTAACATTTGGAAATGGCTCTGAATAATATTTATACAAAATTTATGCATTTATGCAATAAATATGCTTTTATGCAAAACATATGCAATATGAAAAATAAAAATTATATTTTTAAAATCTTCTAATGACAAAACAAATTTCTGTTTAGGTCCCAGTTTTTTATCTATTTTCGATAAAAATATGCATTTGTATAAATATCCACAGTCTAATACATAATAACTGTCGCTCAACAGACTCAAAGGTGCGACAGTTACGGAAAAACATTACTGTACCAGGGTACTCTCACGCCAGGGATCTTCAAATTCATGTTTTCTCGTAAACGAAGCGTCAAATAAAAAAATATTCTGATATGACATTCATTTTTCGGATAGTTTCTGCATGTAGAATCACTACCCGGCTGCTTGTATCACCATCTCAGAAACACTTTGTATACAGGGTGAGTCCGAAGAAACAGAACACCTAAATATCTCCGTTACTGTTCGTTGTACAAAAAAACTTCTTAGGACAAAATTACACTGTTTGAAGGGCCACATGTAACGTTGTAAGGGAAAACATTTTCAAGGTCATTTTTTGAAAGATTTCAAGGTCATCGATATTTTGTTAAATGGAATGAGGTATTTTTAACTTCCCGATTCATAGGGAAGTTACTGTAATTACCCCGAAAATCGAAAATCGATTTTTTAGCAGATCTTCACGTTTCATGGTCATTGGAGTCATTTTAGACTATTTTTATCAAAATGTTTGTGTGTGTGTGTGTGCGTATGTCCGTTTTTATGGTATCAAATTTTTCGTTAACGTTTTCAGAAAAAGTAACAACGCGATCAGGATGATGAATGATGCAATCGATGTGCCCCGTCGTAACTTAGAGCTGATTAGATTTTGGTCCATATTGGTCAAGTAGTTTTTTAGATTTTTAGTTTTTTTTCGAAAAGAGTTGATTCTACAATGCAATTTATAAGGGAGGACCAAAATTTTCCACCAAAGAACCAAACGCAATTACATAAAAAAAATTTTTTTCTTAATTTTTTTTTAACTGATGCTAATGTTACCGCTTGGAATAATCGAAAGTTATTCCAATGCAACAGTGAATTTATCATCTCTACTCCCCAGAATACATTTTGGGAGAATATCGATGAAAGTACAAAAAAAAGAACGATGTTGGCGAAGGAGTAACGAATCGGGAAGTTCTTTGTGTGACTCTTGGAGAGTCACACACCAAATAAAAAACATTAATATCAGTAGGCCCTACTAGCCATGCGTATCACTAACCCTGTCGCAAGAGCAGTCCTACCCGCGAGCTCGCGAAGCGAGCGAGCAAAAACAACCCTACTCGCGAGCGAGCGAAGCGGGCGAGCAACAATAGCCCTCTAGTTTAATACATCAATCGATGCAGCTGGACATTCGTTATAAAAAAGTACTAACGTATGTATGTCGAAAAGTTAGTAGTCCACGAGATATTTCGATTTAAATAACTGTAAAACACCATTACTGTCGTAGTAAAACGTTACACAAGTAAGTAAACGCTGACGTCTTAGTACGACAGTAATTGTGTTTTAGAGTTATTTAAATCGAAATATCTCGTGAACTACTAACTTTTCGACATACATAGGTTAGTACTTTTTTATAACAAATGTCCAGCTGCATCGATTGATGTATTAAAAAATACCTCATTCCATTTAAAAAAATATCGATGCCCTTGAAATCTTGTAAAAAATGACCATGAAAATTTTTCCCTCACACCGTTACATGTGGCCCTTCAAACAGTGTAACTTTGTCTTAAGAAGTTTTTTCGTACAACGAAAGGTAACGGAGATATCTAGGTGTTCTGTTTCTGCGGACTCACCCTATATATCCTTAAATAAGATATACAAGTTCTAATAGAATTTCTTTAACAACGTAACGGAACTGTTTATACGTCAACGTCTGAACCAAATTCAAAAATTCATAATACGTTTGGAATACGAAGAGTACAACTTTAAAACGACATAAAACGAATATGACATATACCAAATGTTTATCTTCGAAATAAAATTGCGCTTAAATTATGAACGACAGAAAGTATGCATCAACTCAATATCTATCAACTCAACTGCGACCTAATAAAATGGAGTAAATCTAACTTCTTTTTCCGCATATAAAGATACTGTAACGAAAGATTTTTTAGAGAACATTCAGCAACATTCTAGCTTCATTTTGCGTTTTTTTATTACGTAAAGTTACAAAATGGTGGAGTTGTATAACATTACCTATCTCCATGTACAGCAAAACCTTAATAGCTTACACTCAGTGGAAAATGTGACTGGAATATAAAAAATAAAACATTGTTGAATTAACTTTAACAAAAATAGATCATCTTCAATGTATCCTACGATTTTTTCTTTTGATTTCTTAATTTTTTCATTTTCTAAAGTTATTAAAAAATCGCACGTAGCATTGGAGATAATACATTTTTGTTTAAGTTAGTACAACAATTTTGTATTTTTTATATTCTAGTCGCTTTAACACTGGACACAAGCTACATACCAAGGTTTCGCTGGACATTGTAGAGTTAGATAATGTTATCCAACTCCATCATTTTGTAATTTTATGTAATTAAAAAAATATGAAAACAGTTCTAAAATGTTTTTTAATGTTCCCCAAGGAAATCTTTTTTCCATACTATCTCTATCTGTATATGCAAACAAAAAGTCAGATTTACTCCATTTCATTAGGCTTGCAGGGTTGCACACCCCCTTAAGGGAGCTCGTATAAGTGAAAGGGGATGAAAGCTTTGATCTACAGCCGATGATTCTGTGTCGGGAGTATCAGGGTAGAAAATTCCTTATCCGAGGTTCTAACGAAGCGAAGGTAGAAAATTGCTAATTTAAATATCCGCCTTACCAAGACGATGAAACGATCAGGAATACTTGATCTAACAAGGTGAAGATTCTTATGGATCGTGAATTATAGACACGACATCCTGAACAAAATACATATAGTATACACTATAGGATTGTTTCGCTCGAGACGGTTATTGTTTATGCTGGCTTAAAGCGTAGAGATGAGTTCTAATGATAAAGGCAAAGCTTGTGCATGAGATTCAGTACGTTTTTGGCATGACTTGGCTAGTTTTACGGTGTGCGCACAGGTATAATTATTGGCTCGTTGTAAATATGCTTAATATATTAGTTTTGGTACAGCTGACATGAGAATGCAAAGCCTTCGCGTCACAGATTTAGTTGAGACTTTACAGAGTTATAGATCTCGTTCCCCTGATTACGAATATACCCCATTATAGGGGCAACTACTCAGTAATTTTCGAGATATTTGCAAATTAATGATGTGGCGTAGCGGCAGCGAGTTGAACTACTACGCCGTGGGCCCCGGGTTCGAGCCCCGTCGTAGTAATTTTATTTTATACTGATCTTTTTACTATTGTCTTCTAATCATTATCTTTTGCGTATGTAGTAATAGTTTTTTCTATTATATCATTTTTGTTTGTTATGTATTATTTTAATATAAAATTATTTTAATATAATTATAATCTTTTGTGTATATAGTAATAGATCTAGTGTTTCTTTTATAAAATAATAAGTATCATTTTCAATTAACCCTTTGGCGGATAAAAGTATATCTAAAGAATAAAAAAAGTATAAAAAAAGTTACTACGACAGGACTCGAACCCGGGCCCACGGCGTAGCAGTTCAGCTCGCTGCCGCTACGCCACACCATTACTTAGTAACAGAGTGAACTAAATTGACATGTTGCGTCCATAAAACTTTAATTTGCAAATATCTCGAAAATTACCGAGTAGTTGCCCCTATAATGGGGTATATTCGTAATCAGGGGAACGAGATCTATAGCTCTGTAAAGTCTCAACTATAAATCTGTGACGCGAAGGCTTTGCTTCTCCTTGTGAGTAATGAGAAGAAACAAAGATGTAGCTGGTATGACATGTTTTGTTCAGGACGACCTTTTGAACGCTTAGGCCAGTCCGTTGGACATCTCAAAGAACATCTCGTATACTGCCAAGTTTGACAACATAAGTATAAGGCACATGCTGTGTAAAGAAAACAACGTTTTCTTCACGGAAGTAAACATACCACGTCTGGGCAGTTGGTGCCCCGAGAGTCGATGACGTGAATCGCCTACTCCCACCCGACCGGCCAGTGCGAGAGGAGAATACGAGCTCGCCTTACTCCAGGCCTTTGTTTTTTTCTTTAAAGACGTGGGAAAAAAATACATTTCCGTACACCCAAAAGGGGTAGTGTAGGACTCGGGGGCACAGGTCGTCGGTGTCCCCAATAACCACTAAAAAAACCACACGTCTAGGATTGGGAGCCCTTTCCTCGCTCTCTAATGTCCTTGAGGAGAGTCAGGGCTCCGCTTTTTGCATTTCACCGGATCGCCTCTCTTCCCGGACTCACTTCCACTCCTGTTCTTTTCTAAAGCCTTACTTCAAGCCTGGGCACGGGTGAAGCCCCTCAAACGCCTGCTTCCCTCACCAAGCTTCCTTTCGGTGGCGCTCCTCGTGACTCCGATGTACGAGACCTGTGTACTGCTTGTGACGGACGAACAGTGCAGCCTCCCCCTTCAGTCTCCACCTTTTCCCCTTCCACTATCCCACTGCACCATGAGCGCCATGAGCACCATGAGCGCACTCCAACATTCTTCACTAACAAGGAGAGAGCGCCGGTCGACGAGTCACGGATTTTCCTAAAACTTGCAGTATTTGAAGATGTCGTCTCCATATGTAATTTTGCAAAGCTATAGCGGCACTACTTAAGATTTTCGGTTATAAAGAGTCTGCGTTAATGAGTCAAGAAGAAGATGAGTGGCCAAGGGCGTAGCGAGAAATACTAGTAATCTGTAGGTTGCTGGTACGAATCCCGCTATCGACATTTTTTTTCTTGAAATTGATATCTACCTCAATTGTAATAAACCTTGTCACGTCGCTTGGTTACTTTTTCAAAAATGAAAAATCCGCGAAGCCGAGCGACACCGAGATTTAATAGGCAGAACGCTAGGCCGCACGAGACGTGGTCCTCTCGGGACAAAATACGTCTGCAAGCTCGAGATTTTGCAAGCAACTAAAGAACGAAGTTCGGGCGCCAGACACTAGAGAGTGTTACGCAAAGCAATTTATCCGCACGAGCGGATCGTTATTATCGAAATCACGAGCCTGCAACGTAGAAATATTCCCCAGAATAGCTAGCGGGAAGGGTACACGGTTCTACACCGGGAGACCACGTGGCGTTCCCCGCGGCGGGAAGGTTTCACACAAGAAATTCACAACGGTTTCGGCTAGAAATTCGTTTATTACTACGATCTTAAAATCTGTCGATCGACTCGACAGTAGTCTTTCTACTAGCCCGCGCGTCACAATAAATCTCGCGACAGGTGTTCGTCGCACGCGCTTTTCCACCCGTTTTCTTCTTCGGCATAAGGAAATCGGCAGCGACGCGATGTTTACGGCGCGGATGCATTAACGGCAACGAGTCAACCGAATTCCGATGGAATACGCTATCTTACACGGACTTGCTTCGCTGAGATCGAATTGATAAACACGAATCGAGCACACGACTACGTCACACCGTAGTACGAACCGAGGTTGGCGAGAGAGAACGACGGCTTCGTCTATTTTCCGAATCCGCGCCTTCGCGTTTCCACTGGCGTCGGACACCCGCAACAGGCAGTGCCGCAGCCACGCTTTCACACCGGATTCGGATCGCTAATCATAGTCCCGCAATAGCTCGGAGGACCCGTATTCTCCCGTGCTTCGAAATCTCTCGAAGTCTTCGCCAACGCGAAGCCACGCTACGTCGTTCTCCCTTGCGACGCGAATTACGAACCGCGCGACACGCTACCCGAGCCAACACGAGGTTTCACTTGAGAAAATAGTGCGAAAAAGCCTGATCGGCGCTTATCAACGGCAACGAGGATATTCCGATGTTCGGCAGCGTCCTACTCGTCCCTTTGTACGGCAGCGGTCGCAAAAACTCTCAATTAATACGCGAGGTTTATCGACTACGCTCTACGAATGTTCACGAAGCAATGTCGTTGCACGCGGTGGCTCGGGAACGCGAAAGTGAAGCGTCCCCCCCTTTCTCCGCATCTTTTCTCCGCGCGAGATTTCGACCTATCGCGCATTAGCATTTTCGCATTGACGAATCCTGCGCGACGGCGAGTGGCGTCTGGCGTCCAGCGACGTATCCGGCAGCGGTGTTCGCCCATTGGTCGCTTCCCGATGAGACGATCGTTGTTAGCCAATCCGGTCGCGCTTCCCGGTTGAGGCGACGACAGTGTAGAGTAGATGATCGCCTCTGTATCTTTTTCCCTCGTCGGCGCCTCCAGGTTGGTTGTCCTGGGCCTCCTTGATCTCTCGATGTGTCTGCTCGGGATTCCGCCATCTTCCGGCATCGAGGTGCTTATGCTCGAGTCTTACATTTCTTTTTGTCGTGAGGAAAAGATTTCCGGTGTCCCTGCCGAAACCCGGATACAGTCCTGTAAAATTGCGTCGCGTCGTTTGGCGCGACATTCGAAATGCATTAGGTCGTGCGCTGAGTCTCATTCATGCCCAGGGAGATCGCTCGTCGTGGCTCTCAACATGTGAGCTTTGCCAAAGGGTGGCCCGGTCTTCCGCTAGAGAGGTTAGAGTGACGCAGGCAACACTGCCACGTCACAACCTAAAATCTACCGGGTGATTCATTACAAACAGGCCACCTAAATAGCTCCGTTAGGATTAGAGATAGAAGAAAATGTTAGAGAGAAAAGTTGTACTGTTAAAGGGGGCAAATATGGTGATATAAAAAAATGTTCTGATTGTAGTCGTTTTCAAGGTCTTTTGAAGGTCATCGATGATTTTTAAATAGCACCATATATTTTTAACTTCACAGTGTTGTAGCTGATGTCGAGACGAGTTCAATGATGTGGTACACTATGACCTTCAAATGACCTTGATCTTCGAAAATTGGCGTTTCTTTGCGCGGTCCATCTCTTCAGGCTATGGTGATGCAACAAATATTTGTTACGTAATGTGCATATCATCAATGGACCAAATATCTGGCAAGAATATTTTTTTCCAAAGGTCATTTTTTTCGGAGTTGTCAAGGTCACCGATGTTTTTCGATACATAACTACATTTTTATTTTATTGCAACGTGTAACTGATCGAAAAATACATTCAGATGTGTATAATAACATGACCTTGAAATGATTTTGATCTTCGAAAATTAAAGTTTGACCTTTAGATCATGGGGAAATAAAATAAATCGAACATAAAAATGTAAGAGATAAAATGCTCAAGGAGGATTTGACAATACTTATTTCGACCTTTCAACAGACTGTTCCGTAAAAAGACTGAGGACTCTCCGTACGCGTATTTCACCATTATTTCAAAACATAAAGACCACATTAAATATATCGTCGGATTCGTCTCGGCATCAGCTATAATATTATTGAATAAAAAATATATAGTTCTAAATAAATAATGAAGGTAAACACAATTTTTTATTAAAAAAAAGAAATTATTGAAATTTTTTGTATTGAGATTTGTAGAAGACTGAGTACTGATTACTTTTTGTAGGAAACATTTTTTTGTTACACCACCGGAAATGTCTGTAAACTCGTGTGAATAATGAATAATATTTGAAAACTGGCTATTCAGGCATTCAAACAAGAGTAATTCATAATTATTGAATGAATGAAGTTTATTATATTTAATGAAATAACAAAAATGTGTTATTACTGTCTTATTTAAAAAATTACAAAAATTCAAACAAGATTAAGTATTATATTTTACAAAGTTACTGACTATATTCGATTGATCATACGGATTTTCTGCTTATAACTCTGTTTATCTATGAATAAACAAAAATCTATACTATAATTCCTCTTAACAAAGGTAAAATACAGGTCTTTAATATGGAAAAACTGCTCCGATGCTATACTACGATGCTGTTACTATAATCTCTCAAATACAAATGATTCAACTGTGAGCTAGTAATAAGTTCGAATGTTTATTAATGGTCGCATAATCTAAAAAATTCATAAGATAGGTCTGGGTTAGGTCTTTACACTCTTAAGACCTGCTGAGTGATCGTCAATGCGTCTCGCGCAACGCGATTCGCCGCGGAATTGCGTGACACGCGATGCTTTAAACCATCATAATTTCCAAGCTTGGATCGATTTGGGTGTGAAATTTGTAGGATCTTTTAGAGGAGACGTTGTTGAAAATGTTCCACTTTGTTAGAGCACGACACTATATAACACTTTTAACTTATCCCTTGTCAAAGGTGAAAAACTTTGACGGTATTCCTTGGTTGACTAAGTATTTTTTTTTATAACAAATTATGAACATTAATGTTTAGTTCCTGGTGCGTTCTCAACATAGATATACATTCTTCATACAAAAACAAATTGGGCACTTAATCTTTAGTAGGTTTTCCAGGACATCGTTATGAAGAAAAGGAATTTTTTCGGTGATAGATCGTATCTGAAAAAGTTTAATCTTTGAACGCTTATTATAACGAGAGTTTTTAATAACTTTAATTAATATTATCGTTTTTGAATGTAATGGATATTTAAGAAACATTGTACATTCGTTAAAAATCGATATGAGGACTTCGATTTTTTAGCTCATGAACAGCTAGCGCGTCGATCTGGCCAACTGTGCGGCGTTGCCCACGAAGCCTCGGCCGATCGTCCCTTTTACACACGTGCTCCTCATTTATTCAACAGACATTCGCTTGTTTAACAGACATTCACACACACATTCACACATGCATTCCTGTCTCTATCCTACAAAAATAATACGAAATGTTACTTTATAATACAACTTACTGTATTATTGCACATGCTCTTCATTAATTACATGCTAGTATGTGTGTGTGACACGAGCCAGGGTGATATTTATCGTAAAAATATGGAAAACAATCATTTTGACGGCATTTAGCACACACTATAAACGCAGCGTTCGTACAAGTGCACGTTTTTTTGAGGACTTCTATCGGAAAACATACTTCGTTCACATTCATAAATATTTCTCTAGTATCATAGAGTTTGGACGCAAACCATGCATACTGTAACATATTTAAAAATATCGGTGTCAATCCTCTCTCGAATTTATTTCACGTTTCTGTTGGATTAAATATGAACAGTTTTGTAGACGCTTTATTAAATTTTTGATTTGTGACTATAAAAGCAGACATCGCATGACTGGACCAGAGGAGTGCATTTCGGAGGTATCACTTTCACGGTATTCTTTCGTATTATTAACTTCCCGATTCATAGGGAAGTTGCTGTAACGACCTCGAAAATCGATTTTTTAGCAGATCTTAACATTTCAAGGTCATTCGAGTCATTTTAGACTATTTTTAGTAGAACGTATGTATGTGTGTGTGTGTGCGTGCGTGCGTGCGTGCGTGCATGCGTGCGTGCGTGCGTGCGTGTGCGTATATTATCAAATTTTTCGTTAACGTTTTCTGAAAAAGTAACAACGCGATCGATGAATAATGCAATCGATGTGCCCCGCTGTAACTTGGAGCTGATTAGATTTTAGTCCAATTTGGTGCTGTAGTTTTTTAATTTTTTTCGAAAGAAGTTGATTCAACAATGCAATTTATACGAGAGGACGGAAATTTTCCACCGAAGAAACAAACGTAATTATATATATTAAATATATATATATATATTAATAAAAAATGATGTATATATCTTTTTTTTTAAATTCAAAAAACTACATACGTCATGTGGTTGTGCACATCCTATATGCTTCGGGTTAAGCCTTTTGAAAATTTCATTATTTTTTCTATAGGATGCACCGTTTCCGAGATACAGCCATTTTTTATTTCCTTTTTCTTTTTTGAAAAATTCAAAAGACTACATATGTCATGTGGTTGGCCATACCCTATATGCTGTCGATTGAGCATTTTGAAAATTTCATTATTTTTGCGATAGGATGCACCGTTCCCGAGATATAGCCATTTTTTATTTTTTTTATTTTTGAAAAATTCAAAAGATTACATACATCATGTGGTTGGGCATATTCTATATGCCTTGGGTTGCGCCTTTTGAAAATTTCGTTATTTCTGCGGTAGGACGCACCGTTCCCAGACATTAGCGTTTACTTACTAGTGTAACGTCTTAGTACGATAGTAATGGTGTTTTAGCATTATTTAAATTGAGATATCTCCTGAACCACTAATAGTCCAGGATCCAGGGTCCCTTTTTACAATTGATTACTATCAAACTAATTTTCCGTGAGTAGCTTCATTTTTGTTAAAACTTATATCAAAATGTTCAGATGGCGCGTACATCGGGCGAGGCGTTTAAGAGGATCTATGTATGTTTCGATTACGTGACTGTACACGTCGTCTCACGTTTAAAATAAAGTTCAGTTTGGATATATGTCTCATCATATGAACACGTGTTATTTAATAGGTTATGGGCCCAGAATAGGATTCAGTCCAGGGTCAATTAGTTTTCAGTAGTGGATTGTTTAACAAATTCAGTTAAGAATGGCTTCAAACTCTCATTATTTAGAATATTTAGCCAATGTGCCGAAATTAAAAGGTCGCGAAAATTATGATGAGTGGGCTTTTGCTGCGAAGAATTTACTAGTCTTGGAAGGCATGGTGAAGTGCATCCGGGAAGACGCAGTAGCCGCGGAGGATGAAAAAGCCAGAGCCAGATTAATATTAACAATCGATCCATCGATTTTTGTGCATATCAAAAGTGAACGAACCGCAAAGGGACTATGGAACAAGCTAAGAAATTTGTTCGATGATTCGGGTTTTTCAAGAAGAATCAGCTTGCTGCGTACCCTGATATCTATCAGACTAGAAAATTGTGAATCCATGACTTCCTGCGTAACAAAGATAGTAGAAACAGGGCAGAGATTGATCGGAACGGGATTCAAGATCAACGACGAGTGGATAGGATCGCTATTGCTGGCTGGTCTACCTGAAAAATATTCGCCCATGATAATGGTGATCGAATATTCTGGAATATCTATTACAGCGGATGTTATAAAAACGAAGTTACTAGATATTCAGACGGAATCTAGTGAAATCGAGACCGGCAGCGCGTTCGCTAGCAAAGATTGGCAATCGAAGAACAAAGATGGCAGAACCAAAATTTACAGCGATTATCGATCAACTTCAGATCCTAGATCGCAGTCTACCAACGTCACGTGTTATGGATGTAAACGCACAGGACATTATAGAAACCAGTGTCGCTACAATACCACGTCGGGAAACTACAAAATGAACTCGAACGCGTTCAGTGCAATATTTCCAAGTGGAAATTTCGAGAAAAGTGACTGGTACATTGGCTCAGGTGCAAGTACACATATGACGGTGGATAAAAATCTGATTCAAAAGGCTTCGTATAAACCATTGGTCACCGAGATAATAGTTGCGAACCAAAATTAATTGAAAACGGAAATAGGCTTTCGTTCAAAAGTAATCACTGCTACATTTACAATAAAAAAAATGAACAAGTGGCAATAGCAGATTTATTTTCGGTGTATACAGACTGAGATTAAAAACAGGCAATTATGCCATGGCTGTATCAACAGAAGCTGATTGTACAGTGTGGCACAGAAGATTGGCGCACATAAACAGCAACGATATGAATATAATGAAGAATGGTGTAGTGAAAGGATTAACCTATGCAGACAAGGCAGAAATAAACCAAGCAAATTGCATTGTATGTTGCGAAGGGAAGCAATCGAGGTTACCATTCAACAACACGGGCAGAAGATCCTCAGAAACACTGGAACTAATACACGCAGATGTGTGTGGGCCTATGGAAACCATATCTATAGGAGGAGCAAGATATTTTTTAATTCTGGTTGACGACTTCAGCCTGATGTCATTCACTTACTTCATAAAGTCTAAAAGTGAGGTATTTGGCTGCTTTAAACAATTCAAAACCATGGTAGAGAATCAACAGAACAAGAAAATCAAAGTATTCCGAACAGATAACGGACTTGAGTTTTACAGTAATGAATTTGAATTGTTCTTGAAAAATATGGGTATAGTGCATCAGAAAACAAACCCATACACACCAGAACAAAACGGTTTGTGTGAGAGAATGAATCGTACCGTAATAGAAAAGGCTAAATGCATGCTTTTCGATGCAAAACTACACAAGAAATTTTGGGCAGAAGCTGTAAACACAGCAGTATATCTGAGAAACAGATCCATCACATCAAGACAAAAAGAAAAAACTCCTTTTGAAGTGTGGACAGGAAACAAACCAGATTTGAGTAATGTCCGAATATTTGGAAGTGAAGTAATGGTCCATGTGCCGAAGGAAAAGAGACTGAAGTGGGATAAGAAATCCAAGAAGCATATTCTTCTAGGCTATCCAGAAAATGTCAAAGGATACAGAATATATGATCCAAGTAAAGGAATAGTGTCAACGAGCAGAGATGTCATTGTGATTGAAAAGACAGAAGAAAAAGACACAACAGGAGCCTTGATAGAATTAAAAACGGAAGAGATCATAGATTCAGTGGGGGACAAAGAAGAAATCAAACCAAAAGAAGAAATCAAACCAGAGGCAGAAGTCAAACCAAATGAAGAACTCAAACCGGAGGAAGAAGAAGCGTTAAGAAGGTCCAAGAGAGTCAGGAAGGAACCAGCGAGATATGAATCTACAAATCTATGCATTGCTGAAACTCCAGATTCAGTGGACGAGCCAATAACATTTCACGAAGCTATGATGGGTCTGGACAAGGAAAGATGGAAGCAGGCGATGAAGGAAGAATTGGAGTCATTTGAGGAAAACAACGCTTCGGATGCGTCTGGAGCTGATGCTCCAGAAGAAGGGACTACAGTTCAGTGTAAGTGGGTGTTTAAAAAGAAACACGATAGTGAAAGAAAAGTGCGTTATAGAGCAAGACTCGTAGCAAAGGGTTTTAACCAAATACCAGGAGTAGACTTTAATGAGACTTTTTCACCGGTACTTAGACATTTAACATTAAGATTGTTATTCGCTTTAAGTGTAAAATTAAAATTAGATATAACACACTTAGATGTTACAACGGCTTTTCTTAACGGTCCTTTGGAAGAAACAATATTCATGACAGTACCTGAAGGTTTTGAGTCAGTTCATAAAAACAAAGTTTTAAAATTAAAAAAGGCCATCTATGGGCTGAAACAGTCTTCGAAAGCATGATACAAGAGAGTAGAAGATTGCTTATGTAATTTAGGTTTCAGAAGGTCTGAAATAGAACCATGCTTATTTACAAGAATGAATGGACCTGTAAAAGTCATTGTAGCATTGTATGTAGATGATTTCTTTGTATTCTCAAACAGTACAGAAGAAACAGAAAAACTTAAACAAGTGTTAAGCTCCAACTTTAAAATTAAGGACTTGGGTCAACTCAGACAATGTTTAGGTATGCGTGTTAAAATAAAAAAAAGGTCAAATGTAATAACCTTAGATCAGGAGCAATATATTGATCAGCTTTTGAACACATTTAATGTATCGGAATGTAATCCGGCAGACACTCCAATGGAGAGTGGGTTGAATTTAGATAAAGAAGAAAACTGTAAATCTAATATTCCCTTTCAACAGCTGATCGGTAGTGTTAAGGATTATATGGTTGTGGAATATACAGGGTGGGGCAATAACTATTAGCACCTTAGATATCTTCGAAACTACAAGTTTCACAGAAATATTTGTTGAAACAAAACTGCACAGTACGAAAGGGGCCATCCGGTGGCGATAATAGTTTTTTTGCAGGTGGACGTACTTCGGACATTTGAAGGTCACCTTCATTTTTTTAAATGGAATGAGATATTTTTTAATACATCAATCGATGCGGCGGGACATTCGTTATAAAAAAGTACTAACCTATGTATGTCGAAAAGTTAGTAGTTCAGGAGATATTTCAATTTAAATAACTCTAAAACACCATTACTGTCGTACTAAGACGTTAGTGTTTACTTACTTGTGTAACGTCTCAGTACGACAGTAATGGTGTTTTAGAGTTATTTAAATTGAAATATCTCCTGAACTACTAACTTTTCGACATAGTTTGGTTAGTATTTTTTTATAACGAATGTCCCGCCGCATCGATTGATGTATTAAAAAATATCTCATTCCATTTGAAAAAATGAAGGTGAATCAATTTTGTTTCAGCAAATATTTCTGTGAAACTTGTAGTTTCGAAGATATCTGAGGTGCTAATAGTTATTGCCCCACCCTGTATATGGCAGAAGTCAACGATACACAGACCACCGGTTTGCTCTCACTTATAACAATTTATTATAAATAATGTCCAGATGATACAAACGTGCTTAGATAATCGCGTGACTCGTGATCGATAGATGATGCGATCGATAGATGGCGGAACGCCAATGATATAGGCAGCGCCTCTAGTGTCGGCAAATGCAAACGATGTTTCCAACTTCTATTATCGATCTAACAGGTAGTCTAACATATTTAGCTATGCTGACAAGACCAGATATAGCATATTCAGTAAGCTATTTAAGCCAGTTTAACAAGTGCTATGGTGATCCACACTGGATCCATGCGAAAAGGATCTTAAAATATTTAAAGAAAACAAAAAAACTCTGTTTGAACTATAGGGATGAGACAGCAGAATTAGAAGGATTTGTTGACGCAGACTGGGCAAGTGATAAAATAGATAGGAGGTCTTATACAGGTTATTACTTTACAATGTCGGGTTCTCCTGTATCATGGGGTAGCAGAAAACAAAAAACTGTAGCGCTATCTAGCACCGAAGCAGAATACATGGCATCTGCAGAAGCATGTAAGGAGGCTATGTATTTGAGAAATTTGCAATCGGAAATCACAGGAAGCTTGCGTATGGTTGTAATATACAATGATAACCAAAGTGCACAAAAGCTAGCGACAAATCATCAATTCCACAACAGATCGAAACACATTGATACACGTTATCATTTCATACGCGAGGCCATATCAAATGAAATAATAAGAATTGATTATTTGTCGACGGCTGAGATGCCAGCTGATTTGTTAACTAAGGGATTGACTGCGGATAAGCATAATCTCTTCATTGAAAAGCTGGGCATTGCAATGGGATAAAATAATCAGTTCATTTTGATTTAGTGGGGGTGTTAAAACTTATATCAAAACGTTCAGATGGCGCGTACATCGGGCGAGGCGTTTAAGCGGATCTATGTATGTTTCGATTACGTGACTGTACACGTCGTCTCACGTTTAAAATAAAGTTCAGTTTGGATATATGTCTCATCATATAAACACGTGTTATTTAATAATTTTGACGAGACTCCCAACAATTTCCTATACGAAAATTCTCGATTGTGGTAGCTAACAGGGATAGCAGGGATAAAATATATCGATTTGGCGATTCTCAAACATTTATTACTAACTGGGTTTTTTTTGTTAAATCTCAAGATAATTATCTAAATTATTGAAAAAAATATTTGTCCTACAAAATTTATGGTTTGATCAAAGAGTCCCCTCCTTCCAACATGTATCGATAACGAGGTCATAAAAAATAATTACTAACCAGCTGATATTTTTACTGTTGCTTAGTTAATATTTATATAATTTAACAGCCACATTGTCTTACAAATTGCGTGGTACGTTATCCCGGTCCTCCAATTCAATACATATTTGAAATTCATGAAATTAAAAATCAATTTATTTTCTGCATTTTGCTATTATAGCTGAGTCATACTGGTACGCATGCGCAGATCATTGCTTACTGTGTATCAGGTATCCCACGTTAGTGTCGACCATAAGCGTGCAAAGATTTTTTCAGCCGACCACGTGTTTGTCTTTCGAGAAATAATTTCAACAAATTTTTTTTGTGCTGCAAAATAATTATGGAGTGTTTTTTGTGTAATTTGCTTTGTGAAAACCCTACTTTTCGAGAGAAAAGAGAAGTAAAGAAATTTAATAAAGACATTTGGCGTTTTTGCAAAACTGTTTTATCTGCTCGAAAGCATCATCAACACAAATATCGAGATGTTGTACTGCCTGAAAGTTGGAATAACGAGTAATATGTAATCATTCCTCTTGCTACAAAGAATTTCGAGTGAAATCTAAATATTTGTCTTATGAAAGGTAAGTCGATCGAATGTTTTTTCACTTTAATTTTAAAATAAATGAAAAATAATTTATTAAGTTCATATTTTCACGTAATTATGTAAAAAAATCGAGTATTAGTATTATGAGATTATTGTTACATTCTTTAAACAATAAGTTTAGAAAGTACATTATATTTTACATATTTTCTTAATAAATTTGGAGTGTAATATAAATATATTTAATTCAATAGTAAATTTTACCACGTGTTTCTAATTCACTCGATCAAGAGTCGGAGAATTCGAATATGTTCGGAAATTCTCGGGAATACTTATAAATTATATTTTCCATTGATATGCAACATATATACTAAATTTTTTATGATTTTTTATGTTCTTATACGACTATTTTACTAAATATTAATTTAATATAGGATAATTTTCTCAATTGCGATAATGTTATGTAATATTTATTTACAAGGTAAATATTAATATTAATATTAATATTAAGGTTATTTTTTACAAGGTACCCTATTAATACTATTGTTATTTATAGATTGTTTAATCGGCAGTTTATTTAATTTTTTCATGTTATTACAGAGTCAGATATAACGAATGAGGAAAATGAAGGAGATGAAGATGAGAGTGATGTTAGTAGCGAAGAAGATGAAGATTTATCAGATGAATCTGATGAAGATTAATTTTTTTCTATATATGTAAAACACAAATTGTTGTACTTAGTTTACTAGAAAATAAAGTTATTTAAATTTCGAAAAAGATGTTTTCACTTTATGTTATGTTACAAATAGAAAAACGGAAATGACAATTCTTGTCGGACTAGTGATACATACCTGTTTTCTTGTAGAACATTGTTTCATTTGGACAGAGAACACATTAACCTATTACGTAATATTTTTGTCCTACAGTTAGTAATAAGAAAAATGGTCTTGTGGTATTAACAATTTCTGAGTGTAGGACCGGGATAACGTACCACGCAATTTGTAGGACAATGTGGCTGTTAAATTATATTGTTACGAGATGAAGTTGCCTTCCCCTGAGTTAATATCGCAGAGATCGAGTGAAGTCGCTTGTTAGATCGATTGCGGTATCCGAACAACGAGGTTGTTGACAAGAAGAAGACAGACGATCAGATCCTCTTGAGCAATCGAGACAGAAGCACACATTAACGTTTATATTGCCTTGTTGTTGAATTAATAAAGTTACAGTTTCCCTTTTATTATTGTAATGTGTTCTCCGGCGAGACCACGCCGAAGCCTCCGCAACAATATAAATATTAACTAAGCAACAGTAAAAATATCAGCTGGTTAGTAATTATTTTTTATGACCTCGTTATCGATACATGTTGGAAGGAGGGGACTCTTTGATCAAACCATAAATTTTGTAGGACAAATATTTTTTCCAATAATTTAGATAATTATCTTGAGATTTAACAAAACAAAACCCAGTTAGTAATAAATTTTTGAGAATCGCCAAATCGACATATTTTATCCCTGCTATCCCTGTTAGCTACCACAATCGAGAATTTTTGTAAGAGAAAAAGTTGGGCGTCTTATCAAAATGAAGCTACTCCCGGAAAATTAGCTAGATAGTAATCAATTGTAAAAATGGACCCTGGATCCTGGACTATAACTTTTCGACATGAATAGGTTAGTACTTTTGTATAACGAATGTCTAGCTGCATCGATTGATGTAGTAAACCAGGAACCATGCGAGCAACGAGCATACGATATTGGTTTAATGCGACGCCATATAGCAAACATTTTGATAAGTAGGAACTATTGAAATTTCCCTGAAAACGTATAATCTTCTTAAAACGTACACTTAATAATGATAATAATATACTGTAACTAACGAATCGGGAAGTTTTTTGTGTGGCTCTTGGAGAGCCAAACACCAAATAAAAAACATTAATAGCTGTAGGCCCTATTAGCCATTTTTTTTTCGTGTGAAAATGCGTTACGCATACCTCGGCATCCTGGGGGATAACCGAGGTTATGTGGAACTCTCCTCGGGTGAGGGTCGACTCGCAAGCGACTCGATCCCCTCCCGAGGCCTACCGCACTAAAAACACACGCCCTCCTGAGCTACAGGGGAAGTGCCTGTAGTGAAGTGATCACGCGAGTATTCAACAGGTCACTTCCCAGCTTTACATTCATCCTGCAAGTGAGGATTAACCTCCCCCGCACCCTAATCTAATTGGACCCCGGGCGGAGGGACCCGCCCGGTGTCCCCATCCCTGGAGCCTTCGAATTGAGCTTCCCGAGCCCCAGCTCGGTCCACCCACAGCTTCCGGTGCCCTCGTGCCCCGCTCGGAGCGGAGAACCCGAAGGTCCCCGCTCCAGCCAGGGCAAGAGGGCGCCGACACCGGTAAGGGAAGGCCGTCGGAGGCGCATCCAAAACGCCCCGACCCTCCCCACCCCACCACCCACACCATCCCAGAGCTCGGCTCCGGGATGGCCGGCGCCCCAGCAAGGCTAGGCCTAAGGGAGCCGAATCATCCCGGGAGAAGTTACAGGGCCGGGGTCAGCTCATTCCCCGGCAGGCCCTACTAGCCATGCGTACCACTAACCCTCTCGCAAGAGCAGTACTACCCGCGAGCTCGCGAAGCGAGCAAGAAAAAACCCCACTCGCGAGCGAGCGAAGCGAGCGAGCAACAATAACCCTCTAGTTTTTATGTTCGATTTATTTTATTTCCCCATTTCCCGCAAATAAAAAACATGTATTTCCTACTTCAAAAATCAAAATAACTTCTAAGTAATAGATTTTAGGTTTATTATCAATTTCAAGAAAAAAAATTTCGATGGCGGGATTCGAACCAGCAACCTACAGATTACTAGTATTTCTCGCTACGTCCTCGGCCAATTATCTTTACACATCAAAATCCGTGACCCGCCGACCGCGCCCTCTCCTTGTAAGACCGTAGACCGCGGTGCCAGTGTCGCCAGATCGCTGGAATCGAGGGGAATCAAGTACCCCCTCTCTGGTGACCAGTCCAGTCTACGGCACGGGCACCGTGATCTACGGTCTTAGTGGGGGACGTTGGAGTGTGCGCGTGGTACTGGAATGGGATAGTGGAAGCGGCAAAGAAAGAGTAATTGAGGACGTTTCTGCCTCAACTGGCGACATTGCACGGTGCCCGTGCCATAGACTGGTCTGGTTATCAGAGAGGGGGTAAACTGTATTCTCTCGATTGCGGACGAGCGCGTACTTCCTTCATAGTAACGACGGATGCTGGTGGGGGACAGTGGGCGCTACGATGGGGACATTCTTGTCTTAATTGCGACAAAAATGCCCACGCCTGCCTTACTTACCTTTAGAGATGACGTGAACTGCTACTTTTGGATCACTCGTGGTTCGATCACGTTCGTTCTCATCACGGTGATTTCTAACAGTGACTCGTGATTTTCGTATCTTCAACCGTGATTGTGATTCTGCGATTACTGTGACAAATCACGGTTATTGATTACCACGTTATTTCCCATGCTTCCGCCGCGGTCCGGTAACGTCGCCCGTTTCGTCTCTGTCGTACATGTGTTCGGTACTGGCAGACATAGGGTAACTTTTTCCCCTCAATCCGTGCTCCCCTCATATGACGACTCTGCTGCGAGTTTGTAGTCCCCCCTCGCGCTCAGTCAGTGTCTCCAGATTGAGAAAACCTAGGGGAATACAATTTACCCCCTCTCTGATGACCAGAGTAATATGTGACACGTTGCGCGTGCGCGACGGGGATTGTATGGGGCGAATGGGATACACGTTGCGCAAGCGGCACATCAGGTGACCTGTCTACGATCTTAGTGGGGAACGTTGGAGTGTGCTCATGGTGGTGGAATGGGATAGTGGAAGTGGAAAAGGAGGAGAGGTAAAACCGGCCACTTTTGGTCGTTTCTGGAGACAGTGGGGTCGATCAAGCGACAGGAATGCAATAATGAGGGTAGCCGATTCTACGCGTCGTCGACTCTCAAAGCACCAATAGTTCAGGGCTTAAATATATTGGGTTGGCAAGAACGTAATTTCGGTATTCTGAGGCAGTGGTCGGCAACGACAGTCGCTTTTCATCCAGTTTTCGACACGCTAGCAGGCTTGTGCGAGAACTCGAAATCTCGGGAAACCCGACGCTTAGGTCGAGTCGGGAAATCTCGGGCGAGAACTGACGGGATCCCGAACGTATGATACACTTCGGTTTCCCGAAAGTATCCTGCTGCCTAATATATAATATACAATATACAATATACAATATACAATATACAATATACAATATACAATATACAATATAAAATATACAATATACAATATACAATATACAATATACAATATACAATATACAATATACAATATACAATATACAATATACAATATACAATATACAATATACAATATACAATATACAATATACAATATACAATATACAATATACAATATACAATATACAATATACAATATACAATATACAATATACAATATACAATATACAATATACAATATACAATATGCAATATGCAATATATAATATATAATATACGATACACGATAGACGATACACGATACACGATACACGATACACAATACAGAGTACAGAGTACAGAGTACAGAGTACAGAGTACAGAGTACATAGTACATAGTACATAATACATAGTACATAATACATAATACATAATACATAATACATAATACATAATATATAATATATATGTTCGTAATAAAATGTAGCGCTTGTGGGATTCATCATATGTATCGTATGTATACTGTATATGTACATAGATTGTATACCTATATAGATGTAGATATTATGTAGGTACATACATACATTGTAGTTAGATCGTTACGGCGTGTCAAAGACGCTGCGCTGTGCCGAGCGCCGCGTCGCGCGCCGTCTCTTTTTGTTGATACTCGCTCTCCTTCTCGGGATCTCGATACGTTCGTATGTAGTGGGATAGCTTCGGGATCCCGAAGAGACATAGGCAGCAGGGTACTTTCGGGAAACCAAAGCGTATCATACGTACGGGATCCCGTCAGTTCTCGCCCGAGAATTCCCGACTCGACTCGTTCCCGACATTTCCCGCTCCCCGTGATGGCTCTAGTCCTCGAGGCAGCTCAGGCGCGTACCTAATTGGGAACCTATTGATACGGGTGTCGCTCTAATGCGTCACGCGCAGTTCATACGGTCTGGGTTAGGCTGGGTTAGATGGGACTATGGCCGTCGCGGGGAGCGAGACGCGCGGCCGGGAAGGAAGCGTAGCGAGTCGAAAACTGGCTGAAAAGCGACTGTCGTTGCCGACCACTATTCTAAGGTGAAATCACGAACCTAAGGGCTGTGTATAACCCTGGGGGGAGGGGGGTCTGGCGAAAGACGGAAGGAGTATCAACTTGTCGGCCATCTCTAGTGGCAGACACTGTAGTGCGCTCTATAGGCGACTTTCTCAAGGAATAACCCCACTTCTCCCGCCCGCGCGTCTTGTTTCCCGTGGCGCTCAGAGTACTATGGCCGCTACGGGGAGCGAGCATAGACTTGTAGAGATAGACTGCGCGGCCTGTACGAAGCGTTGAAGCCTGCCATGGTCGTATATCTATCTCACTCGCACACCGATTGTTGGTTCCTACGCACTCTCCACTTTCATTGGGCGAATCTCTCTCCACCAACTCGTCAATTAGGAAGAGAGCGCCGTACGACCACAACAGACTCTCTCCTCTCACTCTTTATACCCCGGTCGCCATGGCAGGCTTCAACGCTTTGTACAGGCCGCGCAGTCTATCTCTATAAGTGTCAGTGTAGCCAGATGAGGGGAGTCACGGTGAAATGATGTACCCCCTCTCTGATGACGGGGAATGAGTGGGACGAATGGGAGACACGTTGGCAGTGTAGCTAGATGAGGGGTGTCACGGTGAAATGATGTATCCCCTCTCTGATGACGGGGAATGAGTTGGATGTTCGTGATGGGGACCGTGGAGTGTGCGCGTGCACACGGTGCTGGAATGGAATAGTTGAAGGGGTAAGGAGGAAAGTACGGGAGCTCCGTTTGGAGCTCATTCTGGCTTCACTGATAAGTCTATGGGAGCGAAACGCGCGTGCGGGAGAAGTGCTCCTTAAATGTTCCCGCAACGTTATATAGATGGCAATACTAGTAGTTGTGCCACTAAAGTCAACTATCCCTCCCCGTTCGCAGCACGCCCCCTCTCGCCAATAAATCTACTTTACGCTCAGTCCGTAGGTCCGTGGATGAAATATGTATAAGCCAATTGTTTTATTCAAGTAATGATCTTTAATCAACAAAACTTTTCCATTTTGTTCGATGATTTTGTGCCATCTCTCTCGTAGCTTCATAATTCCGCGCTCATAAAACTTTTGGTCCTTATCGGCAAGAAACTGATGCAAGTACGATTTCAGGTCACCATTATTAGCAAATGTTTTACCACTCAAAGAGGTTTGTAAACTTCGGAATAAATGGTAATCTGATGGTGCAATGTCCGGGCTATATGGTGGATGTGACATCATTTCCCAACCAAGCTCTAATAATTTTTTACGTGTTATCAAAGATGTGTGTGGCAAAACATAATTGATGATGCCCTGAAATCGCACTTGGATCGGTTTTTTGCCGATAAGGACCAGAAGTTTTATGAGCGCGGAGTTATGAAACTACCAGAAAGATGTCAAAAGATCATCAAAGAAAATGGAAAATATTATTTTACTTATTAAACTTCATTTGCTCGAGTAAAAAATTTCGGTTTTATTTCACCTTAAAAAACACCGAAATTACTTTCTTGCCAACCCAATAGTTCGTCGAAAATCTTGATATGAACAAGAATGTATATTATTGGTGTAACGATTTTTTCATACGAAAATACCCTGTATATCTGTTATTCACTGTTTTTACTCTTATTGGCTGAGTATACTCAGAGTAATATCCCAGTAATATCACAGAGTAATATCACTTACAAATATAAAATTTAAAACTTAATGGAAATTTTAAATTAAAATATAAATTATTCAATTTATTATGATTTATTATCATAAATATTAAACCATACGATTTGAATTTAATTGAGAAGTTAGAAAAATTAGTTTACTACATAATACGAAAAAAATTTGAAAAAAGAATTGTACTTGGTCGGAATTACAGAAAAAATACTAAAAGTTGTTTTCAACTTTTTTATGTGGTCCTGCAATGAAAATTTAAAAAATATATTTTGATAAATTCTTTTCTATGTATTTCTTAATAGTGGGACTCGTGTGAGAAAATTTACTGTACATTTTGACATCACATTTGTGTAGAAAATAATTTCGTCTGCGATTACATTGTGATTTTCGATGTTCCCTGCACACGCTGGGTGTACCCAAAGATGTCTGTTTTTCTGTGTCTTCTATTTGTATTACCATTATCCATTGTATACGTACACGATTGCAGTTGTCGATATATGAATAGCTGTAAGAGAGTATTTGCTCATTTTCCTTGTAAATAATGGATTGTAATAACTACGAAATAATGTATTGCCGTTATACCTAGAGTAAAAATCGAAACGCCATGACAAGATGGTTAGTTACAGGGTGGTGGCGGTGGTCGCAGGAAATAGTGAAGCGATAACCTTGAGCGGACTCAAAGCTGACACACAGTACCAACTGACCGTCACTGCCACCAGAGCTGGCGTCAAATATCGAAGTCGACCAATCGTCTTCCGTACATTAGGTAAGTTTTATGTTAACAACTTCTTTGGGTAAACTTTACTTTACCGGACTCGAAATTTGTGCCTTTCTCCTAAAACTTATGATGTAGTTGGTATGTAATCCAGTAGATTTGTACCTGGCCCGGCTGCAGATCGAAGTTTCGACCCTGTAGGATCAATGGTTCAAGAGTTATGTATTTAATCAACAGTAATGGTATTTTAGAGTTCTTTAAATTGAAATATCTCCTGAACTATTAACTTTTCGACATACATAGGTTAGTACTTTTTTATGACGAACGTCCAGCTGCACCGATTTATGTATTAAAAAATACCTCATTTCATTTAAAAAAATGAAGTTGACCTTCACATGTCCTTTACGCGTCCATCTACAACAAAAACAAATACACTACATAATGTATCACTTCAGACCATGTCACTTCGGTATACAAAACTTTTTCGTGCAACGTGTGAAATTGTGCGTCTTCTCAGTTGTCGAACGTTCGAAACAAAAAATATAAGCAGACCACGGACCGAGGATAGCGAGTGGCGAGCGAGTGCGAAGACGGTTTGTTTACGTTTTATCGCGAGATCAAATCCGGCGTGTGAGTCTGCGTGTGTTTGAGTGTGCGGCCGCAAGTGTTCGGTCGAGGTGTCCTAGACGCCAGTCTGTCGTTAGTCGAACTCGCCAACGGAACATTATATTTTGATCCTCAATAAAGAGTATATGTTAAAATTCCTCTACGAATTCGTAATAGTGTTTTATTCGGTAATACAGCTCATTTTTGGTTCGAATTGAACACAACGCATACTTTGGAAGTTATTATAGGTGTGCAAGTTGCGTGGACCACCTTGTATAAATATAACTGAACACTTTATAAATGTATAAATGTATTATAGAAATAAGGACCCATCAGGGTTTACAAGTGGTAACATCGTCACGCGGCTGACGCCATGAGCGAGGTACGATTAGGAACGTACCTACGTCCGAAGTTTGTGGAGACCTGTGGCGGCTTTGGCGCTGCCCTACGGCAGAAGCCAAAAATTAGCGGGGCGACCAAGGTACCCGATCTTCGTACTTGACTGAGGCCGTCTGAGGCTAGAATCGTCGCGCATGCGCGAAAAAAGCGCCTTACGTACCATCACTGCATGAGCGTTCTATTGCCTTCCGCGTTTGGTGGAAAAAAGACGTCGATGTCGCAAACTTCAAAGGGGGGTTTCTCAAGATAAAAGTCTGCTCTATCGCGTCGATTTTCCGCTGGACCCTTATTTTTTGAGATAAATTGAAAAATATCCTCAAAAATTGGTGCAAAAGTGGTGTCTCTCCGTCTTTAATCATCGTTTAAACAATCATAATGTATTAATATTGGATATCACTGTATTCGGGAAAGTCTACAGAATATTTTGCTGCAAAGAACAATTCAACATCTTTTATAATAAGATCACAATATTTGTTTAAAGTTGAAAAATATGTTCTTTTTCAAAACCATGTTCCTCAAAAACTGTGCGTATAGGAGAAAAATTAAGGACAGATACGGAATCAGCGCAAAAAACTCTATAAGAAGGTCCCAACAGTAATTAGGGAATATAAAAAAAGTTGAAATTTGTTGGACGGTGTTATAAAAAACAAAAAAATAATTTTTATTGTACAAACAAGAATAACAATTGACATTATACCATATTATATTGACAAATCATTATTGTCATCACTTTTTTCTTCAACATCTTACAATATTATGGGGCACGCAGTGGCTCAGTGGGTAGAGCGCGCGCCTACGGACTCCGTGGTCGCGGGTTCGATCCCCGACGCCGGCACCTCTGGAATACTCCATGTGCTCTGTAGACTGTGGTGCCCAAGGTGGTTCGGAACCCACCTTATAAAAACTGTAGGTCCCGTCGTGAAATAATTCCGGAAAGGAGTTCGAAAAGCGACGTTAAATAACATTAAAAAAAAAAAATCTTACAATATTAATTGTTCGAATATACCATCAAAATGCCAGAGGTTCGGCCACAATTCAGGCGACACATACGCTTTAAACAATAATTACTTGTGTACCAGGACCGAACAGGATGTGATTTTTGCACGATTTCATAGAGAAATGAACGCTTTTAATAATGCACTTTGATACAATGAGGGCCCATGGGGGACTCGAAAGATATCCTTCACCAATGATTGAAAACTTTGAAGATTCTCTTTAGTTTATTGAGCATTGTTCTTTCAATAAATTATAAATATTAAATCTTAGTACAAGACATATATTCTAAATACAGACAAATACTATTAATTTGCAACAAAAATGGACACATGATATTAAATAGATTCTGCAGTGTATCAATAAGAAAAGAGGTAATTTTTTCGGTGGCAAATAGGATTCATAAAATGTTGATTTTTAATTGCTTGTTCTAATCACAATTTTCAATAAATCTCATTAATTTCATCATTTTCGAATGTCATGGACATTTAGATTTGGGCAAGTTGGTTTTTTACCAAATGAACAGCTAGATCGAGCGTGTGGACCAGTGTGCGGCGGTCCGCAGTGTCGTATGCACATGAAATGGTACGGGAGACATTGGAACTTTCAACAAATATCTATACGAAGTATGATACTGCCAGAGTTGGGCAGGAATTAATTACATGAGTAATTAATTACATTTTCAATTACATGTGCAAAAGTGGACTATAATTATAATAAGAAAACGGTGAAATGATCCACAACAGGGGTGGCCAACCTTCTGCATACCATGCGTAAATTTTTTTTCACATATGAGTTCAGATGCGCTATACAACTCGAGCACTTTTTCTACCTTCTTACATTCATTGTTGTGGTTGGAAAATAGGAATAGGAATAGGATCGGCTTCGGTTAGGGGAGGAAAAGGGATAACTCAATCACGCAACTAAATTAATTAACGTATGCCAGTTGAAACGACACACGTCCATTGAAGCACCAATCTACAATAGTGAAAAATAATCTTTTGGGCGAGAGGGCGATCGCTGTCATGAACACTCCAATTCCCATCCTATAATTGTAAACTGTTAAAAAATTGCGACGAATTGATGAATAAGAAGGCTGTATAAATTCAACTGAGAGCCTCAAGTGTTGAAAATATGAAGATGGATTCAGTTATGGCGCCTGCTTCAAAAGAATAAGTATAGGCGCAAGGATCCAATGCGCCACCTTTAATCATCCAATGCGCTACGTTTGTCCATGGTCCAAAACATAAAAATTAGTGGTTTAAAAGAACAATTACACTGAAGTAATTGTTAGACTCAATTACAATTACTGTAGTTGTGTTAAATAATTGCAATTACTTCTGTAACAGTCCTGGGTCCCGGTGCGCGACTTTCTCGCGGTGGTGCTCCTCGTAGCCGGTATAGCTCGCCGATCCAGGGTTCGAAACGGCGAGGAGAGTATTCGGCACGGGGAAAGGAGTCGGTACGGTGTTAGTGAAATAACGAGACGTGTGTTTCGAAATATAACAGTGTTCGCTGCCTGGTGATTTATACATTCCGGTGTTTCTGCATACGGTGCTCCCGGACGCGGTGTTCGATTTCGATGATACGGTGCGCGTGAGACGATGTAATCGAGTGCGGTCGAACGCGGGGGTGCTACCTGGACCTGTAGGAGATTGAGGACGGGCTCGGGACAGGTGGGAGACTTGTTGACCGCGGCTACTGCCGTGGTCTCCCTACCTAGGCCGGGTTTTATTGGATCTCTGAGGTCGGTGACGCACCGTCCCTCAAATCTCCTCCGGACAGTCCTTCGGGGAGTTCGAAAGGTGATGCACCTTGTCTTACTCGGCCGACCTCGCGGACGACTCGTCTCACGAGGATGCAGGTGACGCACCGTGCTCTTTCAGGCTTTCTAGGTGGTTCTTAGGCGATGTGGAAGGGTGACGCACCACTTCTAGTTCGGCCGATTTCGTTGACGGCTCGTCCCACGAAATTACCGGTGACGCACCGGAGCGGTTCCTCGGTGGAACACGGTTCGCACCGATGGGAATCAGGATCTCGACGACGAGTGGGTCGCACGGCGAACGGGCTCGTAGTCGGCGGGTACCGGGATCCTACTCGCAGAGCAGGATTTCTGGCAGGATGTCGTCCGGGATAGCTCCAGGCGGACTCAGGTCATTTTGAGAGGTTCTTGACGGCTTTTATAGGATTTGTTCGGTGGTGCGGGTTGGTGGTGCGGAAGGGTGTTTTGGTGGTGGTGTAGATGTTTTGGAAATTTGCTGTTGGATTCCGTTAGATCAAGGACCTAGGCGCGGGGCTGGAGCGGTGCAGGCGGTGCTGTTTTGATGACGGGGGTTCGGCGGTACGTTGCGCGCTTTGAATTTCGCGTATGACCGGTGGAGGTTTGACAGGGGTATCTTAGTAACAAACCTACGTTTTTGTAGGTCTGTTACACTTCTTTCACAATTACTGTAATTGTAATTGTGGTCCGCAATTATAATTACTGGTTGAGCCAAAGTAATTGCAATTACCAATTACAATTACATGTAACTGTAATTTTATTCCCAAGTAATCTTAATGCATTACAAGTAATTGTAATTGTTAGTTGCAATTACAAGTAATCGTAACTGGTAGTTGCAATTACTTTCCAGCAGATGACTCTCGCGCGTGAATATTCACATACCGCTATGGTACTCTCACACACCGCTAGACCATGTATACGTACGCGAGGATTGCAAGGGTCCGGGATTCCACTTCTGATTTACCGATAATGCAAAGTCGGGGTTTTTTAGTAGTCAAAATCGCTAGATGAAAGATCAACCTAGGGCACTGTTTACCTCAAGAATCCTTCTTTTACGATTCCGAGCAATGGTTTTGCAATATTTGGCTGCATGTTGCCCGTCGCATGTTGCCAGTCAGATGACGCTGCAGTCACGTAGCGTAGTAGCCTCTGTAGAGCCAGCGTAGTAGCCTCTGCGACGGGCAACATGCAGCCGAATATTGCAAAATCACTGCTCGGAAACATAAAAGAAGGACTTTTGAGGCAAACAGTGGCCTGGATTGATCTTTCATCTAGCGATTTTGACTACTAAAAAACCTCGTTCTTGCATTATCGAGAAATCAGAAGTGAAATTCCGGACCCTTGCAATCCTCGCGTACGTATACATGGTCTAGCGGTGTGTGAGAGTACCCTAGCTGTGTGTGAGTGTTCACGCGCGAGCGTCGTCTGTTCGGAAATTGGAAAGGAATTGCAACTACCAGTTACAATTACTTGTAATTGCAACTAACAATTACAATTACTTATAATTGCATTAAAATTACTTGAGTGTTGCAGAAATAAAATTACAATTACATGATAAATGTTGAATTAGATTTCGATCGTAAATTGTTGATAAATAGACAATGATATTGGCGCTCAGGTTCGCTCTGGTTGAGCCAAAGTAATTGCCATTACAATTACAATTACATGTAATTGTAATTGTAATGGCAATTACTTTGGCTCAACCAGTAATTGTAACTGCGGACCACAATTACAATTACAATTACAGGCAAGGGGGATAGCCGATCTTCGTATTTGACTGAGGTCGTCTGAGGCTAGAATCGTCGCGCATGCGCGAAAAAAGCACCTTACGTACCATCACTGGCGGGCCCTGCCTTATACACTGGAATATCGGAAGGCGGTTGACGACGGTATACAGGGAGGTCCGTTTAAATACGAACACCTATATATCTCGGTTATTATTAGTCGTACAAAAAATCTCCACAGAATAAAGTTGTACTGTTTCAAGGGGCGAATTTGATGATGGTAAAAATTTTTTCTCAAGATCATTTTTTTACAAGATTACAAGGTCATTGATATTTTTTTTAAATGGAATGAGGTATTTTTTAATACATCAATCGATGCAGCTGGAAATTCGCCATAAAAAAGTACTAACCCATGTATTTCCAAAAGTTAGTAGTTCATGAGATATTTCAATTTAAATAACTCTAAAATACCATTACTGTCGTACTAAGACGTTAGCGATTACTTACTTCTGTAACGTTTTACAGAAGTAAAAAGTTTTCTGTAACGAGTTCCCTTTTCGACTATGATCCAAGTCAGAATCCGAGGAGGACGATGGGATGCTTGCAGGTCGTTGCCCACACAAGTTTTAGCTCGAACTGTAAACACACATCGTAGCGATCTAGTGGGTCGCGCTCGTAGATGCTGCTGTCCTAGCATGGCCGTTCGATGAGGACGTGGATTCGGTGCGCTGTTCCCCCGTGAATCCTTCGTGATCTGCTGACGTCGCTCGTAGGTCCGCTGGTCTCGTCGTACCTTCTGGATACCTGCTGGTAGGCTGCGACAGATCGACGGGTGGCCACACTAGGAGAGGGATTACGATTCTCGACGGTTTCGCAGTAGCATCTCCATCCTCCTTGATGTTGTTGTGCTCCTGGTTGTAGTCGTCGTTTCCTCAGGTCGTCTCTGTGTTGCGTTTCTGTTTTTCGTCGGTGTCACCAATTTGGCGGCTCTAAGATGTTTTGTAGGGAACGAGAAAAGGAAGGGGAGCGTTTCGTCTTAGACCCGCTAGAGGGCTCATCGGTAAGGCTATCTAACGGGCCCTGCTTTAGACGCTGGAATAACGGAAGGCGGTTGAGGATGATATACCTATATAGGAATTGGTGACGGATCAGGTAGTAACGGGAAAGATCTTTCGAGGGCTATCGCGGCCTAGATTGATCTTTTATCTAACGCTGTTGACTTCTGAAAAATCCCATTCTTGCATTATCGAGAAATGAGAAGGCGCATCAAGTACCCTTGCAATCCTGGAAACGAGTCTACCGCCCTGAAAGGCGTTTTGGCATACCTTTAACTAATTTCCTGCAATCATCGGGATGGACGTGATTTCCTGTAGATTGCCCACCCTACCCCAGACCGTGAGTCGTGATGAGAGAAATGAGAATAATACATATAAAGTACACGAAGAGTACAGTAAAGTCCCAATCTAAGCGCAACGAAGGTAACCGTTCTAAGTCAATTCGCCTACCCCTTCCACTGTGAGGCATACCGTTCAAGGTGCAAAGAAGCTCGAGCTGCCTCTGTCGTCGAGTAGTGTAAATATGCGGCGTAATCCGATACCGGGTCGGGAATATCGGTGTGAAACACTACTAACCCATTTACAAAATTTCTTTATGTTTCATTATTTTTTATGGGGCTTTCACCAACTTATTTGTGGCTTTTTTCTGATTAAAATGAGTCGTTTGAAAATCTCAAACGGGCTGTAGGTCCGTTAATTTGCAAAATTCTGGTCAAGTTCTTTGAGAACATATTTTTTAGATGTTAAATTGTTTATGTAAACATATGCTATGTATAGCATATGTAATAATAATACTGTATGATAAATTATAAATTATATTAGGTGTACAAATAAGTTCTCGGCCTTTTTTCTTGAAAATAATGATTTATTTACTGTAAGGGTGAGTCTGAAGAAACAGAACACCTAAATATCTCCGTTACTTTTCGTTGTACAAAAAAACTTCTTAGGACAAAGTTTCACTGTTTGAAGGGCCACATATAACGGTGTAAGGGAAAAAAAATTTCAAGGTCATTTTTTACAAGATTTCAAGGTCATCGATATTTTTTTAAATGGAATGATATGTCTTCGTTAACGTAATGTCGTAGCTGACACAATAACGAATTCATCCATGTAACACAATATGACCTATACATGACCTTCAACCCAGAAAAATGGAATAAATAAAATTCAACGTGTAAGATTCATTTGCTTTATTTCTGTTACGAAAATGTTCAAAAATATTTTGCGTTGAGCTGCTATACATTCATTTAGCCGTGAAGTTACAGAACGTATTGCTGTGTAATTCATTTCTGAGGGAATTGACTCACGAGCCCTGACGATTCTTTCTTTCATGTCGTTTACAGTGTTTGGTGGTTCATGATAAGCATCGTCTTTCAGTTTTCCCCACAGATAGAAATCAAGGGGTATAATTCTGGTAAGCGAGATCCGCAACGATTTGGAAACTTGTTATTCAAGAATTGTGTTACGACACGGGAACAATGGGCTGGACATCCGTCATGTTGATACCACATATCTTCACGAATGTCCAACGGTGTATTTTCCAGGATTTAATGTTCCGGTGATAAAGTGAGGCCCAATTATTTGGTTGTTTAAAATTCCGCACCAAACATTGACGTACTGTGGTCTTTGTTTGTCGACTGTTCGTAATCACCGCAGATTTTCAAATGACCAATGATGCATGTTTTTTAAATTTATCTGCCCGTGATTCGTAAACGATGCTTCATCCGTAAATAATACTTTATTAAAAAATGCTCTATCGTTGATCAATTGTCTCAATCCCCACTGGCAAAAGTTTACACGATTTGCAAAGTCTCTACCATGAAGTTTTTGGTGAATTGATAGGTAAAAGGGGTGAAATTTTAGTATGGAGTATTTGCACTACAAATTTTTGACTAATGCCACTTTCTCGTGCGATTTGCCTCGTACTAGCATGATGATTTGTATCCACTGCTGCCAGAACATTAATTATGTGTTGCGTCATTCCTTACAGTCCTCACGTTCGTACATTTTTTATTTTCAACAATACAAGTTTCACGGAATTAATTTATCAAATTGGAGTAAACGGAAACTGATGGACAATTACGATTAGGAAATCGGTCCTTGTACAATCGCACTGCTTTTCTTGAACTCTGTCGACTTTCTCCACAAATGAAAATCATATCAATCTTATCTTCCTTCGAGTAACGCATTGTGAAACGTTCATCGATAAACTGATAGATTAGAAATCTTAGAAACAATGGAAATCTGATAGCAAGAAGGTCTTTAGAGTAATTAGTAGTTGATAAACACGATCCTGTACGAACGCATAGGTGAAGGTATATCATAAATGTATTCCTGTTGTTAGGGATTAATTAGTGGAAGTGAATAACACATAAAATATAATTTAATCTTACTCATACACACATGACGTGAACACTTCGAGCGATCGGAGAAGAAGAAGAAGGAGTAGAAAAAGAACGCGCTTATATATAAGACGACAGATGTCGCTGTACATAGAAAAAGTCATAGAACAAATAAATACAAAACGCGCGTATTACAAACGGATACAAATATAATTCCAACAGTCCCTCCTTAATGTGTGCGTTTTAAAGAAATAATACATTTTAAGTATAAAAATTCAAACCTAATCCTAATACACATGAATAATGTTTACTCTTCGACAGTCCTTTTGTTAATACATCCGCAAGCATTTCATTAGTCGGAATATACTGTAAACTAAGCTTATTGTCTCTTAAAGCTTCGCGCACAAAGTGATATTTTATATCTATATGCTTAGATCGACTATGATATACCGGATTATTGGCAAGCATTCTCGCACCTTGATTGTCGCTAAACAATCTTTTCGCAGCTATCCAGTGAGATCGCTTATGACAGTTTGAGAACTGGGCCAAACCTGCTACCGTTCTCATTATATCGGGTCTGGTTGCTAACCCTAGATACATTAATGCTCCAACCAGTTCACGATAAGGCTCATCCTTGGACATGTCATCCTTATCTTCTTCACCATCCTTATCCAGCTTAACATTTACATCGATTGGTGTATCGATCGGTTTTGCATTGCCCATTCCAGACCGATTTAAGATTTCTTCTGTATACTTCCTCTGTGACAATATAATTCGTCCATTCTCTTGAGCGATCTCTATTCCAAGGCAATACTTCGCTTTACCTAAGTCTCTAACTTCAAATTCATTCATTAAATACAACTTAAACATTTCTGTACAATCTTTACTATTTGATGCAATTAATATGTCATCGACATAAACGAATACAATTAGAATAGTTTCTGATGTTCTTTTGAAGTAGACACATGAATCATTAGTAATTGGTTCCAATCCAAAACCTATTAATTTACGATCTAATTTAATATTCCATTGTCTTCCAGCTTGTTTTAAACCATATATCGCTCGATTTAGCTTGCATACCTTACTGCCTTCATTTATCTTTTGAAGCATATTGTTGGCTAACTTACCTAATTGCCCTTTTTCTCCCTCCTGGAGGATGATTCTCTTGAGAAATTTACTCAAATAATCTGGAATCTCCGTAAATACCTCCTCTTCGAGATCTCCATTGAGAAACGCTGCAGTAACATCTAATTGATGTATTTCTAATGCGTATTGAGCAGCTAGGGCTGAAAGTATTCTAACAGAATCAAGTCTTGCAACGGGTGCAAAAGTTTGTTTATAACCAACCCCAAAACGTTGACTATACCCCTTTGCAACTAATCGAGCCTTCCTTCTTTCAAGACTTCTATCAGCATTGGTCTTGTTGTTTAAAACAATTTTACACCCAACTATATTTTTATTTTCAGGACGATCAACAATACTCCATGTTTTGTTTTTGAGTAATTGTTTGAATTCCAACATTATAGCATCTTCCCACTCATCCTTCTCTTCACAATTTAGAGCATCTTTCAGGTTAATTTCGATCAACCCCGCAGCATCATGAAATACATCCTCTTGAATTTCCATATTCTTCAAGTCACCTCCTGGATGCTCTTAATTATTGTTCTGGATATTTGAATTCAACATGTTATATACCTTTTTCGGTCGTCCAGGTTTACCAGTCTTGATTTTCTTCGGTCTACCCGGTAATCGTTTGTCGACAGGATTCTGTTCTACGTTTTCATCACTTGCAACTTCTGTGTTTTGACATGCTGTTTGGTGCTCTCCAATCTCAGTCCAATCTCAGGTTATCTTCCTTTTGATTTTCATGTATTAGTAAATCATTATCGACGTTTCTCTCTAGATTACAATCTTCTAGACTATACTTCTCATTTGTAAACCTGACATCTCTTGAGATTACTACCTTTTGATTTTTATATAACCATACTCTATATCCTTTAACCTCATCTGAGTATCCTATGAAGGTTCCTTCCAATGATCTCTCATCAAATTTTCCTTTGTTAATAGTTTTATCTAATACATATGTCTTTGTTCCAAACACTCGTAAATATCTTAAATTTGGAATCCTTCCCATCCAAATCTCAAATGGAATACTACCTTTCAGTGCTTTCGTTGGACATCTGTTCTTAATGTGGTTTGCCGTAATCACTGCTTCCCCCCAGAACAATAATGGCAGCCCTGACTGTATGAGCATACATCTGGTTGCTTCAATTACTGTTCTATTTCTCTCAGCCACACCATTTTGTTCAGGTGTATATACTGTAGTTCTCCTGGCTTGAATCCCATTTTCCTCCAAATACTTTGCAAACTCATAATTGCAATACTCACGTCCATTATCGGATTGCAGAATTTTTCTTTTCTTTTCTTTGTGATTTTCGACCAACCTTTTGTATTTCTTAAATGCATCCAAACAATCACTTTTTCTTTTAAGCAAATAAATTTGACACCATCTAGAGTGATCATCTATGAATGTAACAAAAGGTTCTCATTGGACCACATATGTCAGTATGCACTATTCTCAAAAATTCTGAACATGGCTCCCTCTGATTTTTGAAGGGTTCTCTGTGTTGTTTACCTAATAAGCACACTTTGCAATCTTTGAAATTATCATTTTTTGTTATGTTTCCTGCAATAGCAATTTCATTTTTCATTAGTTGTGTCAAATCTCTTAAATTCAAATGAGCCATTCGCTCATACCATAATTTAATTTCCGTTCCTTCTTTAATTGAGATTCTATTAGCATATTCATTAACTTCTCTTATATAATATAGGTTACCTACTCTATCAGCAATCATTTTTGTTTCACCTTCCTTACTCTTTACTATAGCTATATCTTTCTTAAATATTACTATATGATCTCTCTCAGTGATTTTGGCAACAGAGACTAGATTTGTACGAAGATCAGGGACAAATAATGTATTCTGTAGTCTAACTGATCTCTCGTCTTTTCCATTTGTGACTATTAAATTTACATCACCTCTTGCCTTAGCTTCTGTCGATGCTTTACTAGCTAAATTTAAATTTTGATTATGTACGTCAATGAGATTATTAAATTTATCCTTCTCGTTGCATAAATGAGTCGTGCACCCACTATCTAAGCACCACTGGCCATGTCTTTGGTTAACACAATTTACTTTATTCTCTTCTAAATTAGCTAAGTTTACATAAAAAAGATCCTCTACATCATTTGCCTTATGATTCAGATTGGCGTAACACCTTGACGCTACGTGCCCTGTTCTATTGCACCTCAGACATTTTACTATATGTTTATTATTATGTGAATGTACCTTTGTTTCTCTTGTATTATCTTCCTTTGGATCTCTGCTGAAGTTATTATCCTTTAATGCCCTTGGTTTCCATGGCTTTCCTTGATTTGTATTCCTTTTCCAGCTTGAAGTCGCCATCATAGCTCCTGACGTATCATTCATCTTCTGTTTCCTCGCCTCATTTTCTTCTAAGATCTTTACTTTTAACGTCTCTACATCAGGTAAATTGTCTCTAGATTCAATTACGCACCTGAAATTCTCAAAACTTTCTGGTAGACTATATAGTAGCATGATGGAGAGCAGATCAGCATTTATATCCACATTCATGGCATTCAACTTGTCTACGGCATCAAACAACTTTTTTATATGTTCCCTTAAATCACCCCCTTCTTGCATACATTGCAATGTTAATTGCTTTAGCAAGGTGGCTTTTCGTGCCTGACCTTTTGAGGCAAATATCGCTTCTAACTTTAAGCATACCTCTCGTGATGTCATACATCCTCTCACTTACTTCAACTCAGATGAACTTATGCTGAGAATCAAATCTGCCTTCGCTTTTTGGTCCTCTTTCCTCCATGAATTCATCGCTTGTATTGAGGCAGCTTCAATTCTTGTAGCCTCCGGCATTGGTTTTGCACCAGACACGTATTACCACAGATCAGCTTTTATTAACAAATCCTCTACTTGCATCTTCCACGTTTCATAATTATCTTTGGTCAACAATCAATGCGTGTGGAATTTATGGTATTAGCCATTCTCAGTTATTCCTTTAAGGAGACAGCCGCGTGTTGACCTAACCTCTTATTATAACTTAGTTAATATACTTAGTTATTGCTCTTACAATAGAGCTGGGCCCATAACCTTTTGTTAGGGATTAATTAGTGGAAGTGAATAACACATATAAAATATAATTTAATCTTACTCATACACACATGACGTGAACACTTCGAGCGATCGGAGAAGAAGAAGGAGTAGAAAAAGAACGCGCTTATATATAAGACGACAGGTGTCGCTGTACATAGAAAAAGTGTAGGTTTAATGGCTGATATATCTTTAGGAGATAATCAGAAGCTTCGGGGAAGGTACCGAATAACATAGCCTACTCTACGTATAGCGGGAACCACGTGGTTAGGACCTCAGATTAAATTCACTGCAGATATTTGTAGTTCAACGAGAACTGTTAAATGATAACTTTATTCACACGGTAGTGATGTCCGTCGTAACCGTACAACGGAGAATATATATATAAAAGAGGTAAGCCTCGAAACACAGTAGGACTGGAAAGATATGTTCAATACGTCTGATCAAAAGAGCTGAACATTTTGAACTGCTTTTTAACGCCAAGCGTAACGGTCTCTACGAGAGACGGTTGGGAGTAGGAGTGCCAACTCCCTATCGGTGATCTCCCAGGCGCGACCTAGGGGAATGGCGACACTAGCGCCATACTCCCTACACACTCCCCCCCGAGTGTGTGCGTGCAAACTTATGAACGCTGCACAACGGTATAAAAGTTCGCAACGCTGGGGATACAATAACGATACAACTACAACTATTTACAATGAGTGCGCACTATATCTACTGTACGATATGTCCTTACACACTACGCGATTACTATTTACAATGTATACACAGGCTTACAACTAATCGGCGATATTACGATGACGGAACTGTTTGCACAGTTTTCGCTCGCGAATATGTTCGCAGCGCATTCCGTTGATCCGTGTCGGAGGATTCGTTAGACGAGGTTGCTAATTCCTCTCGAAAGTGATACGCTGGTTTCACATTTTCTATCGAAACGGATCGCGGTTTTCCGTTCACGTCGATCTCTAGAACGCGGTCCGTAGGGCGACTTATTACTCTATACGGACCTGAGTATGGCCGTTCGAGCGCCTTTTTATTCCTACCGGCGCGCAAGAATACATGTGAACACGTGTCTATATCTTTAAACAAGAAAACACGCTTTTTATGACGCTGTCCTACGGGAACAGGTTTAACACTGCGCATGTGGTCTCGAAATTCTTCAATAAACATTTGCGGAACCGCGGGACCGTCATCGGGGAGTACAAACTCGCCCGGAATTCGCAACGAGGTGCCGTATAGATATTCGGCGGGCGACGAGCCCGAATCCATAACGTTATTTCGAAGACCAAGCATTACGGTAGATAACACGCGTGACCACATAGGGTTCGCGTGACACATAATTGCAGTTTTAAGGCATCGGTGCCATCGTTCGATCATTCCATTCGACGCTGGATGAAACGCGGTCGTCCGGATTCGGTGGCATCCGGATAATTGCAACAACGCGGTAAACAGTCTCGATTCAAATTGACTGCCCTGGTCGGTCGTGAGGGTTTCAGGGGCGCCGAAACGTGAGATCCAGTGATCTACGAATGCTCTACATACGGTGGTAGCTTCAATATTCGCAAGCGGAACCGCCTCTGGCCATCTCGAGAAACGATCTATCATGGTCAGGCAGTAACGATAGCCTTCCGATATCGGCAACGGGCCGATAATGTCCATGTGGACGTGACTAAAACGCTCATCGGGAGCAACGAATTCCGACGGTTTAACATGGTTATGGCGCGTTATCTTAGATTGTTGACAATCTAAGCACTCTCTCGACCATTTCGTGATGTCGTGATGCATTCGCGGCCAAACATACCGCTTTCGGATCACGCGATCGGTAATTTTTGCGCTCAGGTGCGCGGGTTCGTGAAATTTATCAAAAATGGCCTTGCGTGACGGGCCCGGAATGTATGGACGCAATACTTCTCCTTCCAAATCGCATACAATCGCAATATGAGAGGGTCCCCACCGAATTCGCCGTAAAGCTAACGAGTGATCGGTAGAGGCCAGTAAACTTTTCAATTCTTCGTCGGATTCCTGCAATCTCGCGAGCTCCTCCAAGGAGATATCCGCGGCGAGATGCAAGGTATCTACACGCGACAGCGAGTCGGCGACGATGTTTTCGGAGCCAGGGAGATGCTCGATACGAGTAGTGAACTGAGATATGAATGATAGTTGCCGAAGTTGGCGGGGCGATGCTTTATCAGCGCGTTGACGGAACGCATACACGAGAGGTTTGTGATCGGTCACAATTACGAAATTTCTACCCTCTAGAAAATGTCTAAAATATTTTAGAGCTTCATGGACAGCGGTTAATTCGCGATCATACGCGCTGTAATTCCTTTGAGATGGAGTAAACTTGCCAGAGAAGAATGCCAAAGGTTTCCATGAGTTTTGAAATTGCTGTTCTAACGACGCTCCTATTCCAAAATCGGACGCATCGGTAACGAGACGCGTTACTGCATCAGGAGCGAGGTGATTCAGCAAGGTCGCGTTGGCGAGGTCAGATTTGACTCGTGCAAACGCTTCCTCGGATTTAGAGGTCCAGACAATTTCGCGCTTGTCATTCTTTTTCGACTCGCAAAAATATTCGTGCAAGGGTGCTTGCACGTCAGCGGCGCGACGAAGACTGCGTCGGTAAAAGTTGACCATACTCAGAAATCTGCGTAGGTCAGAAACTGTTTTAGGCTTCGGAAAATCCTGAATGGCCTTGACTTTTTCGGGAATGGGTGCAGACCCGTTCCTATCGACTACGTGTCCCAAGAACTCGAAACGAGACTTGCCGAATTCGCATTTGGCAAGATTCAAATGCAACGAGTGTTCCTGCAAACGTTGCAGAACAATGCGGAGGTGACGCTCATGCTCTTCGAGGTTCGAAGAAGCGATGAGGATATCGTCAATGTAGGCAAATACGAAATCGAGGTCTCCGGGGGCACGATGAATGTACCGCTGAAATGTCTGCCCGGCGTTACGGAGGCCGAAAGGCATTACGGTATACTCGAAGAGCCCGAAAGGTGTTATCACAGCAGTTTTCGCGACGTGCGACGGCGCAACCGGAATCTGCTGGTACGCTCTCTGAAGATCGAGCTTGGGGAAGATCGTTGTGTTGTGCAAATTGACTGAGTAGTCGTGCAAATGAGGAACCGGGTACATATCGGGAACAGTCACCGAATTCAAACGACGGTAGTCGCCACATACCCGCCAACCCCCATCCTTCTTAGGGACAAGATGAATGGGGCTAGCCCATGGGCTGCTCGATGGACGACACGTTCCTTCAGCAACGAGCCGTCGGAACTCAGCCTTGGCCACCTGTAGTTTATCGTGCGTCAGTCGTCGCGCACGCTCCGCGACGGGGGGACCCTCGGTCACAATATGATGTAACACGTCGCGCGGCGAATCGCAGTTCGATTGCGATAGTCCTATAACTCCCGGAAACTCAGAGAGTATCCCCGCGAACGGAGATGCGGGATCGATCGATTTCACGCTGAACACCGGCGAGGTTCTGACTGTGCAGACAGTGGAAATTCGCATCAACGGATCGATCAATTTATGATGACGCAGATCGACCAAAAGGCTATAATGATTTAGAAAATCCGCTCCTAGAATCGAGTACGGTACCGCGGCGACGCAGAAGTTCCAAGAGAAGGCACGGCGAAGGCCTAGATTCAGTGTGAGTCGCTTCTCTCCGTACGTCTCAATCGTCGTCTCGTTTGCCGCGAACAATTTTAAACCAGTCGCGCGTTTCTTCGCAGCTTCGTTAGCCGGTAACAGAGAGATATCCGCTCCCGTGTCGATTAGAAACGTAAGACCGAGATCGCGGTCAGGAACATGGAGACGATGTGATGCAGCACTCAGCGCGCTCGCCTCCGCGCGGCTAGTGCATATTAGTTTCCCGCCTGCCGCGAGCAGGGTTTTATACAATGACGCGCGTCCCTTCCGTATTTCCGGTGCAGACGGCACACTGCGGAATCTCGCGACTTGGAACGCGAACGCGTAGTTCTACGGCGTACGTCGCGGGAATTTCGTCTCACGATATTCACTAGATCGGCTACTTGTTTCGTGAGACGATCGACTTTTGCTTCGAGGTCGCGGTTTGAAGAACCTCGAGAAGAAACTGTGGACGCGACGGCATCCGATGTCTCGAGATCGCGTCTAGAAGAGTCTCGCGGCGAGATTGATGAAATCGCGGGCGCGACGGAACCCGATGCCTCGACAACCTTATCGGCCAATTCGGCGAATTCTTGCGGATCGGTAATCTTAGACATGGCCAAGACTGTCCTAATCTGAGCAGGAAGCTGCTCCATGAAAATAGCGCGAATTATATCGTCGCTACACGACCCGTCATTCAGGTTGCGAAGGCGCATCAATATTTGGGAAGGTTTTCCTTCCGTTAGCACCTCACCTTTTAGCAGTCGGCGTAAACGCGCTTCCGCCGAAGTTGAAAAATTTGAAATAATGCGCGTTTTTATTTGATCGAAGAGATCCTGAGGCTGCGGGGTCATAGACAGAATATCTTTAATCGCGGCTATCTGTTCAAACGTCAACGCAGATACGACGACGTCGGCCATCATTTTCTGTGTGGTTATGCGGGCCGCGGCGAGAGATGATTCTACTTGCATGAACCATAGCGAAGGATCCTCGCGAAAGAATGAGGGAATTTTCGGTACGCGATACGAATCGACATGCTTCTCGAGAAGCGATCGCAGAACTTCTTCATGACCCGGAAGTGGTGCCGGCGCGGTCATCTTGCCTATATGCGCTAGCACGTGATGCTACTGAACAGGACCCGCGGCGGTGGGCCTTAAACTATCTCGACGGAAATCTACGCGCGTCGAAAATGCAATGCGTGAAGACTTCTACGGAAATCACGATAACAAATGTTAACGGCTAAATTAGACGCTCGCACTCACGGAAATCGCTCGCAATCTTCTATGCACGCCGGAATCCACCTGTGGAACGGCTCCTTCAGGGAGCAAGATGGCGGCTTCGCAGCGGTGTGCCTCGTGTGGCGGCAAAGATGGCGGACAGGAAACGTCCTTCGTACTGCGGCGATCGGCGAAACAGCAAACTGGTACTCAAGTGCGTCCTCTTCGAAAGAACGTGGCGTCAGTGAGACGCTGCACTCTGCTTGGCTGGACCCTCGACGCTCCTCGATGAAGGTGCGTGCCAGCCAGATTAGCTGCAGGCACGTGATGTCCCAGAAACACGTGCTGATGTCCTTCCTTCTCGTGATCGGTGAAATCACGGCAGGCGACGTATTCAAATCACGTCGGGGTCACCAATTGTAGGTTTAAGGGCTGATATATCTTTAGGAGATAATCAGAAGCTTCGGGGAAGGTACCGAATAACATAGCCTACTCTACGTATAGCGGGAACCACGTGGTTAGGACCTCAGATTAAATTCACTGCAGATATTTGTAGTTCAACGAGAACTGTTAAATGATAACTTTATTCACACGGTAGTGATGTCCGTCGTAACCGTACGACGGAGAATATATATATAAAAGAGGTAAGCCTCGAAACACAGTAGGACTGGAAAGATATGTTCAATACGTCTGATCAAAAGAGCTGAACATTTTGAACTGCTTTTTAACGCCAAGCGCAGTGATGCCAGAATCGTGGACGCGAGGACGTTTCCCCTCCGGCACAGGACCCCCCACTCTGACACCGTGGACGCACCGTCCTCGCCACGTTGCTTCTGCTGCGCACGCGCTACACACGAACGTACTTCTACTCTGCCTGTGTGAGTGCCTGCTCGATTGCACGCGCGCTACACACACAAGCGTACCTCTACCCTGTCCGTGTGGACTACCCGCTACCTGCTCGCTGGTCGACGCCGACGCGTCCCTTCGATTTTCACGTTACCGAAGTTTCGGAAGCATGAGTCGGAAAGTCGGCATCTGGAGACAGCGCGCATTTGAATCCCGGCCCGGCACGGCGCGGCGCAATCCACATTTTGCTAGAACTTTTGATCTAAAAAAGATATCGAAGCGATATTTGGACGAAATTTTTTTTTAAAAACCGGGTTTAATGGTCCATCCTAAAATATGTTTTGTATTTCTTAAATAATTTTCTTCGTTGATTTTTGAAGTTAAGATGGTCCAGCTGGCCCCCAACACAAATTGATTTTTAGTCGAACCATGCTCAATAAACAATTACCAAAAAATTAATAAATATTCTACCCAATACCACACATGACTGAGATTTTTTTCAGATTTTTCAGATTATGCAGACATGTTTAAAAAAATTGAAAATCTCCAAGCATTCGAAGAAAATGCATATTTCGTATTGAACTTTTCGAGATACGAGTTTTATAAAAATTCAGTAGTTAGATATTATTGAAACAATTGTCCTTAATTTTTTTCAGAATTTTTTATAAATTGTATCGGTGTTAAAAAAATCCAAATCAATTTTTTCGATACTTCTTTACTTTTTTGTAGATGTATTATGTAATATCGAATATTTTTATAATCAGAAAAGTAATGTACAGACTTAATAATGCAATATAAAATATTTTATTTACGTTATATTTCAATATGTGAGCAAAACTTCCAACACTTTCGGTTGGCGTGGGCGGTAAAGTCTTCGGCTTCGAACTTTTTGGCCCTTGATCGAATCCCGCACCGAATAATTATTTTTTTCCTTTAAACACTTTTTTTTGTTCTTTGTTTTTCATATAATTATAGCAATGGCATTTTACTTATATTTTTAAAGTGTTATTATTATTTTTAAATTGCGGGTGGAATATAGTAAAAATAATAGTAAATCTTTATAGTAAAAATTTATTATCATTTTAAAAAATTATATTCTTGTGAATTATACTCTTGTGAAACTGTATCCTTTATGGTTTTATTTCTAATTACCTGTTTGGATTACCATTGTTTGAACGATTGGCAAGAAGAGTTCGAATCTTTGTAGACTCGGTTCTATTTTTATCATTAAAATTGGAAATTTTCTGTTCATCTACCGTAATTTTAAATTCTGATTTAAAGACCTTTTTCTTCTTTTTATATACAGCTGTCCTTCTTTTATTAATTTCACATTTACATAATTGCAGCGATAGTGTATCTTTAGCAATGCTATCGTCGTCGAACGTTACGACTTCTTGTTTTGGCAGTTGCGATATTTTCTCTTCAACGCGTGCATCTTAAAATTCAATTGAATCCTTTTCTGTGGGATCGTTCAATATTAATGGATCTCTCCATATTTTTATCATATCGCTATCGGTAGTCTGAACATCCTTATGTTTTCTGTTCTTTTTAACATCATTGTAATTATCTGAGATTGTTTTACTTCACTTCCACTTTCTACTTTTTTGTCATCCGCAGAACCTGTCTTAGATGAATGATCGGAACTTGAGTCGGATTCATTTAATTTCCCATTGACTTCGTTGTTCGTCACATTCAAAGACTTCACTTTACACACAAATACCATACATGACCATCTATCTATTTCTCCGTTGGTACTTTGCCGTTTCTTGAGCGTTACAACAGCTATAAATGGTTCGAAATCGTAGGACATCAAACTTTGTGGACTTATGATACATCAGTTGCCATTGCGAAGATAACAAAACGCCAAAATGTCTAATGTTTGAAAATTAAGAGTTCTTCTAATGATAAATGAAAAGAAACTAACTAACATACGGCAATAGTAAAATATGAAGTTGCATACCATTTCACATTCAGCAGAATCAATAAATGAAAATAGTACATAATGTGAAAGACATTGCAACTAATTGTGAGCCATTATGATGGATTTTCGTAGTCAGAGAAACTATTGCATAAAACATTTTTAAAACATTTTGAAAATATATTTGAAATGTTACTACAACACTTTAATGTAAACAAAGAACAAAAAAAAGTGTTTAAAGGAAAACTAGAGGGCTATTGTTGCTCGCTCGCTTCGCTCGCTCGCGAGTAGGGTTGTTTTTGCTCGCTCGCTTCGCGAGCTCGCGGGTAGGACTGCTCTTGCGAGAGGGTTAGTGATACGCATGGCTAGTAGGGCCTACTGCTATTAATGTTTTTTATTTGGTGTGTGACTCTCCAAGAGTCACACAAAGAACTTCCCGATTCGTTACTCCTTCGCCAACATCGCTAACATCGTTTTTTTTTGTACTTTCATCGATATTCTCCCAAAATGTATTCTTGGGAGTAGAGATGATAAATTCACTGTTGCATTGGAATAACTTTCGATTATTCCAAGCGGTAACATTAGCATCAGTTAAAAAAAATTTTTTTTAAATCTAAAAAAAAAAATTTTTTTAAATCTAAAAAAAAAATTAAGAAAAAAATTTTTTATGTAATTGCGTTTGGTTCTTTGTTGGAAAATTTTCGTCCTCCCTTATAAATTGCATTGTAGAATCAACTCTTTTCGAAAAAAAGTAAAAATCTAACAAACTACTTGACCAATATGGACCAAAATCTAATCAGCTCTAAGTTACGACGGGGCACATCGATTGCATCATTCATCATCCTGATCGCGTTGTTACTTTTTCTGAAAACGTTAACGAAAAATTTGATTACATAGAAACGGCCATACGCACACACACACACACACACACACACACACACACACACACACACACACACACACACACACACATACGAACATTTTGATAAAAATAGTCTAAAATGACTCCAATGACCATGAAACGTGAAGATCTGCTAAAAAATCGATTTTCGATTTTCGGGGTAATTACAATAACTTCCCTATAAAATCGGGAAGTTAAAAATAATTATTCGGTGCGGGATTCGATCAAGGGCCAAAAAGTTCGAAGCCGAAGACTTTACCGCCCACGCCAACCGAAAGTGTTGGAAGTTTTGCTCACATATTGAAATATAACGTAAATAAAATATTTTATATTGCATTATTAAGTCTGTACATTACTTTTCTGATTATAAAAATATTCGATATTACATAATACATCTACAAAAAAGTAAAGAAGTATCGAAAAAATTGATTTGGATTTTTTTAACACCGATACAATTTATAAAAAATTCTGAAAAAAATTAAGGACAATTGTTTCAATAATATCTAACTACTGAATTTTTATAAAACTCGTATCTCGAAAAGTTCAATACGAAATATGCATTTTCTTCGAATGCTTGGAGATTTTCAATTTTTTTAAACATGTCTGCATAATCTGAAAAATCTGAAAAAAATCTCAGTCATGTGTGGTATTGGGTAGAATATTTATTAATTTTTTGGTAATTGTTTATTGAGCATGGTTCGACTAAAAATCAATTTGTGTTGGGGGCCAGCTGGACCATCTTAACTTCAAAAATCAACGAAGAAAATTATTTAAGAAATACAAAACATATTTTAGGATGGACCATTAAACCCGGTTTTTAAAAAAAAATTTCGTCCAAATATCGCTTCGATATCTTTTTTAGATCAAAAGTTCTAGCAAAATGTGGATTGCGCCGCGCCGTGCCGGGCCGGGATTCAAATGCGCGCTGTCTCCAGATGCCGACTTTCCGACTCATGCTTCCGAAACTTCGGTAACGTGAAAATCGAAGGGACGCGTCGGCGTCGACCAGCGAGCAGGTAGCGGGTAGTCCACACGGACAGGGTAGAGGTACGCTTGTGTGTGTAGCGCGCGTGCAATCGAGCAGGCACTCACACAGGCAGAGTAGAAGTACGTTCGTGTGTAGCGCGTGCGCAGCAGAAGCAACGTGGCGAGGACGGTGCGTCCACGGTGTCAGAGTGGGGGGTCCTGTGCCGGAGGGGAAACGTCCTCGCGTCCACGATTCTGGCATCACTGGCCAAGCGTAACGGTCTCTACGAGAGACGGTTGGGAGTAGGAGTGCCAACTCCCTATCGGTGATCTCCCAGGCGCGACCTAGGGGAATGGCGACACTAGCGCCATACTCCCTACAAAAGTCATAGAACAAATAAATACAAAACGCGCGCATTACAAACGGATACAAATATAATTCCAACACATGTCAACACCGAATCTGTTATTATGTTGTGTATTGCGATACATTTGAATGTATAGCAGCTCAAGTGAATATTTTTGAACATTTTGCGTAACAGAAATAAAGCAAATGAATCTTACGCGTTGAATTTTATTTATTCCATTTTTCTGGGTTGAAGGTCATTTGTAGGTCACATTGTGTTACATGGATGAATTCGTTATTTTGTCAGCTACGACGTTACGTTAACGAAGATATATCATTCCATTTAAAAAAATATCGATGACCTTGAAATCTGGTAAAAAATGACCTTGAAAACTTTTTCCCTTACACCGTTACATGTGGCCCTTCAAACAGTGTAACTTTGTCCTAAGAAGTTTTTTTGTACAACGAAAAGTAACGGAGATATTTAGGTGTTCTGTTCCTTCTGACTTACCCTGCATAATCGTTTTTTTAGTGGGTCTTTACACACTTTTAAAAGACAATTACGTAGGATTATCGGATAATACCATACCTTTTGTACCATGAGTTTTTGTACATGTCGCTTCTTCGTTATTTTCCGTAAAGCCTTTTTTCTATTGTTTAAACATTTCTGTAAGACCTCTTACAGAAGGGCTTCGGTCCGTTTGCAATAAAATAAAATAAAATAAACATATTAAAAGGTCATAGAAATCGGTGAGGATCCCCTATTGTAAATAATTACCAAGAATTTTGCTGTCATCTTAGTTTATGTGAGAATGTGCGCACTGCGGCAATATGTTCGTTCTTTCTTTCGGTGCGCAACACACACGCCACAGCCATAAAATACGTTCTGGAATTTGAAACTAATCGAATTGAAAATCGAAACCACAATATGCACCTGGCCTTGGGTCACTATTAGAATCGCCGACAATTTCTCTTTTGCAGCGGAAGTTAGAGTAACATAATCGTTAAATTGCGGACCTTCATGTGAAATAAGAATTTTCTGTATCTATTGCAAGGAACGAGAACTTTTTTCCTTGTTTTATCATTTGAATAAATTACACATAATGTAACAGTATTCTTACATTCGTGTAATGTATTTACTGTTTTATATTTAACCTTTCTATTTATTGCCATAAATGCATAAAATCTGCAGTTTAATAATCATAAATGCATTTGTTTGTTTCAAGGAATGAGTAATGTTATTACTAGACCCCGGATTTTATGCATTTATGAAAAAATGAGTACAATTTAAAACATTGAAAAGTTTAGAAGACTGTAAGAATGTTAATACTATATTATTTTCAATACAGTGTACAATTATTAGTGGAAAATATATATATATATATATATATATATAGAAACATTTAAGAAAAGAAATATTTCAGGAATTTATAGAAATACTAGCTGTACCTTCGGTACGACCTCGCAACCAGGCCCTCCGGGCAGGCGGCACACAGTGGGCAATTTCGATAAAATCTCTCTTATACGCAATTTTCTGAGTTATTTTCTCTATGTAAGCGATTTTTGTTTTTTTTTATTTATATCCCTGTGTCCGTACTGTCATCTTGTAATTCAGCTCGGTAATCAGCACGCTATTGTCAGACCGAATCAGATCACACAGACATACTTTTCTACTTTACACATATATACAGGGTGTCCCAAAATTCCTTCAACAGCCGGAAATGGGAGCTTCCTGAGATCATTTGAAGCAACATTTTCCTTTGCAAAAATGTTATCCTTTGCAAAAATGTCGGCCCGGCGCGCCAACTGTCGATTGGCCGTCTTTGGTCACTAATAACGTCACAACTTTTGAACGAATGGTTTTTTTAATGTGGTTTGCACTAAAACTTGCCCGAAGAAATGCCGCGTCTAATGGTTCAAACTCCAGCTTTCTACGTTTAGCCGTTCTCAATTGATGCCGTCACAAACTTACAGACAGACACGATTTTATTATACAGGGTGAGGCGCCAGAAACAGGCCACCTGAATAACTCGGCTGCTATTGGTGTTAGGAAGAAATGCATCACATGGAACTTGCTTGGTTTCGAGGGGGCATTAATTTTATGTTAGTATCTTTTTTGTAGGTGGACGCGTAAAGGACATATGAAGGTCAACTTCATTTTTTTTAATGGAATGAGGTTTTTTTAAATACATCAATCGATGCAGCTGGACATTCGTCATAAAAAAGTGTTAACCTATGTATGTCGAAAAGTTAGTAGAGTAGGAGATATTTAAATTTAAATAACTCTAAAATACCATTACTGTTATACTAAGACGTCAGCGTTTACTTACTTGTGTAACATCTTAACACGACAGCTGTGGATTGAACACAATAGCTTTTGCAAAACAAATTTGTAATTTTTAATGTAACACAATTATGATTGATGTATTGATAATGCAGAAAACATATGATATTCTATGTCGCAACACGTGGTCTCACTCTTTAGAATGTCTCTCTCTCTCTCTCTCTCTCTCTCTCTCTCTCTCTCTCTCTCTCTCTCTCTCTCTATCACTCTCACTCGCATGAAATCTCTCTCGTAAACACGACTACTCTCATCGGCGATTGTCAACATACTCTCTCATCGTTCACTCGTCACTCTCTCACCTCACATTCAGTCATCGACAATCTCGCAACCTAGATCGTCTTTCCCATACATCCTCATGCCTCATTCTCAATCCATTCATTCCTTAAAACCAGGTCCACAATCTCCCCCCTTGGTTTTATTCACTCTCTAACATACATGAAATGTTTTACAATATTAGTCAATGTGACTCCACTTAACGCTTTTGTTAAACAATCAGCCCACATTCTTTCTTTCGGAATATGTATCACTCTAATCATAAAGTCTCTCACATACTCTTTTACAAAATGACATTTTCTATTCATTAATTTCGTTCTAGCCTTAAAACTACCTCCATTCGCTAATTTCACCGCATTCAAATTATCACACTTCAACTCTTTACATACTTCATCGCACATCCCGATTTCTTTCAACACTTCATTCAACCAAATCACTTCTTTCACACCATCCAGCATCGAATCCAATTCGCTTTCTGTTGTCGACAGAGCAACTGTCCCTTGTTTTTTACTCTTTCAATGAATAAGATCCCCGTTTTTATACAACAGTAATCCACTGAACGCTTTCGCATCCCTCGTGCTGTCCCATGATGCATCCGTCTCGCATTTTATGCCCTTTATCGCACTCTTCCTTCCATACTCCAATTTGTAGTTTATCGTTCCCTTCAGATACCTTAGAATGCGCTTCAGTGCACTATAATGCATATTTTTCGGATTCTGGCTGAATTGTGATAGACAACTAACACTATATGAAATATCAGGTCTCGTGCCAACACTCAGATACATTAATTTTCCAAGTAACTCTTGATAACTCTTTTGATTGCATGAATCGCTCCCCTCATCTTCCTCAAACTTCTGATTTACTTAACTTTAAACTTTTGGCTTACCATTATCTTTCCATCTCTCTGGTCAATCTCCATCCCGAGAATTTGTTTGGCTTCACCAAGAACCTTTAATTCCACATATTCCATCACTTCTCTTATATAATGTTCTTCGAACGAGTTCGAACTGCTTACCACAGTCATGTCATCCACATGAATCCCGCAATACAGATATTGTTTTCCATTACCAACAAAAAATAGACAGGGATCGAACGTGCATTGTTTAAAACCGACTCTCAAAAGAGTGTTTGTTAAGTACTCGTTTCAACAGCGACTTGCTTGGTTCAAGCCATAAATGCTCCTTTTTAATTTACATACTCGTCCTACGGATTTTTCAAAACCTTCTAGCATCTCCATATAAACTGTCGCGTCCTTTCTCTAATTTTTCGGAAGATGTTAATTCGAATTCTGACGACACCGAGATTTTATAGGCGGAAGGCCGGGCCACGCTCAGCCGCACGACACGTGGTCCTCTCGGGACAAAACACATCCGCAGGCTCGTGATTCTTTCCTCGAACGATCGTAAATTTCGGCGCCAGACACTCGAGAGCGTCACACGAAAGAATTGAGTCTAATCACGAAATATCACTGTCGAACTCGCGAACCTGCGATGCGGACAACTAAGCCTGAATAGCGAACAGAATGGGTGCAGGATTCTACGCCGGAGGAACACGAGACATTCCCCGCGGCGGGAAGGTTTCACACAAGAATTAAATAACGTTTCGGCTAACAGATCGTTTATTAAACGAAGATGGTGCACTACCGACGAGATCGGCAGCGAATACAAGGTTAGCCGGCGCGTCACCGTAAATCTTACGACGGATGGAAGTCGCACGCGTGGTTTTTCTCGTAACTTAGTTCTTCGCGTAGAATTCGGCAGCGATATGATCTTCGCGACGCGGAAGGCCTCGAAGGCCGCTTTCCGACCGAACCCTGATGGAATGCGGTTCTGTTCTGACTTGCGCCGCTCAAACTGAATTTCCGAACACGAATCGAACACGCAACGGCCTCACATCATGGAACGAGTGCAGGTTGACTCGGATTAACGACGGCAGCGATCTAATCTCGAATCCGCGACTTCGCGTTTATCCCGGCGTCGTACAACCGCCATGAGGCGGCCACGGCCACGCGGCCCCCGCTATCCGACCGGATTCGAATCACCAAAACGATATCCTTCACAATCCGAAGGATTCGTATTCTAGCAATATTATTGCCCACAAATATCGACAGCCCATTTTGTCGTTAATCCTCGCGACGCGAATTCCTAACCTAACGACGCGCTACCCGAGCCAACACGATATTTCACAATAAATAATTTACGAAAGCCTGATCGGCGCTTACCACGGGTAAAAACGGCAGCGAAGAACCGGCAGCGAATTAGGTTCCCTCTCTGGATCAGCAGACGCAAAACTTAGACCTTTTAGCAGTGTTTCAAGATCGATTACTTTATTGGATGAGCTCTAATGGCGCAGTGATCTTTCACGCGTTGACTCGGGAACGCGGAAGCAGAGCGTCCCCTACTTTTTCTAGTCTATCTTCTTCGCGCAACGTCTCGGCCTATCGCTAACTCGGAATTTCGCGTTGACGAATCCCACGCGACGGCGGTCGGCTTCCGGCATCTCGCGGCGTATTCGGCAGCGATGTCTTCCGATTGGCCGCTTCCCGATGAGCGATCGACGTCAGCCAATCCGGTTGCGGTGCAGCTTCTTCCCGGACGAGGCGACGACAGGGTAGAGTAGTTTGTCGTCTCTGCACCGAATGCCCTCGTCGGCGCCTCCAGGTTGACAGTCCTGGGCCTTGACGATCTCTCGCTGTCTGTTTTCGGGATTATGCCTTTCTCCTCCCTCGGGTTGCTTATTCTCGAAGGTTCGTTGCCTCAGCGTTGAAAGAAGACTTCCGGGTCCCGCCAGAGGCCCGGATACGGTCCTGCAAACTTTTGTCGCGCAAATGGCGCAACATTCAAAACATAAATTGTCGGCTTCTGGGTTTCACACGTGCCCAGGGAGAGCGCTCGCAGCTGCCCTTTTCGTGATGCTTGACCAGAGAGTGGCCCGGTCTTCCGTTAGGGAGGTTAGAGTGACGCAGGCAATACTGCCACGTCACAAAACCTCTTCATTAAGTGACCCATGTAAGAAAGCCGTCTTCACATCGTATATTTTCAGCTTCCTTTTCATCTCTGCGCACACACTAAAAAGTAATCTCATTGTTTCCAATCGAATAGTGGGTGAAAATGTTTCTCCGTAATCTAAACCAGGTCTTTGCGCACAACCCGTTGCCACCAGTCGCGCCTTGTACCCTTTTTCTCTCGTAACCGGATCTCTCTTTACGTTAAAGATCCATTTGCACTTTATTACTTTTTTCTCCTTTGGTCGATTGACTATCTCCCACACATCGTGTTTATTCAATGATGCCATTTCATCATTCATCGCATTTTTCCAATGCTCCCACTCCAGCGATTATCGTGCTTCATTTACCGTGCTCGGTATCTCATCATCAAAGCATTTAATTGCCTTTTCTGCTTCGATTCTCGCTATTTCCTCACATTCCTCTCTTCGTATTCTCTTTCTCTCTCTTGTCTCTCTAAATGTTCCCTTACTTGTATTGCCTCTCTCGTCACATTTCTTGGCCTTCCCACTCTCATCGTTGTAGTCACTGCTTCTCTCTCCTCCTCTCTCTCTCTTGTCCTATTCCTTCGGTGTGTATTTCTTCACTCATTTCATCCAGCCTTGCATCCTCATAGTCGCTATCTTCTTCTTCATCGTTTACTTGTTCTTCACTCTCAATTGTCTCATTTTATTCTATGCTCCGTAATTCTTCATCTACAAATTCCTGCTCATCCTCCTCTTCTGTATCCAGTCCTATTACAGTCAGTTTGATCTCACGGTTTATCTCAATTCCATCTGTTCGTTTATTGTTTATCAAATCCGATCCATTCTTTTCTTCAATGAATCGTACATCACACTCACATAATACCCTATCCGTTTTAGGTATGTACACACGGTAAGTTTTATTTTCGTTATATCCCACAAATATACCTCTCGTTACTTTTGACTCAAATTTTTTCTTTGTTCCTCCCTTTTTTAGCGCATATGCCACCAGACATCCGAACCTTTTCATGTGTTTTATATTTGGCACTCTTTGATACCATATTTCATACGGAGTTTTTTCATGTACTTGCGACTTGATTCTGTTCCGTATGTACGCCGCACAGTAGGGAAAAGTGACTTGCCTCGCTTCAAAAAGAAATAACTTTCGATAGAAATGAGGTAGAGCGATGAATTTTTTTTTAAATTAAAGCTGAAACTTTGCAGAATATGGGAAAAATAGGGAGATTACGGTATGAACGGTTTTTAACCTTGAGAAAATTCGTTAAACTTTCACAATTTCCAAAAAATGTGGTTTCTGCGTTACCACGGGCAGAAAAAATTTTTTTAAATTTTTGCTATAATCATTTCCCGTAGATTTTTTCACGCTGATTATAAACCTGGTCTCAAAATTTGTCTACGACTTCAGGATTTTACAAGAAATAGATTTTTGTGAACGAATTGTTTAACGAATTTTCTCAAGGTTATAAAACGTTTGTACCATAATCTTCCTATTTCCCCATATTCTGCCAAGTTTCAGCTTTAATTTTAAAAAAATTTCAACGCTCTACCTCATTTCTATCGAAAATTCTTTGATTTTGTCTCCGATTTGGACGAAAGGTCCCACACTGTGAGGCGTAAGTTCCACTGTGCGACGTATCCCATGGAACGGCTCACAGTGTGGGACCTTTCGTCCAAATCGGAGACAAAATCAAAGAACTTTCTATAGAAACGAGGTAGAGCGATGAAATTTTTTTAAAATTAATGCTGAAACTTGGCAGAATATGGGGAAATAGGAAGATTATGGTACAAACGTTTTATAACCTTGAGAAAATTCGTTAAACAATTCGTTCACAAAAATCTATTTCTTGTAAAATCCTGAAGTCGTAGACAAATTTTGAGACCAGGTTTATAATCAGCGTGAAAAAATCTACGGGAAATGATTATAGCAAAAATTTAAAAAAATTTTTTCTGCCCGTGGTAACGCAGAAACCACATTTTTTGGAAATTGTGAAAGTTTAACGAATTTTCTCAAGGTTAAAAACCGTTCATACCGTAATCTCCCTATTTTTTCCATATTCTGCAAAGTTTCAGCTTTAATTTAAAAAAAAATTCATCGCTCTACTTCATTTCTATCGAAAGTTATTTCTTTTTGAAGCGAGGCAAGTCACTTTTCCCCACTGTGCGCCGCAGCGTTTGTCGCTTCTCCCCAGAATTGTAATTTTAGTTCGAATCTGCTAGCATTGTTCTTGCCGTTTCAATAATCGTTCGATTACATCTCTCGGCGACACCATTGCACTGTGGTGTTCGGGGGGGACTCAGCTCATGTACAATGCCTTTATCTGTCCTGTCCTGTACTGTTTACCCGTATCTATTTAAATCTTTTCCCATAAACTCCCCACCGTTGTCAGACCTGATTCTCTTGAGTTTCATTTCTGTTTGATTTTCCATAGTAGTGATTAGTCTCTTCATTTCTTCTGCTGCTTCACATTTGTCCTTCAGCAATCTAACAAAAATCATCCTAGAGAAATCGTCTATAACGGTCAATACATAATTTTTCTTATCACACGTTGATGGTTTGATCGGACCTATCAAATCTGTGTGCCAAAGTTCCATAATTCGTTTTGTCCTTATCTTTCTAGTCTTTTATGAGTTTTCTTGCATACCTTCCCTTCTATGCACGGTTCGCATCTCGTCTTCTTCTCTTCAGTTATTCCTGTGACTAGCCTCTCTCTCTTCATTTGTTCGATGACTTCATTGTTTGCGTGGCCCATTCTCTTGTGCCAAGTATCCTCTTGCGTCGATGTCGCGGCAGCTTTCTCATTTGCTAAAAAAGTTCTGACATAATATGCGTTTTCTATTCTAACAGCAGACATTACCACTTCTCCAGGTTCCTTAAATACTATCGCTCCATATTTATTAAATGTAACATTGAATCCATTATCTGTAATCTTTGCAACAGAAAGAAGATCTCAATTTAAATCAGGCACGCATAACACATTTTTTAATCTTATTCTTTTTTTACCGCCCGCTTATTTCACACATACATCGCTAATACCCTTAGAAATCAATAATTTACCATTTTTATCTGCTAGATTGATTTGTCTGTTTTCATCTATTATATTCTCACACATAAATTCGTTCTGAGTCATGCGACTCGTTGAACCACCCAGATAGCCAAAATGCTCGATTCTGGCCAGGGCAGTTATGACCGTGTGGGCTCGTAACGTTCCCTCGGCACAAGCTGCTCTCGGCCCGTCGGTCCTGATTTCTGCCAAATTTTACGACATTCGCCACTCGGACCTACTTAAAATTTGGCAGAAATCAGGACCGACGGGCCGAGGGGAAGCTTGTGCCGGGTTTGCGCCGAGGGAACGTTACGAGCCCTCACGGTCATAAATGCCCTCCTCAGATTATAGCCATCGTGTGCCTTTTGCCCATTCAAGCGACGTTCGGCCCGTCTACCTGACCCCGACACGCCGGGCTCGATCTGTGCGCGAGGATCGCTTGGCTATCTGGGCAGAGTCTAATAGCCATATTTGATATTTGTCATTCTCATACTCACACATTTCTCTCTCATTCCTCTCATATACATCACATAACCTATTTGTTGACGAAATTTATTTCACGTTCAAGGCTGCTTCGTCACTCGCTCTCCTTGAACTATCCTCTCTCTTGTTGTGTTGCCTGGCATATCTTCCTGGAGTTCCCCTTCTGAAACGTCCTTCTCGCTCTCTGCTTGTTGACGAGGTGTTTTGTCTCTGTTCCCGGCAATCAGCAGCAATATGGTTGAATCTTTGGCAGTTGAAACAGCGTTGATTCTTGTAGCATTCTTTTACCATGTGGTCTCTCGTTCCGCACTTGTAGCAGCGGATTTCAACGTTTGTTCCCTCACGCACTTTCTGAACTACCTCACCACTTCTAAATGGTCTTTCATCTATTTTTCTTGTTTCTCTTCTTTGTTCTTCCTTTTTCAGGGCGAATCTTATATCGTTGATCGATATGTCCTTTTGTATTTCTAAGAACCGAACATTTTGATCGCATTCGGGACGAAGTCCTCTGAAAATATACATTTTCAGTTCATAGTCTTCAATGTTCTTTCCTAGCTCTTTACACTGCTTCACCAACGCCTCTGCTCGGTTTATGTACACATCAACGGTGTCTAATTTGTTCATCTTCAGATTCGTCAGTTCGTTGAGTGACCTTGTCTTCAATTCTTTACTTTTGGCGGCCATATCTGATTTTATTTTCGCCCATAGTCTGTCTGCACTCTTCTTTCCACTATATTTCAATATGTGTGCTCTGCTCATCGTGTTGATCATCACCGTGCGCGCCGCATAATTATCATCGTCCCACTCGTTCCACTCTTTCATTTTCTTATCGTATTCAACATCGTTTTTCTTTAGGTTTTACACTGTTTGCAGATCGGATACGGGAATTCAGAGATAGTCGTGGGTAAACGATAAAATAAGGCACGTGGGTTAACAAACACTTTAATATGACACGATAACAAATTGTACATGAAGTAGAGTAACGTCGCACGAACTGAAGGTGATGGCCCACGATAGTGGAGAACGCGGAGTGGAACCAAAATCGCGAGGCGACGGACGTGTATCGTATAACCGAAGTGTCTTGAGACGACTGCTAACGGCTGTGTATGAACGCGGGGTCGTTAACAGAGCGAAAGAGCCCTCGATACGCCGGTGCGTGCCGAAAATCACGCGTTCCGCGGACGTAAAGGGGGGGGTGCCTTTTTTTTCTTCCCATAAGGGTTTTATTTGCCCTTACTCTCCTCGGGATGCTGGTGGGGACCGTTTCTTTCATTCACCCACCAGCATCTATCCGAGAACAGCCACTCATGTTTTTGGCTGTAGGGGGGGGGGTGCCGCGAGGACATGACGTCACCCGGTTGCGGGTACGCGAAGTAGGTAAAGCGGATCGGATGCGTATCGGTTTGAAGGAACATACACCAATCACTGTTTTCCATAGTTTTTGATAACGAGGAATACCTTCCACTTTTTCCTTTCACAGGAAAAAGTTTTGATCGTCGAGTAGTTCGACAGTGGTAATTTTCCACGGATCCGTCATGGCTGCCGAATCGCTGGCTAGCCTCTTCTCGAATTTTCTCTGCTCTTATTTTCAGCAACCACGCTCTGCTACCATTTGTGGATTGAACACAATAGTTTTTGCAAAACAAATTTGTAATTTTTAATGTAACACAATTATGACTGATGTATTAATAATGCAGAAAACAAATGATATTCTATGTCGCAACACGTGCTCTCGCTCTTTAGAATGTCTCTCTCTCTCTCTATCACTCTCACTCGCATTAAGTCTCTCTCGTAAACACGACTACTCTGATCTGCGATTGTCAACATACTCTCTCATCGTTCACTCGTCACTCTCTCACCTCACATTCAGTCATCGACAATCTCGCAACCTAAATTGTCTTTCCCATACATCCTCATGCCTCATTCTCAATCCATTCATTCCTTAATACCAAGTTCACAACAGCAATGGCATTTTAGAGTTATTTAGTTTTTTATAATGTGTGGTGTATGGGCGCTCGAGCGTATGTCGGTATGCGTGTGTGTGAAGGTGTGCGAGAGACGTGACGCCGTCGGAGAGGCAGCGCCGTAGGGGAGAGGCAAGGGAAGCGTGGTTAAGAGAGCACGTGTCGCGAGTACTATCCTCCTGTATAATAATAAAAGTGATTAATTAAATAGTATAATTAGTATCGTATTGTGGTTGTATCATTTGGTGCTCGTACATAACAAATGTCTAGCTGCATCGATTGATGTATTAAAAAATACCTCATTCCATTAAAAAAAATGAAGTTGACCTTCATATGTCGTTTACGCGTCCGCCTACAAAAAAGCTACTAACATCTGATTAATGCCCCCTCGAAACCAAGCAAGTTCCATCTAATGAATTTCTTCCTAACATCAATAGCAGCCGAGTTATTCAGGTGGCCTGTTTCTGGTGCCTCACCCTGTATACAGGGTGTCCCAAAACTCCTTCAACTCCGGGAAATGGGAGGTTCCTTAGGTCATTTGAAGCAACATTTTCCTTTGCACCAATGTCAGCCGCGGCTTTGTTTAGGAGTTATTAACGAAAAACACTGACCAATCAGAGCGCGACTTCGACGCGCGATGGTACGAACAGCCCGGCGCGCCGGGAGACGAGCGTGGTGTAACGCCATGATGCCGCAACGAACAAGAATTTCTCAAGATTAAGTGAATCCTCCCCGATTTGGCTGTAAACTGTAAACTGTAAAGGGTAATGTTGTTCAGAATCATGGTCTTGACAACATATCCAAAGCTCAGCCAAATCGGGGAGGATTCACTTAATCTTGAGAAATTCTTGTTCGTTGCGGCATCGTGGCGTTACACCACGCTCGTCTCCCGGCGCGCCGGGCTGTTCGTACCATCGCGCGTCGAAGTCGCGCTCTGATTGGTCAGTGTTTTTCGTTAATAACTCCTAAACAAAGCCGCGGCTGACATTGGTGCAAAGGAATATGTTGCTTCAAATGACCTAAGGAGCCTCCCATTTCCCGGAGTTGAAGGAGTTTTGGGACACCCTGTATAGAGATAGAGATTTAAGAATTTTTGAAATATTTAAGAAATTTAGAAATATTTCAGAAATGTATATAGAAACATTTAAGAAATTCAGGAATATTTCAGATATTTATATAGAAACATTTAAGAAAAAAGATATTTCTAAAATTTAGAAATATTTAATCAATATTAAAAATTATAAATATTTCAGTAAGTAGTACATCCGGTAAACGAAATTGATTATTCTAGTTTGAAAAACTGGTGAACAAAATACTAACTAATTATGGTTGTATTTCTTTAAACTGGTTAAAATTATGAAACAGGGAAAATATTTTTATCTAGCTCCTTTTTCTTGTAGAAAATGTCTGATGCAGAGTATTTTACTTAAAAATTCGCAGTTTGTTTATTATGTCCTTAAAGAAGTCTTCGTTGAGTCGTGTCTCTTTTGCAGCGAAAGTGCGGTATGCCATAAGTTCATAATAAATGAAACATTGACATTAATTACGTTATGCATTTATAGGACAAATAATTCATCCGAACATGAAATGGTTACATGTTTTAGAGCCGCCGCGAACAGCCCCTCAGCAGGATGCAGCGGTAACTGGCGGCCCTCTTCCTCCTCCCCCGCCTTCTTCTCAGCATCCTCAGCCCTACACGCAAGTAAGTTGAAACAAATCAAGTAACAAATACTTGAAAAATTAGTCTTCATTAACCAATACTGTTGTAAGCAAATTAGAATTTCACTTCAGTAATGATAAAACTAATAAGTAAAGTCTCCAGATTCAACACCTGCAATTTTGACAAAACTTTGTATAAATACACATACAGGGTGGTCTACAATTTAGTCCCGACAACTTTTGAGGCATTTCCGATAATCTGACAACGAACTGTTTCTTTTATGATTATCATCTAAGAATTTTCTTAGATGATAATAACTCAACTAGTTCAAAACTTTCTGTTCGTCACATTAGTTTCTCTTTACTTGTCTACGCAAGGTCAGCTAGCCTTTAATTAAAACCAAGGACCATAACTGTTATTACAAAAAAGAAAAAAGTCATAGAATAACAAGTATTTCATCGACTAAAATCGTATTGGTTACAAATAAGGTTTATAAGTAAGCGAAAATTTGTTCTCTTGTTGAAAGTGAAAAGAAATTAGATCATTGATGACTGTTATGAGCGGTCGAAATGAACTTCTCTCATCTATAACTGCTTCGTGCAATCGAAACAGTTTTCCTTAATTGATAAGGGCTATCGAGGAGAATCCAATTTTTTTAACACTTATAACAGTTAAAGAAGAAATTATTTTTCGATCGATACATTTTTCAATTCAAATTTTAGGGTTATGTTTGCGGCGCATAGGTTCGATCATGTAATACACAAAGATAGCAATTTTGTAGACATTTATCAAACGTTCGATTCGGATGTGAATCATTTACGTTATAAAGACACGTTTGCTATAGAATGTTTTTCTATAAGAGAAAAAGAAGGATGGTGGTGTTTCGTCCTAGACCCGCTAGAGGACTCATCAGTAAGGCTATCTAGCGGGTCCTGCCTTAGACACAAGTGTCTGGAGGAGGGACATTAATATACTAATTGATGTCATTTTAGTAACTTGCGAGAAAGTCATTCAACTATTTGTCCATCTTGTGGACAATGTCGAAACTAGGCCTTTCTCGAACTGTTGTAGGTTTTTCGCCAATTATGATAAAGAAGAAATTATTTTTCGATTGATACATTTTTCAATTCAAATTTTAGGGTTATGTTTGCGGCGCATAGGTTCGATCATGTAATACACAAAGATAGCAATTTTGTAGACATTTATCAAACGTTCGATTCGGATGTGAATCATTTACGTTATAAAGACACGTTTGCTATAGAATGTTTTTCTATAAGAGAAAAAGAAGGATGGTGGTGTTTCGTCCTAGACCCGCTAGAGGACTCATCAGTAAGGCTATCTAGCGGGTCCTGCCTTAGACACAAGTGTCTGGAGGAGGGACATTAATATACTAATTGATGTCATTTTAGTAACTTGCGAGAAAGTCATTCAACTATTTGTCCATCTTGTGGACAATGTCGAAACTAGGCCTTTCTCGAACTGTTGTAGGTTTTTCGCCAATTATGATAAAGAAGAAATTATTTTTCGATCGATACATTTTTCAATTCAAACTTTAGGGTTATGTTTGCGGCGCATAGGTTCGATCATGTAATACACTTATAAAATACTTATAACAGTTATTTGTAATCAAAAAGTATAAAAATTAGTATTTTTAATCATTTTGTTCTTTGAATTTTTTTCTTTATATTTTGTGTACATTACCTAAAATTTCAATGATAATCAACATTTTATTAATGATTTTTATCGTAGAAAATGTTAGAATAACTGTTATTTTTAGTCTCTGATTAAAACAGAAACTTATATTTGACGCACATTATAACAATAGCAACGTTATAACTAATTATACACGTTTAAAGGCAATAGCGCAGTATCGATCCTTGTTTCCAACATTTTTATATTGGAGAATAATGTAAACCACAAACAATCTGAAACTATGTACCGCCATATAATTTATTAAGGACTGTTAGAACTCCATCTCAGAACTATTACACCACACCTGCTTCATTCTCACATACGAAGCGAGTTAAATTACTCGCGAACTGTTTGTTATACGTAGAATGTTCCAAACAGAAGTCTTATGGTATCATGGCGGACTTACAGTAGAGATCGCGATTTTAGACGTGTACTAAAATGCACGTGTACACGTGGTACGTGAACCGTGTAGTACGAATTTAAGGATCCGTGAATACGAAGCCGTGAATGCGGATTCGTGTACACGGATCCACAACACGTGAATACGGATCCGTGTACACGGATCCACGAACACGTGAATACGGATCCGTGAACACAGGTCCGTGTTACACGGGCTGCGAACACAGATCCGTGTACACGGGTCCGTTCGGCACGTTCGAGTTCGACAATTCAGCTGTTATTGTTTTTAGATCGAATTCTTTCCTACTGTTGACGTTAGAAGTGAGACAAAAATAAAGTTGCGGTAAATTGTTCGACGTTAAATCACCGTACATTAAAATGCATATGTAAAATAAAAATACGAATATTTGTGAAATTAAAATACACGGGTACCCGTGTACTTAATATTACGTAGATTAAAATTCGGATTCGTTTATTGCACGTGAAATAGGGACCTCTATTAGATGTGATTCTGGAAGCGGGTAGCGCAGATGGAAAGAGATACTGAATAAATTAGCGGAAATAGCGCACGAAATAAAACAGGTGTTAGAAGAGCCATCCTTATTATTATTAGCGATGTTTATTGCGAATGGAGAGCGATACTGACGTGAAATAGAACAATACAAAGAAAAAGAAAGGATTACATAGACAGACATAAGTATGGATTTAAAGACGGCAGCATTAGTGATGCGTAAATATAAACAGAGAACGCATTTGTGTAACGCCCGCGTTACTTGAGGCGTGAGCGTGAACAACGACTGTCCAGAGCTAACACACATTTTGAAAAACAAATTTCTGAGTTACACTTAACAAAAAATAATTCACAAAAGTTTATGCAATAAAATTTAATCAATTAATTTTCTATTTTGATATAAAAAAGCCAAAATGTTTAGATTTTCAGGTAATAAACGCGTTTTTTTCGCGTTACAATATTTCCCACAGTTGGAAAACAACGTTCGGAACTATCCGACGTTGCCGGTATCGCCAAATACTTAATTGCAAGTTTTGCAATTGTCGGATATTTGCTTATCCGCGACTGCAGACAATACACGCTGCAGAAAATATCGCTAAAGAATTAAAAAAGACATCAGACGATTAGGAAATAACAAATAAAGTTGTTTCGATAGTGACAGACAACGCTTCCAATATAAAAAATGCAATTTCATTGATGAGTGAGGAAATTGAAAACGTAGCGTGTGCAGCTCACACTCTGCAGCTTGCAATCAAGAAGGCACTAACGGAAGACAATGTAGAACAAATCATTCGCCGTTGCAGTAAAATAGTCGGGCATTTCAAACATTCCAACGTCGCAAAAAAGGCCCTAGAAATTAAACAAATGCAACAGGGAATATCGAAAACGACATTGTTACAATGTTGTTCTACTAGATGGAATTCGACCTTTTTTATGTTAGAACGTATTCGTATAAATAGATGCTGTATAACTAATGTAATTGCAGACAGAGCAATAACCAATTTAACCACGGCAAGAAATTTAGAAGTTTTTTTTTTTGTTTGTTATTTAACGTCGCTTTGTGAACTCCTTTTCGGAATTATTTCACGACGGGACGTACAGTTTTTATAAGGTGGGTTCCGAACCACCTTGGGCACCACAGTCTACAGAGCACATGTAGTATTCCAGAGGTGCCGGCGTCAGGGATCGAACCCGCGACCACGGAGTCCGTAGGCGCGCGCTCCACCCACTGAGCCACTGCGTGCCCCAAAAGGGTATAGCCGGATAAGATAGTCCAAAATGCCCTTGAGCCGAATTTTATCGATAATGTGCCATTCGATAGAGCACCAAGAAAAACCATACTGTGCAAAGTTTCAACCCTGTATCTCGATCGGGAGGGTAGTTATGGGGTAAAATCGAAAAATCAGTTTTTGGCTTATTTTCCCTAGTTAATGACGTTTAGAGATTCTGAGAAAAATCTGACACATGTCAAGAACCCAAATATATACTTTGCAATTGGTTTCAGATTTTTAAAGTGAAAATCCTGCTTGTAAAAAATCAAAAACCTCAAAAAAATCGAAAAAATGCAGATTTCACATGGAAGTTCTAGAGTGACAACATTTATATTTTTACAGTAGCAGTATATTGTCATAAGTATTGTTCATGAATTTTTTCAGATTTTTTGGTTTGGTGCGCCGTTGTTAAAAAAAATAAAAACTGATATTTTCGACGTTTTTTCCGCGAAGAACTAAGCTAACCTTAAAATTATTACGTTCTATTTGTTCTGTAAGTCTATCAGGCACTGATAAACCTTGAACATTATTAAAAAATAATTAAACAATGAAATCGGCTTGATTAGTATTTTTACTATGTCAGCGTATTACATCTGAAAGTATTAAACACAATCCCAACAGCTCGGTTGGCTCAGCGCGTTAGGCGCTCGACTGTTGATCTGCTTATACTAGGTATATAATAATCAATGGCATGTTTGTAGATTTCTTTTCTATGTGTAAAAAGGCGGCACTTATTGCAGAGTATATCACCAACAGTCACTTCTTTATTTAAAATTCTAGACCACCTCATTGATTCTATAACTGTATTTATCTGTTATCTTGTACCGCGTAATTTCCGAACTAGAATGTTACATTTAATACACCTAACACGCGAGGTTTTGGTATCAACGATTTATATCCTTTCACTTGCCATGCTGATAACACTCAGAAAATAACTAAAGAACTCAGAAATAATTCACTCACTACAATCTTCACCGTTCGGAGCTCGGTCCAAGAATGACCAGAGTTGCTTGGAATAACAATTTTCACATTTCGGGGTATCGTTTTCCCCTACCCGGGTCTGGAGGGTGAAAGTTCAGCTTTTTGACCGTACCATTGCCCTCAACTACACCCGCGACCGATAAACGATTAACAGGTAACGACAACCCTAGTAATCCGTTACCTGGTACTGATGATCGACAGAGTCATAAAGCGAGTAGAGAAAAGAAAACCCGGCTATACCCTTTCTAGCTTCCTCGACCCTCGTTACAAAGATTTGGAGCACGAATGTCCTCACACAAAAATTAAAATTCGTAGCAAAATAAAACACGCATTAGAAAGTTTTCCACGTCAAACCGTAAATAGGAATGTAGATAAATCATTACAACAAACAGCTTTACAATTTTTATATAATGACGACATTGCTGACATGTCCGACATACACGGGGAATATGAAAAATATATTGCGGAACCACAGTTACGGTTCGATTTATGTCCGTATGAGTGGTGGAAGTCGCGGATAAACAAATATCCGACAATTGCAAAACTTGCAATTAAGTATTTGGCGATACCAGCAACGTCGGATAGTTCCGAACGTTGCTTTTCAACGGCGGGAAATATTGTCACACGAAAAAGAACGCGTTTACTACCTGAGAATGTAAACATTTTAGTTTTTCTGTACCAAAATAGAAAATTAATTGAATAAATTGTATTTCATAAAATTGTGTTAATTATTTTTTGTTACCTGTAGCCAAAAATTTGTTTTTCAGAATGAATGTTAGCAATGGACAGTCGTTGATCACGCACACGCCTCAAGTAACACAGGCGTTACATTCTCTGTTTATATTTACGCGTAACCAATACTGTCGTCTTTAAATGTATGCTTATGTCTATCTATGTTATCCTTCCTTTTTCTTTGTATTGTTCTCTTTCACGTCAGTATCGCTCTCTATTTCGCAATAAACGCATCGCTCTTCTAACACCTGTTTTATTTCGTGCGCTATTTCCGCTAATTTATTCAGTATCTCTTTCCTTCTGCGCTACGCGCTTCCAGAATCAAATCTAATAGAGGTACCTATTTCACGTGCAATAAACGAATCCGAATTTTAATCCACGTAATACTAAGTACACGGGTACCCGTGTATTTTAATTTGACAAATATTCGTGTATTTATTTTACATATGCATCTTAATATACGGTGATTTAACGTCGAACAATTTACAGCGACTCGAACGTGCCGAACGGACCCGTGTTCACGGATTCGTGTACACGGATCCACATTCACGGATTCGTATTCACGGATCCTTAAATTCGCAGTACACGGTTCATGTACCACGTGTATTTACATACACGTGAAACGGGGATCTCTAACTTACAGTGAAGAATCTTTTTATTATTAGTAGTTCGTTTCATTAGACTATAAAACGTACCTTGAGATTGAGATATTTCATTACTCATACCCATAACGCACTGTACGAGCGATGTTGGTTTGTAGACATTGACGTGTGGCGCGCGGACAATTGTTCCACTCAAGTATTTAATTTAATGATGCTTTCGGCGCTACCGTTTCGATCACTTAGTAAATCTAGCAATTTTGCAATAAACTTTTGCTCTTTCCTAACGCTTCGGTTCAGTTTTGAACCATTTTCAAAGAAAAATTTTGCGTCTACAAGACGATATATATACAGGGTGTCCCACCCGATTTCGACATCTTGATTTTCTCGCTATTGTTACTCGTAGCAAAAAATGTTTCAGCAGAGGCTTGAATGGTATCGCGTGGAGCATATTTTGATGTCATTAGTTTTTTCGTGAGTGGTCGCGTAAAGGTCATATAAAGGTCAACTTTGTTTTTCTAAATGGAATGAGGTATTTTTTAACGATGCAGGTGGACATTCGTTATAAAAAAGTACTAACCTATGTATGTCGAAAAGTTAATAGTTCAGGAGATATTTCAATTTAAATAACTCTAAAATACTATTACTGTCGTGCTAAGATGTTACACAAGTAAGTAAACACTAACGGCTTAACCCCTAAACCAAGGGGGGAGATTGTGGACTTGGTTTTAAGGAATGAATAGATTGAGAATGAGGTATGAGGATGTATGGGAAAGACGATCTAGGTTGCGAGATTGTCGATGACTGAATGTGACGTGAGAGAATGACGAGTGAACGATGAGAGAGTATGTTGACAATCGCCGATGACAGTAGTAGTGTTTACGAGAGAGATTTCATGCCAGTGAGAATGATAGCGAGAGGGAGAGAGGGAGAGAGGGAGAGAGGGAGAGAGGGAGAGAGAGAGAGAGAGAGAGAGAGAGAGAGAGAGAGAGAGAGAGAGAGAGAGAGAGAGAGAGAGAGGTGGGAGGGAGGGAGGGAGGGGGGAGGGGAGAGCACGTGTTGCGACATAGAATAGCATTTGTTTTCTGCATTATTAATACATCAATCATAATTGTGTTACATTAAAAATTACAAATTTGTTTTGCAAAAAGTATTGTGTTCAATCCACAGCTGTCGTGTTAAGACGTTACACAAATAAGTAAACGCAAACGTCTTATTGTTAGTACGACTGTAATGGTATTTTAGAGTTATTTAAATTTAAATATCTCCTGAACTATTAACATTTCCACATACAGTAATTCTTCCATCGAAGTCCTGGGTCGCCAGTACTATCGAAATCCAGTGCCTACTCACTCCACTGCCGGCCAACGCTGCACCGCGCCGTAGAGCGGCGATGATTGATCTCGGCTCGGGTATATCAGCGTGAACACCACACATTGACTAGGGTGAATCGAATTCTCAAACTTCTTAATTTTAATGATCGGTTTATGGGACTTTAACCAGCTTATTCCTGGCGTTTCTCTGATTAAAATGGTACCAAGAACGATATAATTGGCCCAATATTTAGTGGTTTAATCGACGATGAAAGTTTCGAACGCAACCAAGAAGAGCGTATTGAAGAGAAAGAAACGCGAACAGTAGCCGCCGCCGGCACAATTCAAAGGCCCGCGTTGTCGCTGTTCTTCGTTGCGTTCGAAACTTTCATCGTCGATTAAACTACTAAATATTGGCCCAATTGTATCGTATTTGGTATCATTTTGCATTAGAAAAATGCCACGAATATGTTGGTGAAAGTTCCATAATGATATCATAGAAAATAAAGAAGCTAAGATTTTGGTGTTTCATTGTGATGACGCACGGGCCTTTAAACTGTGCCGGCGACGCGACGGCGACACGCTTCGGCCACGCGATCCTATTTCATTCTGTCCTTCTCTATGTTCGGCTCGTCATTTGAAGTCTCGGCGCGGTAGACGCAGTCATAAAAATATAGCCACCCTACACTATCGAAGTCGGATCAAAACACGGGTCTTGGGACTCCGATCGAAGATTTACTGTAATTGTAAACGTAACTTATAAACAGAGCACGAGAGAAGAGGAGAGGAGAGCGCGTTTGAGTGGTCAGGCTACAATAACGTAGACTCTCCCACTCTCACACGCTTTCGAGGGCCCTGTTGGAAAGTAAAGGAGGCTTTTCAACATCTGCGCCGCGATAGTGGCAAATGAGGAGAGCGCCCACCGATTTTCAGGATCGGCTGTGGCCTCTTCGTTAGGGTTTTGTTTTCTCGATGTCATCGGCCTCGTTGCGATGCCATCGATGTGCAGTTAATGTTCTGACCACACAAGCGACGTGACGTTCTTGTTTTCTTCTATTCATATATATCAGCGGTGTGCGAGAACTCGAAAATGTATAGATCTCGATGGTCGAGACGGGACGAGAAGACATCGAGACGAGACGGGACGAGTTCTCGAAAATTTCGAGTTCCTCGATTATGTCGAGATTCTCGAAAATGTTCGAGATTCTCGAAAGTCTCGAGATTCTCGAATGTCTCGAGATTCTCAAACGACCAGAACTAGCAACTAGCACGCGCGGAGGCATTCTCAAGGAATACCCCCACTTCTCCCGGCCGCGCGTCTCGCTCCCCTTGGCGGCCTAAGTTGTTCCGAGCACTTCGGCCGCCACGGGGAGCGAGACGCGCGGGCGGGAGAAGTGGGGGTATTCCCCGGATGTTCCTTGAGAATGCCTCCGCGCGTGCATACTTTAGGGTGTTCAGTACTCAGTACTCAGTACCCGATTACTGGTGATTACCTTTATGAGACTGGCTTCAAAATCGATCGCGGTATGAGATTTCCGATATATTTGAGGCGTTTCCAAAAACCACGTTATGAAATTTGTTTTTTGAATTTTCCTTTTTCTTCCTTAATTCATTCGTATAGAGTATGGAGTATAGAGATGTAAATGTTGGGGTTGAATAATGAAGTGGAAGTAATTAAGTAATGCACTAAATACGTAATAGTTATGATATTTTATTCTGAATTTTCATGTAAAAATGCCAATTTCTCTACATTGTCACATAACAGTCTTGCTCTAGACGGTGTGACAATATTTCCAGTCGTGGAGAACAATCTTTCGCTGGTAGCTTGAGTGGCAGGGATACCCATATACCGACGTGCCGCTTTTCCTAATATAGGAAATTTAGTACTATTTTCGTCCCACCAACTTGTAATATTACTGTTTCTTGGTATGTTTTCTTCTTCGAAATAAATGCGGATTTCATCATTTATACGTTGGGTAAACGTAAACGTAGCTCCTATGCTGCTTGAGCGTTCGTGTTTATTTCCAAGTTTGTTATTAAAATATTTGGACAATTTTGATTTTGGTTCATCTATGCAACAAAATATTTAAATAAACGCATTTCGGAGTTTCTAAAATTTTTGATTTATGTACATTTTTAAAGACATACCGTTATCATCATATTTTTCAGGTAATATACTAGGTAATATATCATTATTTGTCTCATTGTCATTTTCAATCGTTAGGCTCCTCTTCAAACAATCAACTGCTTCATATTTTTCTGGAGGTTCCAAAAGCCGATCTTTAAATTGTGGGTCGAGCAACATTGCGTATAGCAACATATTTTCTTTTTTCACATTATCAAAGCGCACCTGAAAATATATTATATGTGACATAACTTTTAAAATTGTTTTAGCAAATAAACATTTTTTCAGCTGAATAGTAAAATAATAATATTACTTGTAATTCACTAGTAAGATGTTGGCACATTTCAGTTATTATTTTGTCTTGCGTTTCATATGTCGAATATATATCTATTAATCCAGTATACATTGGAATATAATGCGACAATGTCGGATATGTTTCCCCGCACATTAGGTCGGTAGCATCTTTCATGGGTTCTAAAATATTCGTTAATGTTTCTGCGAATTCCCACTCTTCATTGCTTAAATTTTCAGGCATGTCTTTTTCGCACAAGATTAAGCTCAACGGTTTTCGCAATGTGATGAATCTTTTTAGCATCATGTACATGGAGTTCCATCGTGTGTCCACGTCTTGCACTAATCGTAAAGTAGTCGCATTCGGATTTACTTGCAGCTGCACTTGCACAAATCTTTCTTTTGCAGATGTTGATCTTGCGAAAAATGCAACAATGCCTCTGCATTTCTTGTTTATGGCAATATACATAGGAAATTTTTTTAGTGTTTTTTTTATTGTCAATTGTAGACTGTGCGCGAAACAAGGTATTCGTTTCCAATCTGGATTCGTTTCTATTGCCTTTACAATATTTCGACCGTTGTCGGTTACAAATATTAGTGGGTTCTTTACTTCGTGTAATTTCCACGTTCTTAAACACGAAACCAACGCATTTCTGATATTTGCTCCCGTATGCGATAGTTGTAAATGGCATAAATTGAGCATATAGTGCCACATTTTAAAATCTTTTGTGACATAATGTAATGTGACTGACAAATAACTTTCCACACTGCGGGAACTCCATCCATCAGTTGTGAACGTTAATACAGTGTCTGTTAATTTCACATATGCAAATTACAAGAATGAAGAACACAATACAAATAATAAAACGCGATAATTCGATAATAACTCAAATAATGAAGTCTTACCTTCTTCAATATCTGCATGTATCTTGTTTTCAATTTGCTGTTTCAAATCTTCATACATGCGCGGTATTATTACTCTCGAAAATGTGGTCCGAGAAGGTATCTTATAGCGTGGCTCGGTAACTTTAAGTAATTCTCGAAAGCCTTTATCTTCAACAATACTAAACGGCTGCAAATCCAATGTTATCATGCGAGCTATTGCATTAGTTATGCTTTTTGCTCGCGCAAAATCTTTTTCCAAATACGAGAACTTCTCTGTCAATTCACTGGAAGGTTTTACATCTGCACGTACATTTGAATGAATATTTTTCAAATGACGTAATAAGCCACTGGTATTGCCATGTTTTGTTTTTAACACACGCTGGCAGTGTCTACATTTGGCTTTATCTTGACCATCTTTTTCGAATTGCTCCCAAACAAAGCTCTTCCTACATTTGTTTCTTTGTGTGATATTTTGGTCACTACTTCCAGCTGTAACGTCAATTTCACTATCGCTAGACATTTTTTCCGCACCAGTGATTTTCGATGTCTCTACTCTTCGAACTACTGAAGGAAACTGATCCGCGTTTGTTTAAATCAAGTCACACAGTATGGATATACGCGCGATCAGGAGACGATTCTATGAATTCTATGATACATTGTATCTCCAATGTGTGACCTGATGAAAACGAACTTGTGACTGTTTTTACAAAGAAGTTCTCGTGTTTAGAAAATATTGTGCGCGAGTAAAAAGCATAACTAATGCAATAGCTCGCATGATCACATTGGATTTGCAGCCGTTTAGTATCGTTGAAGATAAAGGCTTTCGAGAGAAGTAATACCGCGCATGTATGAAGATTTGAAAAAGCAAATAGAAAACAAGATACATGCAGATATTCAAGAAGGTAAGACTTCATTATTTGAGTTATTATAAAATTATCGTGTTTTATTATTTGTATTGTGTTCTTCATTCTTGTAATTTGCATATATGAAATTAACAGACACTCCATTGCCATTCCATTATGTCACTGACAAATATTATATATAAAAGATTTTTAAATATGGCATTATATGCTAAATCTCTGCCATTTACAACAATCGCATACTGGAGCAAATATTAAAAATGTGTTGGTTTTGTGTTTAAGAACGTGGAAATTACAGGAAGTAAATACCCCACTATAATATTTGTAACCGACAACGGCCGAAATATTGTAAAGGCAATAGAAACCAATACAGATTGGAAACGAATACCTTGTTTCACTCACAGTCTACAATTGACAATAAAAAACAATACTCAAAAAATTTAGTTAATTTAAAAAATTAAAATAATAATATTATAAGTAATATTATTATTTTACTATTGAGCTGTCGAAAACTTATTTGCTAAAACAATTTTAAAAATTTTGAAACAAATAATATACTTTTAGGTGTTTTGAACACGCTAAAAAAGAAAACATGTTGGTATACGCAATGTTACTGGACCCACAAGTTAAACATCGACTTTTGGAACCTTAAGAAAAATATGAAACAATTAAGCAATTAATTGTTTGAAAAGGAACCTTACGTTGAAAGGGCGCGCAGTGCCTCAGTGCCTAGAGCTCGCGACTACGGACACCGTGGACGCGGGTTCGAATCACGCCGGCACGAAATATTTCCATGTGACATTCAGAAAATTGTGGTGCCCAAAGTGGTTCGGAACCCACCTTTTAATAAACTGGAGGTCCTGTCGCTAATATTACTAGTACTCTAGTACTCAATAAAGATGCTACCGAATTAATGTGCGGGGAAGCATATCCGACATTGTCGCATTATATTCCAATGTACATTGGATTAATAAACAATAAACATATATTCGACATATGAAACGCAAGACAAAATAATAACTGAAATGTGCCAACATCTTACTAGTGAATTACAAGTAATATTATTATTTTACTATTCAACTGAAAAAATGTTTATTTGCTAAAACAATTTTAAAAGTTATGTAACAAATAATATATTTTCAGGTGCGTTTTGCTAATGCGAAAAAAGAAAATATGTTGCTATACGCAATGTTGCTCGACCCAAAAAAATATGAAGTAGTTGGTTGTTTAAAAAGTTATAGCAGATTTTACTGTAGATCTTGTCTCGATTGAAGTTTATGTTGATAAACACTTCTAGTGTCACTGAAATGTTTATTTTATCTGTCATCATACTATCTTACCTTTACCGCTAAACACTATAATGCGATCCGTTATAACGAGACATGATCAAGTGGACGCGTACCCGGCGAAAATTCAAAGTCGATTTTCTCGAAAACAAAGCCTCACATGAAAAAATTTTATTCAATATTTTCGACTTATTTTTTCATGCAAAATCACCCCCTTTTCGCTTGTACCACCAGTTGCCGAACACCCTGTATATTAGGAAAAGCGGCACGTCGGTATATGGGTATCCCTGCCACTCAAGCTACCAGCGAAAGATTGTTCTCCACGACTGGAAATATTGTCACACCGTCTAGAGCAAGACTGTTATGTGACAATGTAGAGAAATTGGCATTTTTACATGAAAATTCAGAATAAAATATCATAACTATTACGTATTTAGTGCATTACTTAATTACTTCCACTTCATTATTCAACCCCAACATTTACATCTCTATACTCCATACTCTATACGAATGAATTAAGGAAGAAAAAGGAAAATTCAAAAAACAAATTTCATAACGTGGTTTTTGGAAACGCCTCAAATATATCGGAAATCTCATACCGCGATCGATTTTGAAGCCAGTCTCATAAAGGTAATCACCAGTAATCGGGTACTGAGTACTGAGTACTGAACACCCTAAAGTATGCACGCGCGGAGGCATTCTCAAGGAACATCCGGGGAATACCCCCACTTCTCCCGCCCGCGCGTCTCGCTCCCCGTGGCGGCCGAAGTGCTCGGAACAACTTAGGCCGTCAAGGGGAGCGAGACGCGCGGCCGGGAGAAGTGGGGGTATTCCTTGAGAATGCCTCCGCGCGTGCTAGTTGCTAGTTCTGGTCGTTTGAGAATCTCGAGATATTCGAGAATCTCGAGACTTTCGAGAATCTCGACACATTTGAGAATCCCGAAATCTTCGAGAATCTCGAACATTTTCGAGAATCTCGACATAATCGAGAAACTCGAAATTTTCGAGAACTCGTCTCGATCTCGAAAAAAATTCTCGTCTCGTCCCGTCTCGACATTTTCGAGTTCTCGCACACCACTAATATATATACATTTTTGTAAAGTGGAAAATAAATTATCTTATATTTACTTAAATATAGAAGCGGTATTTTCAATAGGCCCAAAGCACTATTTGACTATTTTGAGAGAAGTACATATATAGTATGTACGTAGCAATACCTGTTCCTACTCCTATAAACGGCGGGTGCCACGCGTGAGTCGAAAAGGGTAAAGGAGCCCTCGGAAAGGGGCAACTGAATTAAATATATTTGTTCACAGTAAATCACAGTAAAAATATGTTGTTTAAATTTTTTTGAATACATTATTTTAATGTTACAGCTAAATACATATACACATTTCAAGAGAAAAGTAATCCAAATGTGAAAAGTATATATTATACATAAAAATATTTACACTTAAACATATACATATACGTAACAATACGCAAAGAAATTAATGAAAATAGAGAACTAAAAATACATATACATTAGAATAATGTATTCAAAAACATTTAAACAACATATTTTTACTGTGATTTACTGTGAACAAATATATTTAATTCAGTTGCCCCTTTCCGAGGGCTCCTTTACACCGAATACGAGTCTACGCTCCCTAGTCTCGCGGATGACACTCGCACACTTTTCGACTCACGCGTGGCTCCCGCCGTTTATAGGACTGGTTATACACATCGGGCACGGCACGGAAACCAATGCTTAAGGATAGGGAGCCAGCCTTCGGCAATATCCGGCGGATTGCTCTCCGAAATTTTTTGTCGTGTCCGCCGGCATCCGCCGGGTCCTAGACTCTCGACGGGGGTCGCGACTGCCTGCTGTGCGTGGCACAAAAAAAAGGTTTTTATGTGCTCCACAACTCCTTAGGTAAACTATCGGTAGCTCTCCTTTATAACATCATGGAACTAGGAAACGTTTCTACCGCTTGGTGAATTCTTCTTAAATAATGATTGAAAATAATTACTAGAAAATATATTAGAGACATATCTTTGTTCTGCAAATTTTCCACCGGATCGAGTGTGAAAAAATGTTTAAATATATGGTCGTATTCTACGATTCTTGCTCTTTGAAATACCGTTCTTTTTTCATTATTCGTAACAACTTGTTGCCATCATTCAGGTAACCTGTCAATTCCCATATCCCAATGACTAATCAGCAACATGTGTTTTCGATGTACAAGTAAAATTACTTGCTTATTTAAAGTGCGACAGAACTTTCCTTCCAATCTAATACAGATATGATATCAAAAATTATTTCAGACACACGGAAAAATAATCAAATGTTCATTTTAGGAAAACCAATAGTGTTATTTCGCCCACTACGATACTTGCGCAACTGTACGCACCATGTACAAATTTCATGCGACACACATGAGATGTGAAACACTCCAGTAACTACAAACAGCTGTTAGGTTTGAATTGTTTGTTGTTTCGGGTCAATAAAATTGCTGAATATTCTTTAGACATTACACCTTGCACGTAGTGAAAAAACATTTTCCATTTGTTTGTGTCCAACAAGTAGTTCAATACACTGCCCCGTACGAATGTTAGCGGGACAGATGTGCGCTAACAAGGGAACATATTCAGATGCGAAAATCGGATTTTGATGAAACTTTGGGAGCTTATAGTACTTTGAAAAACATTTGACACGTATTTTTTTTTATCGGCAACCATCCACTTTGAAGGGGTGAAAACAGCCCTCAAAGTTGGGGGTCAAAACCATATTTTTTGAGATATCTCGGAAACCAGAGGTCCAAAAAATTTGATTTTTTTTTTAAATTGTGTGTTTTTCAATGGGGAATGTAGACGCGTAAAAAAATTTTAACAAAAGTTTTTTGTTTAAACAATATATTAAAAATTTGATTTTTTTTGCAGTTTCTCGTATTTATTGTTAGTTCATTTTAATGTAAACTTGGGTGTGTGATCTTTGATCCAAAATAGGGGATACATGTTTCAGGATTTTCTTTTTTTTTTGCCATTTAACAATAATTATGCATAATGGAAGATAGTCTTGCACCTGGCGTGTGAAGGAATTCTGGCTTGTTTTATCGAAATATAAGCATTTAGTATGAACATATATAGTATTTTAAACAATACCACTGGATTATATGTCGTTTGTTATTTTATCAGTAGCTAAAGAAGGTGGCGCAGGTAGCAGCGTGACGCGGTGTTAATTACCGCGGCGGAGTAAGGGTACCGACTTGTATGCATAGCCAATTCGTCTGCGAATTTCTGCTAGCCTTAACTTTGTAGCCTTAACTTCTTAATATGCACGTTAATTTGATAACGAAATCCTACACAACTCAAACCGTAATGCAGAAAAACTGTAGCACACAAAGCAATGTGCCCATATTTATATGTACATTCTTAAGACTACTTTACATTTCCTCCTCTTTCACCGTAATAATCAATAGAAACTTTTGAAAATATTCGTTTCCTTCTCAAATGCTATAAATAATCAAGGTAAAACTGCAGTGTGCAGCATTTTGCCACCAGCTCTTATCAGAACTATCATATACAACGAGGGAAACTCCAGTTTCGATTATTTGAAGGATCCGCAGTGTATTTGAAAAGGCTCCAGGTATATTTTGACCGAAAGCCCAACGACAGCAGAAATTCGCAGACGAATTGGCTATGCATACAAGTCGGTACCCTTACTCCGCCGCGGTAATTAACACCGCGTCACGCTGCTACCTGCGCCACCTTCTTTAGCTACTGATAAAATAACAAACGACATATAATCCAGTGGTATTGTTTAAAATACTATATATGTTCATACTAAATGCTTATATTTCGATAAAACAAGCCAGAATTCCTTCACACGCCAGGTGCAAGACTATCTTCCATTATGCATAATTATTGTTAAATGGCAAAAAAAAAAGAAAATCCTGAAACATGTATCCCCTATTTTGGATCAAAGATCACACACCCAAGTTTACATTAAAATGAACTAACAATAAATACGAGAAACTGCAAAAAAAATCAAATTTTTAATATATTGTTTAAACAAAAAACTTTTATTAAAATTTTTTTACTTGACTACATTCCCCATTGAAAAACACACAATTTAAAAAAAAAATCAAATTTTTTGGACATCTGGTTTCCGAGATATCTCAAAAAATATGGTTTTGACCCCCAACTTTGAGGGCTGTTTTCACCCCTTCAAAGTGGATGGTTGCCGATAAAAAAAATACGTGTCAAATGTTTTTCAAAGTACTATAAGCTCCCAAAGTTTCATCAAAATCCGATTTTCGCATCTGAATATGTTCCCTTGTTAGTTCTAACGCATCTCGTAACTCATCAATTACTCTTCCGCGTTGCCGTACGCCAAATAGTAATACGCTAGGACACTCGTCTGTTATCTTTGATATCGTATTATTACATGCGAACTCGACGTCCTTTAAAACACTAGGCCAAGAAGAATTAGTTTCATCCCATAATTTAGCAATCATCGGCAATATTGTCCGATTTACTCTTTCTGCTTGACCATTGGCTTGCGGAGAGGCTGTAGTTATCTTTTGTAACGTTGCCCTTTTTCGCACGGGTTTCTGGCCGGCGAAAACGACCAACCTCCGAGAATTTACAGCCGCTGAGGACGGGCCGTGCGCGGCCGCACGGACACGGTCCTCTCGGTACAAAGGTGACTGACGAGAAGATTCGAGAAAGAACACTAATAATTGTTCGGGCGCCAGGTACACGGAAGTACCACACTAAAGAACACCAAGGGCTCGTGTTCGAGGAAGTCGAACACGAGCTTCGAATCTTCTCGCGCTCACTGACGGAATTTCACGACACGAACGGCCAGGAGTTCGGACTCAGGGAATAACGGGGACAGCCCTCGCGGCAGGACAGATCTCGCAGGTCGGAAATAATATCGAGAATTTAGGGCTCTAACGAATTTATTCGTAGTCAAGAAATAAATTACATAGGAGCGGCCACGTGGCCGCGACCCGGGAGCCCGCGCTCCTTGTACACTTTGGCGATAGTTGTTCGATCGCGGAGCGCGTTAGTCGAGATTTCCACGCGATTCAAGATACGGTACGGCGGTACAATGCAAGTCTCACGAGAGACGAGAATTCGCGTGACGCAGATGGACGGCGCAGTTTCGACGGACTGTCGCGAGATTGACGAGCGCGATCTACACCGATTTACCGTATTCGCTAATTCCGAAATTATCCTTTTCCCGACGCGGCTTCTTAAGGAAGACTTCCGACTATTCGAAGGGGGAGACTGCTCTACCGGACTCAAAGCGTTCTTTGGAAGAACGCGAGCACAAAGCACGAGGCCCAAATGCATCGGCTAACACCAATGGATCGAGGACGACACGCTCTCGTCTCGTCCTCGCACTAAATCCCGAGCCAACACTAATTTCCGAACCGAGGATCACTGAATCGACTTACCGTGGTCGGCTACGCTCGCTGGATTTCCTTGGAAAGGCCGAAACCTTCGCCTTCGGTTCCGAACTCGCGGTACACGGCAATTATGACGCGGAAATAAAACCACCCGCGATGCGTACTAACTTTGGATTAGGCGGAATTCGTAAGTAAGTCAGCGATACTTCGGAAGTAGAGGTAGCTCATTCGACAATCGGCGCGACAGTGATCCGCGGATCCTTATCGATGGAACGCATCGATTCTCGGTCTCCCCACTCCTTTCGTCCTACCGAAATTCCCTATGGGCGCACCCGCAACGCAACTATCCCTAGCCGCAGGATCGGACTTTCGGAACAGGTCGTTGGGCCCCCGACCTTCATGACACCAAGTAACGGCCGTCGTTGACGACCGGGGAGGAGGAATCCTCCCAGGCGCTCCGGCGCACCACCCACGCCGGGATCAATTGTAGGCAGGGTGAGACGACGGTGGGACCACCAACATGCTCGAACTTGAAGCATTCATGACCCCATCGTCCCACGTCGTCGCCTCCGGGTTTGCTGGCCCGTGTGTGCAGGTGACTCCTTTTGAGCTCCTCCAGCTGAAGAATATTTTGGCCAATCGTTTGTCCTTCGGTCGATCCTTGGTTGCGGGGCGCCTTACGGTAATTGTCGCTCCCTAGGCACGTTCCTGAAAGTAGCCACTCTCGGCGCGTGCCATAGATGGCATTAGGAGCGATCTTCGAACCGAACATCTTCCTTAAGGAGTGCTCAAAATTGCGGGTGGTTCTCGCAATCGCTAACGGTCGGTCCGGTCCACTCCCGATACGGTTGTTTGACCGTTTCTCAAACGGAGAAGTGACGTCGCAGACTTGCAACGTCACACTTTATATGTTGTACGTTATATTCATTTACAAAATCTTCAAATTCTTTAGACGTAAAGTATGTTTCACGATCAGGCACAATTCGTAGTGGACGACTATATTGTTCAAAATATTCTTTCAGATATTTTATGGCTTCCGACGAATTAGTTGTTTTGGTCGCGTACAGTTTCACGAATTTAGAAAACGCATCTACAATTACATAAATGTGACAGTTTTTTCCGGAAGATGATCTAGAAGCTGGGGTTAAATGATCTATATGCAATGTATCAAACGGTACATTGCCTTTCGATATATTATACAACGATCTTTCCGATTTCCCCGTGTGTGGTGAGAATGCGATACATTTTAAACAATTCTTTATGTGTTTTTCCACTTTGCATTTCATTTCAGGGAACCAATAGCTGTTTAATATGTTTCTCATGGTCTTTTCTATTCCGACATGACACATTTCATTATGATACTCGTGCATTATGCTCATTTCCAATAACGTAGGAACATAAAACAAAGCTTGATTTTTGTATTTCCTATAAACTAAACCATTCCTCATTTCATACAATTTATTCTCTGCCTGCTCTAACTCGGTATGAATTTTCATTATAATTGGATCGTCTTTTTGGCATAGTGCGAGGTTACGATCAAAAGAATTGTCCTCTATTACGAGTACTGTTAAATCTATTCGTGCAGGATAGAAAATAGAGTGTTCTGTGTGTTAAAGGCAGTTTATTTAGTGACGGTTGACACAAGTCTGAAGTCCTAATAAGAGGTCGCGAGGAGAGTTTCCTTTTATCTCTTCCCCCACTCAAGAAACATACTCGGAAAAATACCTTTCTCGAAGCAGAATTATGTTTGTTTTGGCACGTACCGCTCCCTGCCGGCTTCGCAGGCCTACCGGCCCCGGTTCGACCCTCAGGTCTCACCGTGCACGTTGCCCCAATTCGCAGAAGGGTGGTCACACCCTCCTCCTTGGGTCATAACGGGCCTAGATCGCTGCTTTCAGCGATCTTACCACGCGGCCTATACCTGTGTTTTTCAACCAACCGGCTATCCGACACATGTTTCGCGATGCCAGCGGGAATCTCCATTTCTCGAGACTCACAAACGCAACAAACTCTCGCTCTCCCCGCGGCCACTTGTTCATCAATTGTTCACACGAGTAATTACGTATTACATATACTAACGCCAATACAAACCATAACTTAAATTACGAAGGATACAAGCGCAATTCGGATAATAACAATACGCCGTTCTTATACAACTAACGCAGATGCACCAAACCAATTACAATAACGAACCAGGAGGGGATTTTCGAAACATAATCGCGAACGTCAAAATATAAAACAACGAAACTATAATCTGTCCGCAACAAGTACTTGTCTACTTAAAGCATCAACGTGGGGCATTCGAGCTCCTGATCTATGCGCCAACGTATAATCGTAATTTTGTAATTCTAAAACCCAAAGTGCAATCCGTGGGTTTGTTTCTTTTTTATTCAATGTGAGGCTTAGAGCCTGACAATCCGTGATTATTTTGAATTTAACTCCAAGTAAATATGTACGAAAACGACGTAACGCATAAATTATTGCTAGAGTTTCTAATTCGAAGCTATGGTACTTCGATTCAGTCTCTGTCGTCCTTTTCGAGAAATAAAATACTGGGTGTAACTTTTTATCTATCTTTTTCTGTAGTAAGATCGCTCCAAACCGCGTTGTGCTCGCATCGCAGTGTAATTGAGTTTCATCTCGTGATGAATACAGGGTGTCCCAAAACTCCTTCAAGTCCGGGAAATGGGAGGTTCCTTAGGTCATTTGAGGCAACATTTTCCTCTGCACCAATGTCAGCCGCGGCTTTGTTTAGGAGTTATTAACGAAAAACACTGACCAATCAGAATGCGCCCTGGGCCGCCGCGCCGCGCCGCGCTCGCATCAGAGCGTTGGCGGTACGCCGTGACATCGCAACGAACAAGAGTTTCTCGATTATGTGAATGCTCTCCGATTTCAATGAGCTTTGGATATGTGGTCAAGACCATTATTCTGAACAACATTTCTCTTTAGAATTTGTGGCTGTAGGTTTTAGTTTACGAGATTATCGCGAGAAACTTTACTTGTAAATTCATTCATTCACTCAATTCACATAGAGTCGATGGGTAACCGTTCGAAAACGTCATCGGTCCTTTCACCCAGCAAGGGGTAAAAATGTCAGGTCAGCGTAGCATCCCTATTGTCCTATACCTTCCTTAAGAAGCTTTCTAAAAGAAGGACAGACGACGTTTTCGAATGGTTACCCATCGACCCTGCGTATCAATCTGCAGGAAAAACTAAACATGTGATTGCCATAAATCTTACAGCGGTCCTTCTCGTATCCTGTTTTTCGTCTAACCGTCCCGTCGTTTTCGTAAACGTGCTACAACGTGCATTTCGAATTTCGACACTCTAAATGCCCTTCCTAAAATCTTTAGAAAAATCTTGCGGAAAATCAGTGTCGTTCGAGCCGCGGTAGAGAGAACATCTCCAAAGATTTGTCAATTCAAAGCTAACGGTTGCTATTAGCTGTATTTTGATAGTGATATTTAAACTAATCACTAGACTGCGGATCTTTATGCAAAATGAAAGTTGGTTGCAGCTATTACAAGGGACAGCAGCCAGACAGATATTTGATTCTTACTGTGATCACTTTAAGAAGTTGAAAATAATACATACGTGTTTTGAAATTATTTTAATCTCTCTACTGTCTTAAAATGCACCTACTCATGTTTGCTACAAATGCATGAAATCCGCAGTCTAGTGATTGCATTACCTGATTGTTGTGATTTGTGCAGCAGTACAAGGGATATGGAAATTATTATTAGTGCATAGCTATGTGTGTAGACAAATGTGAACAGTGATTGTGAGCGTGGAAAAATTTCAAGGCACCTGTGTGAAATAAACATACGAATTATTTATCGATTCGAAAGTGAAAGTGAAATTCTGGATCGTCGACTTGACCGCGCATCCCTTAGGCCTTATTACGATCTACCACCGGCTGTGCAGTTCGTCGACCTGGCCGTACGTCCCTTACATTTCGTTACTGCCGTATGCCCGAAGACATCTGTGCAGTTCGTCACCGAGTGACCTAGTGACACACATTTCGAAGCAGCAAATGCGGCTGAATAAGTGAGTTTTTAGAACAATCAGTTTCTGCCTCTTTTCTCGTTCGGGTAAAGTTGCCGTAAGTCGGGTAAGGATGATCCGGGTCTTCATCGATTTCAATGACCTTGAAATAATGTTATAAAACTCGACGTTTTAAATATCTTTTTCCTTTGAAATGGTTGACGGTCGGCTTTAGTTTCGGAGACATTAGCAGGCCGTGTCCGTTATCATGAACACCCATAATGAATTTACAAGTAAAGTTTCTCGCGATAATCTCGTAAACTAAAGCCTACAGCCACAAATTCTAAAGAGAAATGTTGTTCAGAATAATGGTCTTGACCACATATCCAAAGCTCATTGAAATCGGATAGAAGCTAGTAGTACATCGATCCCATGGATTTACAAGTAAAGTTTCTCGTGATAATCTCGTAAACTAAAGCCTACAGCCACAAATTCTAAAGAGAAATGTTGTTCAGAATAATGGTCTTGACCACATATCCAAAGCTCATTGAAATCGGAGAGCATTCACATAATCGAGAAACTCTTGTTCGCTGCGATTTCACGGCGTACCGCCAACGCTCTGATGCGAGCGCGGCGCGGCGCGGCGGCCCAGGGCGCGCTCTGATTGGTCAGTGTTTTTCGTTAATAACTCCTAAACAAAGCCGCGGCTGACATTGGTGCAAAGGAAAATGTTGCTTCAAATGACCTAAGGAACCTCCCATTTCCCGGACTTGAAGGAGTTTTGGGACACCCTGTATACAGGGTGGCCCACATAACTCTGAACAGCTCAATATCTCCGTTACTTTTCGTTGTACAAAAAAACTTCCTAGGACAAAGTTACACTGTTTGAAGGGCCACATATAACGGTGTAAGGGAAAAAAAATTTCAAGGTCATTTTTATGAGATTTCAAGGTCATCGATATTTTTTTAAATGGAATGATATATCTTCGTTAACGTAACGTCGTAGCTGACAAAATAACGAATTCATCCATGTAACACAATGTGACCTACAAATGACCTTCAACCCAGAAAAATGGAATAAATAAAATGTAACGCCTTACACAAGTAAGTAAACACTAACGCCTTAGTACGACAGTAATGGTATTTTGGAGTTATTTAAATTGAAATATTTCCTGAACTACTAACTTTTCGACATACATAGGTTAGTACTTTTTTATAAAGAATGTCCAGCTGCATCGATTGATGTATTAAAAAATACCTCATTCCATTTAAAAAAACATCGATAGCCTTGAAATCTCATAAAAATGACCTTGAAATTTTTTTTCCCTTACACCGTTATATGTGGCCCTTCAAACAGTGTAACTTTGTCCTACGAAGTTTTTTTGTACAACGAAAAGTAACGGAGATATTGAGCTGTTCAGAGTTATGTGGGCCACCCTGTATACTTAAAATCGGTGCTTGAAGTAAACACTCTTTAAGTGACTCGAACGCTTGTTTTTCTATTTCCGTAAATCTAAATTTCACGTTTTTCTTTACTAAATCATAAAGAGGTTTCGCGATAATCGAAAATCCCTCAACAAATTTTCTGAAATACGAACAGAATCCCAGAAACCCTTGAACATCTCATAGGTTACGAGGATACGGGAAATTCGCTACCGCTTTCAGACCTCGTTCCGTCGGACGAATTCCTCCGTTGCTAATTGTATAACCCAGATAATCTAATTTCGTTCGAAAAAAATTACACTTGTCAAGTCGTAATTTGAGTTTGTTAGCTACGAGTAGGTTGAAGACGTGCTCCAGCATTTGCAAGTGATGTTCCATCGTTTCCGTCATAACTAAGAAATCGTCTAGATACACCGATATTTCGCCTCTATCAATTTCTTTCATAAAAATTTGCGTCACAAACCGTTGGAATTTCAGAGAGACTCCCTTTAACCCAAAAGGCATTCTCGTATACTCGTATTGGCCCAAAGGCATGACAAATGAAGTATATTTTATCGATTTCTCGTGCATTTTGATGTGAAAGAAACCGTCCTTAAGATCGAAACTTGTAAAATATTTTTTCCCTCTCAGTAGATCAAGTTGATCTTCTATTAATGGAAGTGGAAAATTATCGCGGGTTGTAATTTTATTCAAGGTTCTAAAATCCACGCATAACCTTGTTTCGTCGTTCTTTTTCTTAGTTAAGACTATCGGAGAAGCATATTCAGAGGTACTCGCTCTAATGACACCTTTAGCAAGTAATCCATCTAAAATATTTCGTAATTTATTTTTCTCGTCAAAAGATAGTCTACGTGGAGTGTACGAGAATGGTCTATCGTCCACGAGTGTTAATTTCATAACGTTGTCTACCGCGGATTCCGATGGTCTTAAACGTAATGTGAACGTTAACGTAATGTGTCTCAAATAATTCGCGCAATTGCATTTGAACTAGGGGTCACGCGATCCCTAGGAACGTAACGTTCTTTAATAAAACATATGGGACTTCCCGAATCAATCAACGCATTCACAGAAATACTAAAAATACCGTCCTTGTTTTTAATACGCAGTTCCACCCGACGTCGGAAGTCGTCATCATCACCTCTTTGTTCTCTCACGTAATTGATGTTTGATGATGGACTGCGCTGGTTTGCCTGATGATCAAATTTTCCACATTTGAAGCAGGAACCTCTTTCCCTCTTCGGCTTTGGGCAGTCGTACGCGATGTGTCCACCCTCATGACAGTTGTAACACCTTCGCGTACCGGGCTCCATCGGCTTCTTTGGCTTCGGGCAGTTGTAAGCGACGTGTTCATACTCGTTACAATTATAACATTTCCGCGTAGCGGGCTACGACTGTTTCTGCGTCTGCTGATCTACCTGCTGCTCCCTGCTTGGCTGCATCATCCTTTCCCGTTGTATAAACGGTCTTCGTAACGTCTCTCTTGGTGCTGGTACGTTTGCGAATGCCTCTTGCAAATCCTCGATGGATTCGTGGTATGTAACGCCTCGTTCTGTATACCTTCGATGACATAGGAAATCATCTCAGTTTCCGTTACAGGCACGCGATTACCCAATGTTACTTTATCGTGTAGGTAATCTGAGAATGTTTTGCCGCACAGTGGGCCGGATTGCGAATTCACGCGACATTTGTGAATAACTTTTAGCTCATAAGAGATATCGCAATGAAATTTGACATGCATATTTATTAATATAATTCCTTATCAATAATATATAATATGATACGTTTTGTGTTTGTTTAATCACTTTTTTATTAATTTTGTAAACAATTTTATTATAGATTATACAATAAATCAAACAAAATTTATTTTATTATATAAATAAAATGTAATGCTGTAAATAAAAAAAAATAAGTTAATTATTGCATACAGCATAAAATAATAAGGTGCTAAAAGTAGAAATATGTAATGTAAAACTTACGTGTCATTTAACTATATTTCTCGTGCTTAAATAGATAATAATTGCATAGCTTCTGGATCCAATTTTTTCCGTGTTTTATCTGTCGATTGAATTATTAAACTACTACACATGTATGGGTCTGATGTTAAAAGAAGTCTGTAAAATGTATCGTGATTGGTAGTGAGTATTTTTTAAAATTTTTATGCTTGGTTTCTTGTGTTTCCTCGGACAAGTGTCCGATAGGATCCAATGCATGTCTTATTATAATAACACATAGCAGCATAGCAGTAGAAATATCTGCCCCATGAATAAGAAGTTTGTGGATAGAAGCAGGCATATAATACTATCCATAATTTTTAACGAAATAGCTTGCAGTTTCAAAAGTATATGCCTGAAATTTATCCGGATCTATTTTATGTGGCGATGAGATTAATTGAAGAATAATGTGAAATCGTTTGATCAACGTAATGTCCAATTTTGTTATTCTGCTGAGATTTCACCATTTTCAAAAAAACAACGTGCGGTATTTCCGTCGTTTGAGCTATCCCATCTTTGGTTTACATAATCCACGAAAAGACCCAGTCTCTTTCTGAATAATTCTTGGATTTCTATGACTAATTGTAAAATTAAATTAAGAAAAACGTCTTTGCAATCGTTGTGCACTGTCGAAAAGAATTCGTCAAACTCAACGCAGTCAAAACATCGGAGATGAAAACCTGACTTATTTACTGCACAATATATACATATCAAGTGCCGAAAGTCTATTCAACACAGTTCTGTCAGACTTTGAGACTGCGTACATGAAGAATTCAGCGCGTAGCGCGCGTCGAGCGCGAACAGGATAACCCGACGCGGATGTCTTCAGACAATAATATCTTGAAGACCGGTTCGAACTTGGAAATAGTTTTTGTCACATTACATAGAGGAAGGTTCACTGAAAAGATCCTTACTTATTAGAAAGTGAGACCTCCTGGGACATAAAAGATAGCGCATGTCAAAGATACAAATTTTTAACGATTATTTTAATTTTGCTCAGTATTTTTTTAGATATGTTATGTATCATAATTGTCAATGAAAAGTATGATTTCTTATCAATACAGTATGCATTTTGATGTAGAAAAAAATTCAGGGCAAGAAGTTGATCACAGTTATTAGGATATTCCTAATCGATATTCCTAAACTGTCTAACTTCATGCGTGTATTACAACTAAAACTGCTATTGTATTTGACTAATTTTTTCATTTTCGTGGTTGGTGGACATTTAGAAATCAATATCAATTGAGAAAATATCAAAATTAGAAAGTTGATTTTTTCGTAAAATGTCGCGTGAATTCGCAATCCGGCCCACTATGCGCCGGTTCTCCAGATAATCACAGTTTAAATCGACACAATCAATCGACGAGTCTGCTACACAGCAATGCCTTCTTCTCGTATTGGTCGAGCTCGTATGAGGAAAGCAATTTCTTCACTTGTCTCTCCCACTTGTCGTAATCTAAATTATTTCCATCAAATTCCGTAGCCAAAACTTTAAGTTCCTGCCATTTCCTCACCCTGATTCGGACAGAACGATCAGAACCTTGATGATCAGAACGATCTTCTTCCAACCGCTGTGTCGTCCTTAGCAAGTCGAGTTCTCGTCGTAGCAATTCCGCTTCGCGTGCCGCTATATTTCTTTCTGATCGCAATATCTCGATCTCGCGAAACTGATGTGACACGTCTGGTTCCTCACGGATGTCACTCGTGGTAGCCTGCATCTCGGGCATAGGTGATGTTTCGACCGGGGTCGGTATCGGAATCCCCGCATCCATCAACCGCTTGACCAATTCGTTCTTCGTCCCCGTAGCGGACAAGCCATTTTCTCTCAGAATTTCTTTAAGCTCAGATACCAAAACCATATTTGCGAGATAATTCTTACGTGAGATATCACAACTTAAATCAAATCACCGCACAAAAGACCGTAACATAAACCGAATACTCTACATAAACCGATACGTTTCAAAGTTTCCGACCGCGACACGTCACCATAAATACACGTTGTCGAACACGATGGCAATCCCACTTCTGATATTTGTAAGGAATAAGCCGTATTTATTTGTAAAAAACCGTAAGACGCACGGATAACCAATCGTTGACAGACGTGTTTCTCGCGGGCGCTCGTTTCGATCTGATCTTCTTTTTACAATTCGTTGGCGATTGTAATTTTGCAATTCTTCTGTTCTTTGCGGTTCTCTATTTTATAAATTTCATCATATATAGGGCTGCCTATCAACACGCATACATCCGTACTTCAACCTTATAAGTTATAAATAAATAATGAAGGTAAACACAATTTTTTTATTAAAAAACGAAATTATTGAAATTTTTTGTATTGAGATTTGTAGAAGACTGGGTACTGATTACTTTTTGTAGGAAACATTTTTTTGTTACACCACCGGAAATGTCTGTAAACTCGTGTGAATAATGAATAATATTTGAATACTGGCTATTCAGGCATTCAAACAAGAGTAATCCATAATTATTGAATGAATGAAGTTTATTATATTTAATGAAATAACAAAAATGTGTTATTACTGTCTTATTTAAAAAATTACAAAAATTCAAACAAGATTAAGTATAATATTTTACAAAGTTATTGACTATATTCGATTGATCATACGGATTTTCTGCTTATAACTCTGTTTATCTATAAATAAACAAAAATCTATACTATAATTCCTCTTAACAAAGGTAAAATACAGGTCTTTAATATGGAAAAACTGCTCTGATGCTATACTACGATGCTGTTACTATAATGTCTCAAATACAAATGATTCAACTGTGAGCTAGTAATAAGTTCGAATGCTTATCAATTGACGTGTAATCTAAAAAATTCATAAGATATGTCTGGGTTAGGTCTTTACACTCTTAAGAGTGGTCGTCAATGCGTTTCGCGCAACGCGATTCGCCGCGGAATTGCGTGACACGCGACGGTTTAAACCATCATAATTTCCAAGTTTGGATCGATTTGGATGTGAAATTTGTAGGATCTTTTAGGGGAGAAGTTGCTGAAAATGTTCCACTTTGTTAGAGCACGACACTATATAACACTTTTAACTTATCCCTTGTCAAAAGTGAAAAACTTTGACGATATTCCTTAGTTGACTAAATATTTTTTTTTATAACAAATTATGAACATTAATGTTTAGTTCCTGGTGTGTTCTCAACATAGATATACATTCTTCATACAAAAAAAAATTGGGCACTTAATCTTTAGTAGGTTTTCCAGGACATCGTTATGAAGAAAAGGAATTTTTTCGGTGATAGATCGTATCTGAAAAAGTTTAATCTTTGAACGCTTATTATAACGAGAGTTTTTAATAACTTTAATTAATATTATAGTTTTTGAATGTAATGGACATTTAAGAAACATTGTACATTCGTTAAAAATCGATATGAGAACTTCGATTTTTCAGCTCATGAACAGCTTATAGAAGTTTTTTTAGCTAAGTATAGGGTATACTTTTAAGAGAAATTCACTTTTGTACCATATACATATTTGTAATTATTAATATTTGAAGATAACCAACGATGAGTCACTTTCTTGATGATTCTAAGACTTTGGTAATGATTTCGTTATGCTTCCGGGTGCGTCCCGGTGTTCATTTGTGTGCCATTGTATTCTTTGAAGTTTTCTGATTAAGATGCAAGAAAAATTGGATCTGGCTACGACTGACTCCGTGTTTTATAGTTGATTTACGGAAAAACGGCCATCGCGCGGGCGCGAAAATCGCAGCATTTCTCACATCCTGCATGTTCGCATTCGCTATATTTTCGTATTTACTTAAGTAAATACTAAATAATAATAATAAACACACAATATACACTAAAATAAGAAAACAGTATACACATGAAATTTAAATAATATACAGGGTGGTGCAATAACTATGTCCACTTTGAATATCGTCGTTATTTGTAATAATATGAAAAAATGTTATGAACAAAATTTGCACGGTACAGAGGGGGACATGTTGTGGCATAAACATTTTCTGCGTGGGTGGAGGCATAGAGGAGATTTCACGGTGACCTCGATTTTTTTAAATCGAAAGATCTACTTTTTGTATCATGAATCGATAGACTATCGAATTCTGAGTAAAAATGTATTGACCTCCACATGTCTTAAATCTAATAGTTAACGAGATATTATCGAAATAATTTTCTTTCTTCTTTTGATAATATCTCGTTAACTATTAGGTTTAGGACATACGAACGTCAACACTTTTGTACTCAGAATTTGATACTCTATCGATCTACGGTATAAAAAAAGGACATTCTGTTTAAAAAAATCAAGGTGACCTTCAAATCTCCTCTATGCCTCCACCCACGCAGAAAACGTTTGTGCCAAAACATGTCCCCCTCTGAACCGTGCAAATCTTGTTCATAACATTTTTCCATACTATTACAAATAACGGAGATTATTCTTTGTAATAACTATTTTAAAAAGATATTTTAATTGTAAATGATTACACTTTTCGATAGTGTACATAAAATAGACGAATAACGTTAAAATATTCATTATAATCTGCAGTACTTGATTGAAAAATAGCTATAAACTTTACAATCTAATATGCTCCTCTTTATGGACAAATTTTGCTCTCAAAACATCCGTTTCAGCAAAAACGGTATACAGTACAAAAAGTAGATATCGCAAGGTTTAAAATGGTTGTTTCTTCATCAAATTTGGATAAATTTTGGCAAAGTTACAGCAGTTTCAATATTGAGCGAATTTTGAACTAGCTGTGGCCGCTAAAATCGGGCAAATACCCCACTGTGCGTTTTTCGTATCTTATTTTTTCCCGCAATTTTCCATCGACAGAAGGGACATTCTCAGCGAGAATGTTTTGCCGGTTGCTGGATGTGCTGTTCCTACGGTATCCGTGAGATGATCTTAACGATTCGTAAAAACGATTAAAATGAAAATCACAAATACTAGAATTGGTTCGTATTGATTTCGAATTGATTTCGTATATTTGTCAGTTAATGAGGATTTTAGTTATACTAATTTTCAAATTTTAAATACTTATAAAAGAAATTCTATTCACATAACTTAAAATATACTGCCAATTTTGCGATGATTGTTATTCAGACACCATAAACAATAGTTATTTTTAATTTAATAAAAAAAATCATTTGTAAGAAGTTCATATTTTATCACAAGTAATGCAGTATTCGTTGACTTTCGTAGAAATTTTTCGGGAAATTTAGTTCATTAAAAATATTAATTTGCATATGTTCTACTTACAAATAATCATTATCGATGATAGACTATCTTTGACTGATAAATATCCATTATAAACGACAACAATCCTTTTTGGTAATAAGGAACCGTTATTGATGATGGAAATAATTTTTGGCTATTAGTATTAGTAACCGCATTGTCGAGGACAGAAATTTATTTGTACTACTGATCATGCGAGAGTCAGATTAGGTCTAAGTCCAATTATCATCGATAAGGTCCATGTCAGATTATCATCGATAATGATTATTTGTAACTAGAACATATGCAAATTAATATTTTTAATAAACTAGATTTCCCGAATAATTTCTATGAAAGTCAACGATTACTGCATTCCTTATGGTAAAATATGAACTTTTTACAAATGATATTTTTTATTAAATTAAAAAAAGGCTATTGTTTATGGTGCCTGGATAACAATTATCACAAAATTGACAGTATGATTAAGTTATATCACCACAAGTGAGCATTGCTAACGCGATTTTTCATGTACATCCGATGATCTGCCAAAATGTTTCCAACAAAAGTTGATCAGTATTCACTTTTGTACAAATCTCGATATCAAAAATTAAAAGTAAATTTTTTTTATAAAAAACTGAAGGTTACCTCAATTTTTTAAATATTAACATATATTTTTTATTTCATAATATTCTAACTGGTATCGAGACGAATTCAACGACCTATAACAATATATCATTAAACCTTGAAATAACGGTGCAATAGAAAGTTTTCTTGGCCACAGAAAGTGCTGGCGCGCATAACATTCTCGCCGAGAATGTTCCTTCTGTCGAAGCGTTAAGGGTGCTTTTACGCTGAGCTCGCCGCGGCCGGCCACGGCTCGCCGCGGCCGGCCACGGGAAAAAGTCATAAAATTCGAGCGGACCGACGGCTGTGCGTGGCACAAAAAAAAGGTCTCTATGGGATCCACGGTTTCACGGTTCGTTTAGGTAAACTACCGATAGCTTCTCTTTAAGACGGGGTAGGATACCTTCAGATTCTAAGTAGCAAATAACTAGAATCTTATTAGAAAAATTGGGTTTGCGAATTTTCGCTTTTTGTCCTTATACGAGCAAACACACCATGTAAAAATTTCATACGGTACACAGTGAGCAATTTGAACGAAATCTGTGTCAAAATGAAAGAACTTTCTCCCCATTTTTCCTATATTCTGCAAAGTTTCAGTTTTAATTTGAAAAAAAATTTCATCGCTCTATATCTCATTTCTAATAGAAAGTTCTTTGATTGTGGCACAGATTTCGTCCAAATTGGCCACTGTGCGGCAGGCATGAGATGTGAAACACTCCAGTGTGTTTGCTCGTATAAGGACAAAAAGCGAAAATTCGCAAACCCAATTTTTCTAATAAGATTCTAGTTATTTGCTACTTAGAATCTGAAGGTATCCTACCCCGCCTTAAAGAGAAGCTATCGGTAGTTTACCTAAACGAACCGTGAAACCGTGGATCCCATAGAGACCTTTTTTTTTGTGCCATGCACAGCGGGGCACAGCGAGCGGGCCGACGGCCCGCTCGAATTTTATGACTTTTTCCCGTGGCCGGCCGCGGCGAGTCGCGGCCGGCCGCGGCGAGCTCAGCGTAAAAGCACCCTAAGATTGCTGAATATTCTTTAGGACAGCGTTTGTCCTAAAATCGCAACTTTCACATTGGGAAAAAACAGAACGCGGGGAAGGAGTATGCGAGATGTCGTTTATTTTACCTAACTTGTTGTTGGGGTGTCGTACACTCCGAGTGTGCGGTGCACAGGTTAATATCGTCCATAGTAAGTGCATGTCACTTTGTTCTTTTCGTGCACTTACAATTGCCGAAATCGCCGGACGCGAAATGATTTTTTGATGAAATGTTGATTTAGCAAATCGATGAAAATGGGTTCTTTGGAGTTTATAGTGAAAACATTCGACATCAGAATTCCTATCCGCAAAGACCTAACAGTTTATTTATCTCCTACATTGTTCAAAATCAATGGCTCCGAAAAGTAGTATTGCCTTGATATTATTCAGGTAAATTCTTCCACTCGGCGAGGTATGGGGCACGTGGCAATAATTAAGGTAGAAAAGGCGTTGTACCGTTTGTCCGTTAAGCCTCTGCCCCAAGCCCGTCAATTTTATTACGGGTAAGAACGGCTACTGGTTGACTTTCAAAATGAGGCTGTTGTAAAGATTAGTTGCTTTGACGAGCATGAATTACTTTATGACCAAATAAAAGAAATTTTTACATGGTGTGTTTGCTGGTATAAGGACAAAAAGCGAAAATTCGCAAACCCAATTTTTCTAATAAGATTCTAGTTATTTGCTACTTAGAATCTGAAGGTATCCTACCCCGCCTTAAAGAGAAGCTATCGGTAGTTTACCTAAACGAACCGTGAAACCGTGGATTCCATAGAGACCTTTTTTTTGTGCCACGCACAGCGGGGCACAGCGAGCGGGCCGTCGGCCCGCTCGAATTTTATGACTTTTTCCCGTGGCCGGCCGCGGCGAGCCGTGGCCGGCCGCGGCGAGCTCAGCGTAAAAGCACCCTAAAGAGGCACGCTGGTGCTGTGCCGTTACAGATACAGTGGGCGCACTCCCATTGAAATACCCAGAAGAAACCCAAAACGGCGAGGTGCGGCGGCGCGGTCAGTCCGCAGTGCGGTCTAGTGGGCGCACTTTTTCCGAGGCGACACGTAGGCTCGCTGGTGCTGTGCCGTTTCAGGTATAGTAGGCGCACTCCCATTGAAATATACAGAAGAAACCCAAAACTGGAGAAATTCAGTGACATTTTGTCGAAAAATGAACTTTCTCATATTGACATGTACAAAGTTTGTATTGCTTCATAAATATCCATCTACCTCGAAAATAAAGAAATTAATAAAATATAATTAAAATTGTAATCGCGACGAACACTTAAAGTTGGACATTTTGAAAATAGCCTGTTTCGCAGAAAAAAGATACTTATCTTTATCTGGATGCCCTGACACACCTGTTTAATATTTTTCCTCTGTTCATCTTTTAAAATGAAGATAATTCCATGACGATAAAAATTTACACTGACAATTAAAAATTAATTCAAATAATGTATTAAAAAAATAATGTACAGTGAAGGCTCGGAAATTGTCAAAATTGTTCATCTTTGATACGGAATATCTTTTGAGTTCCAATTAGCACCGCATGTTTACAAATTGTACAATGTTCAGTACACTTTTCCCTATATAGTTATGCACGATTTACTACCAATATCGTCCATCGACGCAAGTTATTAGTGATTCAAGTGTATCCATCGCTGCGTCGAGCGCCAGGATTGTGCGAGACGCGAAGAACCTCGCGCGCGTGCGAGCGGACTGTTTTGATTGTAGCCTACAGTCAATTGTTTATTATATGCTGCTATAAGAGTAAAATCATAAAATAAAAAGAAAAGGCCGCTAGATTGATCTAGCAGCTTCTTGAGAAGCTGCAGAATTGATACTTGCATAGATTTAAGTAAATCAGCCAGTAAAGTAAGTAAAATGTTATTAAAAATAATTAAACAAACATTAAACATATTAAATTATTTATCATTAAAAAGGGATTATTTTTTCATATTTTTCAGTGAAAGTTTCATCAGAATAACTTTTACGATTCAAAAGCTGTGGCAGTGTCACAGAACTTCTCGGTATGGACGAAAAAATTTTAATTATAAATTATTACAAAAAATAGTTTGTGAACTTATATGTAAACAAATTTATTATCAATAACAAAGTATGAATGAAAATTAATTAATAAATATTGTTTAACAAATGCAAAAAATATATAATTATCTATAATTAAAAATGACTATTTTTTAAATATTTTTAGTGAAAATTTCATTGCAATATCTCTAATGGTTCAAAAGTTATAACAAAATGTCACTGAATTTCTCGATCCGGACCACTGTGCGGCGGTGCAGTCCGGCCGGCGTGCGTCCTTGTGGGCAGCGACCTTAAGAGGTACGAGTTCGGCCGAGCTCCGGTAACATACGCGGTCCTATTCTAGTGACTGGGCGAAGACGAAACGAACTCGCGAATAAACGTAGCGAATTATCGAACAGACGAAACGGGCACGTCGCGTCGTCCCACCGTGGAACGTCTCGAGGGCAGCCAAAAAATACGTCGGACGAATATCGTACGTCCCGGATATTCCGTGCACGGACAACCGGCGGCGTCACGACCTACGGCCTCGCGTACCTCGCAGGAGAGCGACTCCCGGTCCTCGGAAAACGGCGGCGGATCCGCAGTATTCCCAACACGACACGGAAGAATCGAAAACTCGAATAACGCCCCCGAGCCAACATGAACTGTTGAACTAATATTCGCGAAATTAAATACGTGTTAACGATACGCAGTCCTTCGACCCAGTGACCCAGTTCGAGCCTGCTCGAGAACGCGGAAGCAGTGCTGCCAGGTCGGCTCCAAACGGAGCCTCAGTTCTCGGAAATACTCTCCTCCTTTTCCCCTTCCACTATCCTATTCCATCGCTATCTAACGTCCCCCACACTAAGCCCGTAGACCGTAGACACGTTGCGCGTGCGCGACGAGGATTGAGTGGGGCGAATAGGAGACACATTGCGCGTGCGTGATGGGGACGCAACAATGACAGATGAAATGACATGACATTTCGCAGGTTCTAGGCTATTGTCGCGTATCGTATCTTACCTATCAATTCAATTCTACAATTCGTTTCACCTTCCTAAAACTTGCTAAATATGTCCATTCCTTAACCCTTATACCTTCCTCAGTGTGAAAATTCATACTTCATACTTCGCTTCACGACTGAAACTCCCACATGTTACAATTCATTTTATTTGTAATAAAGAATGTTTACAATGTCTATTTAGAACGATTCATATGATTCATTTCATTAAGTACGTATATGTACATGATAGGTACGATACGATACACGACAATAACCTAAAACCTGCGAAATGTTATGTCATCTCATCTGTCATTGTTGCGTCCCCATCGCACACGCGCCACGTGTCTCCTGTTCGCCCCACTCAATCCTCGTCGCGCACGCGCAACGTGTCTCCCATTTGCCCCACTTAATCCCCGTCGCACACGCACAACGTGTCACATATTATTCTGGTCATCAGAGAGGGGGTACATCATCATAGATTCCCCTCATCTGGCAGCACTGCGCGGAAGCGAGGCGTCCCCCTACTCCCTCAACTATCTCCGCCGAGGCGACGCTCAGGCCTATCGCGTGTTCTCGCAGCTGGGACGAATCTAATAACTTCGATCCCGGGCCTTCGGTAATTGATCGATTCTCCGAGGCGACGTTCGATAGATCGCTGCGAGATCGGTAAGGGTGGATCCGGCATATTCCGGACGAGAGGTCGACGAGGTTGGGCAGATAGGCATCCCTAATTCTCAATATCCTCGTCGATGTCTCCGGGTTGGTGAATCCGGGATCGGTCCAATCCCTGTTGTCTTCCCCGCAAGCGGTGTCCTGTGATAGGTGCTTCGAGCGTTTCTATTTGAGGTTTCTCGCCAATTAGCGGCCGGGGATAGGTACCGGGCTCCTCTCGGAATCGGTTAGTCCTGAAACGAAATTCCAAACGCGATAATTCTTTACCACTGGGACTCGGACGTCTCCAAGGAGATCGATTGCAACGGCCGTTTCGTTTCGGCACTGCCCGAAAGTGACCCGGTCTTTCGTAAAGGGTTCAGACAGACGTTGGCAAAACCTGCCACGTCACAACACCCTGCATGTTTCTTCAAAATCGGAACTTATAACTCCAGTCTCGCCTCTCTATGATCCGTGATTGTTGACGTACAGTGAACCATAAATGTATTTGAACGCACTTGAAAACAGTATAACTTTTTTACAATTATACCAAACAACCTGATGTTTTGTAAGCAATTAGAAACATATATATATATATATCTTGCTATATACCTTGAAATCTCCTCTATGCCTCCACCCATGCAGAAAATGTTTGTGTCTCGATATGCCCCCCTCTATACCGTATAAGTTTCGTATATAACATTTTTTCATATTCTTACAAATAACGGCAATATTTAAAGTGAACATAGTTATTGCCCCACACTGTATGCAATATATGGTGAATAAAATTTCAATTGAAAGTGAAAAGATTTTGATAGGTGATTTCAATTACAATATATTGAATTGCACAAGAAAAATGGTAATAATTATTTGATCAACCTTTTGAACAAGTACAATTTAAAAACTAAATTACCATCCAAAAGTATAACGACCAATTTGAACACGCAAATAGATATCATTTTTTCAAATGTTGATGATATAGATTGCGGTGTTTATGAAACATATTTCAGCTATCATAAGCCAATTTATGCAATCCTCGATAAGAAGGTTGTCAAAGATAAAAAATAAGAGAATGAAGAGAAAACAGATGTAACAATCATAAATCAAACTAGAGGGCTATTATTGCTCGCTCGCTTCGCTCGTTCGCGAGTAGGGTTGTTTTTCCTCGCTCGCTTCGTGAGCTCGCGGGTAGGACTGCTCTTGCAAGAGGGTTAGTTGTACGCATGGCTGGTAGGGCCTACTGCTATTAATGTTTTTTATTTGGTGTGTGACTCTCCAAGAGTCACACAAAGAACTTCCCGATTCGTTACTCCTTCGCCAACATCGCTAACATCGTTTTTTTTTGTACTTTCATCGATATTCTCCCAAAATGTATTCTTGGGAGTAGAGATGATTAACCCACTCTTGCATTGGAATAACTTTCAATTATTCCAAGCGATAACAATCGCATCAGTTAAAAGAAAAAAATTTTTTTTTAATCTAAAAAAAAAAATTAAGAAAAAAATTTTTCATGTAATTGCGTTTGGTTCTTTGGTGGAAAATTTTCGTCCTCCCTTATAAATTGCATTGTAGAATCAACTCTTTTCGAAAAAAACTAAAAATCTAAAAAACTACTTGACCAATATGGACCAAAATCTAATCAGCTCTAAGTTACGACGGGGCACATCGATTGCATCATTCATCATTCTGATCGCGTTGTTACTTTTTCAGAAAACGTTAACGAAAAATTTGATAACATACAAACGGCCATACGCACGCACACACACACACACACACACACCCACACGCACCCACACGCACACATTTTGATAAAAATAGTCTAAAATGACTCCAATGACCATGAAACGTGAAGATCTGCTAAAAAATCGATTTTCGATTTTCGGGGTAATTACAATAACTTTCCTATAAAATCGGGAAGTTAAAAATGAATCCTGAAAATTTCACAATCTTTATTGAATGTATAATGATCTTGGACCAGCATATCGAGCAAGATAACAACAACCCTCTAGTTTCAAAATCTTTTTTGCATGTCATTTGATAAATCAATTCTGCTAATTGCTAAAAAATAGTCAGATCGTTTGGTCCGATCATGAAAGAGTTATATACTGTTTTAAAGTGCGTTCAAATATTTTCGTGGTTCAGTGTATATGTATTTAGGAAGAAATAGGTGCTATCTCAAGAACTTCTAAGAACCAATTGTTTAGGCTAGATTGATTTCGGTGGCTTAAAAATATATTGACGGGTGACTACCGGTCAATTTACCGATCAATTTACGACTGTAAATTGTAGCTATGGTTGAACATTGATGAAATAGGGAAGGCCTCGATCTATCACAGCGAAACAGGAGATTTCGTTGTAAGACCCTTGCAAAACAGCACATAAACCATCGGCCATTTCATTAATGGCATTTCTCACCGATTCCACACTTCTCGAGCTGTTTTACGATTTTTTTAGGTCCGGATAACATGAAGGGTGGAACTGTATTCGCTTGCTGCGCGATCACTAGAGAGGAACCATATCTTCGTAATAAAAAGCTAAACGAGCAGCAATGATAGGCCAATCCGGACTTCCACCTTCTATAAAAACCCAATCTTTCAACATTTCATTAGGCGAAACGGACTTATTGTTTCTCGTTTCAACTTTTTATCGTCACCCTTTTATTGCTGCAAAGTTTATACATATTTTCAGGGATGTATTCTCCGAACGTTCTGTTATCCGAACAATGCATGGCGGCGACATTCGTATGCAATGTATATACACGGAGTCCCAAAACTGTTGTACTGTTATGCCGTGAAAAAGGAAAGGATGGGATTCACTCGAGAAATAGTCCTTTTTCTTCTTGATAACTTGAAGTTTATTGTGTAGGCTACACCAACAGATTCTTAACAAGAAATCGCGCTTTACAGAAATTATGCGTCCTTACAACATAACTGACGGCTTGGAAGTGAACCCGCTCAATGAGAGGTTTCCTTATATAGATTCTTTACCAAGACCTTTGGTCTACTCTAAAATGTGTCACCGGGTACCAGTGATGCTATTATAAGCTCCAAACGTAGCTCCCGTACTCTCCTCCTTACCCCTTCCACTATTCCATTCCAGCACCGTGCGTAGGCGCACGGTCCCCATCGTGCACGTTCAACGTATCTCCCATTTGCTCCACTTATTCCCCGTCATCAGAGAGGGGGTACATCATTTCTCCGTGACTCTCCGCATCTGGCATCACTGCCGGGTACATAACTCTGCCGTTCCTAGTCCAGCTAAACATTTCAGTCACCTTTTGGACAAAAGAGCGAAGATAATGTTGGTTTGGAATCTTATCGGGAAGGGAGATGCGGCATAACCGTACGTCTTTGAAAGGAATGATTCCTGAAATTATTTAAAATAACTTTTTCCTTTGCGAAAATGCTCTCCGAAAAATGCGGACCAATCAGAGCTCCGTGCCGCACGATTGAAGAAACACGCGACATTTTGCGAAAAAATCAACTTTCTAATTTTGATATTTTTTCAATTGATATCGATTTCTAACCGACCACGAAAATGATAAAATTAATCAAATACAATAGCAGTTCTAGTTGTGATACACGCATGAAGTTAGACAGTTTAGGAATATCGATTTTCCCTACATAATTTGGCTGTTCATTCTTAAGGGGGATCTATACCCTCAGATTTTGGGGTATTTATCAATGTTATCAACCTCTGTGCAGAAAAAAAGTTTGGTAACATTGATAAACACGAAACTGCATAATGAACACGAGATGGAGTTGGTTGCTATTTCCATATTCTATTCAGCTCGTCGCGAATGCCGTTATACAGGGCAGGTCGCACTAATATTAGTGCCACCGATGAGAATATGTACCTCGTCTGTGTCAGTTTTGCTATGATTCCACGTTGACAGCAGTGCAGCAGTGAAATGTTGCACAATATCGCAGCACTGATTGACAGTCCTTCTGACTAGGCACCATCTCGTCTAAACTAACTGAAATAAAATTGGCTCTAGATTGGCTCTACATCAGAGCCTGCTCTGTCTTCATGAACGTAATATGGGGACATCTCTGCTATGTGAATGCAATCACGCGCATCGATTTTTTGTCCTTATACGAGCATATTTTGAGCTACACAATAGTTCATTTGATAGAGGAAGGTTCATCACGGCGCGCTCTGCTCATCACATCAGTCAAAAAATTCTCTTTGAGACAGAAAAATACATTGAAATCTGCGGTTATTTTTCTAGATTTTTTCTCTACTTTGGGCACTCATATTATTAGATATAAACACAATCTCGTTAAATCAATAGCAGAGCGCGCGGTATTTAACCTTCCTCTATAGAATGAGCCCTCACCCAGCCATAAATCGGCTCAAATAAGGACAAAAAATCGATGCGCGTAAACCCATGTTTAGACCCAAAATCTAGTAAGATTCTAGTTCCTTTCTAGTTACAATCCGAGGGTATAGATCCCCCTTCAAGTGTCCTGATAACTATGATCAACTTCTTGCCCTGAATTTTTTTCTACATCAAAATGCATACTTTATTCGTAAGAAATCATACTTTTCATTGGCAATTATGATGTATAACATATTTTTAAAAAAACTGAGCAAAATGAAAATAATCGTTAAAAATTTGTATCTTTGACATACGCTATCTTTCAGGTCCCAGGAGGGCCTACTTTTTAACAAGGATCTCTTCAGAGAACTTTCCTCTATGTAATGTGACAAAAATGATTCCCTTGTTCGAGTCCTTTTTCAAGATATTATTGTCTGAAGACATCCGCGTCGCGTTATCTTGTCCGCGCTCGGACGCGCGCTACGCGCTGAATTCATCAAGTACACAGCCTCTGAAAGTCTGACAAAACTGTGTTGAATATTTATATTTATATTATGTTTTTATTTAATACTAATTTATATTTTGCAGTAAATAAGTCAGTCTTTCATCGCTGATATTTTGACTGCGTTGAGTTTGACAAATTCTTTTCTACAGTGCATAAGTTACATTGTAATTGTTTACGCGCATCGATCTTCAAATCTTTATGTTTTGTTTTGTCGACACAAATTGTGGATTGAAACCATAGACATATAGAGATAGACTGCGCCGTCTTATGGGCGAGTTGAAGCCCACAATGGCGGCGCGCGGTACAAAGAGTGAGAAAGAGAGCATTAGCCGTTGTCCATAGCTCTCCCTTTCTAATTGATGTGTCGGTGGGGAAAGATTCCCCTACTTGCTTGCTAGATAATGTAGATTTCTACATACTATTGATTAATTTGTTAATATTTATTTGGTTTTTGACATTTATTAAGTGAAACCATATTTATTTTAAGAATGGTAAAAAAGTGCTGCATCTGCAAGCTCCAATATGCTCCTGCCGTTACTTTTCATGAGTAAGTAAAATAAAAGACATAATTAATTATTTTACCATTGTTTGAAGATCGGATACGGGAATTCGGAGATAGTCGTGGGTGAACCTTAAAGTGAGGCACTTGGTTTAACAAACACTTTAATAGCAAACAATAACAAATTGTACATGGAGTAGACTACCGTCGCACGAACTAAAGAGTGGTCCACGTTGGTGGAGAGCGCGGAGACGAATGAAGATCGCGAGGCGACGGGCGTGTATCGTCTTTGACGTGTGTTTGCGGACCACTCGCTAACGGTTCTGTCTCAACGCGAGGTCGTTAACAATACGTACGTATACGGGATACGCCGGTGCGTGCCGAATATCACGCGTTCCGCGGACGTAAAAGGGGGGGGGGGGGGGTGCCGCGACGACATGACGTCACTCGATCGCGGCTACGCGAAGTAGGTGAAGCGGATCGGATGGGCATCGGTTTGCCGGAACAACCATTTTTAAAATAAGTATGGCTTCATTTAATTACGTTAATTACGCACGTGGCACGTGTTTTTTTCCTGTAAGCACAGAGCAGCACAGAGTGTGGAGACAAGGCTGTTCCCACCAGGCGTGCAGTGCGTGCCCGCACGCAGGCGGCCGATTTTAGGGGCCGCCGACTGCAGTCGAAAATAGAACAACGCAACCGAAATAAAATAAAATTTTATATTAGGAATTGCGAATGCGATATATTATTAGATTATAAAATGCGTTAATACAACAAATTCATTGTATTCTGAATTTCTCATTATAAATTTGAATAAAGCACTTATGTATACTGGTTTAAATATTTTTTCTCATTGTCAAGGTGAGAGTGGAGGATGGCGAAAAATTGCTCAGCGCGCAAGCGGCTGTACACCTAGGAACGGCCCTGTGTGGAGGAACGTTCTCCAATAAATAAACGTGTGTCTTTGAATGTTTATTCTAATCTGTTATTATTTTATAATTCGATGGTAGGGAACCAAAAAACAAATAAATGTCAAAAACCAAATAAATATTAACAAATTAATCAATACTATGTAGAAATCTACATTATCTAGCAAGCAAGTAGGGGAATCTTTCCCCACCGACACATAAATTAGAAAGAGAGCGCTATGGACCCCGGCTCTCTCTCTCTCCCTCTCGCGCGCCGCCATTGTGGGCTTCAGCGCTTCGTACAGGCCGCGCAGTCTATCTCTATATGTCTATGATTGAAACAGAATTATTGTCAGTCAGAGCAGAACTATCAGCCTGTGCAGAACTGTGATTCCGATATTATTTTCAGTTTTAATATGATACATCAAGTAAGTTAATATACAGGGTGTTCAGGCTATTACTAGCCATCATTTTTTTTGCAAATAGTAAATATTAGAAAAAAAATGATAGAGGAAAAAGTAGTACTGTTTTTTACACGCAACAAATTGACATATGCATTTTTGTTGTATTGACATTATTTTGATAGAAACGAAGGTGACCTTCAATTTTTTAAATGGAATGCTGTATATGTATTTATGTCGTATGAAAGCGTATGTCAAGACGAATTCATCCATCTACTACACAATGACCTTCAAGGTCATGCAACGTCAGAAATGGAAGAAATGGAAGAAACAATTTGAATATTGCGTACCAATGTAGTTAGCAAGTATTCCTTATTGATACGAATCGGATAATGTTGTCAATCACTGTCAGAGTGTTTACTTCTAATTTCCACCATAACGAGACAATTTCAGTACTACTTCCTAAACCGATCAGTAATATCGTATAGCAATATATCGTTATTCGGTAGACGAGAAGAGGGATATGGTACGCATTTATTATCAGTGCAATAGAAATAAAAGACAAAGTATATTGAAATACTTTGAATTAAATTGAAAGTCCTGTTGCATTTTTAAGAAAATTCAACAACTTCCGTACGAAAAGTAGCTTTTACGTGTGGTATTTCAGTTGACTCAACCCATAACATCCTAAAATTACATAAGCATAAACCCTTTTAGTACAACAAAGTACAAGGCCTACAAGAAAGTGATTTACCGCGGCGTATTGAATTTTATGATTGGATACTTACAAAAAACGAAAACGACTGCAATTTTTACAAAAAAATTCTTTGGACAGACGAATCAAGCTTCGATAATCATTGCATTGGCAATACTCATAATGCTCACGTATGGTATACTGGAAACTCAAGAGTGAGAAGGAAAACAAATTTCCAAGTGCAATTTCGCATAAATGTATGGTGTGGCATAATTAACAATGTGCTGTTAGGGCTTTATTTTTATAATGGAGTATTAAATGGGGAAAGACATTTATAGTTTTTAAATACGTAATTTAGAGACTATTGGGAAGATCTGCCACTATCCATTACGCAAGGTATGTATTTCCAAGAAGATGGAAGTAGAATCGTAAGAAATGATCTTAATGACATGTTTCAAAACCGATTGTGGAACATACGGATCTGTCAAGTAGCCTGCAAGATCTCCAGATCTATCACTTTAAGACTTTTATTTATGGGGAACTACTAAAGAACTAGTTTATGAGACACCGCCCAGCGATATAAACGACTTGAAAAACAAAAATAAATTTTTTAAAAATACCACGTTTTTAAAACGGACTAAAAAGTATAAAATAACATTTTTAAAAACGCCACGTTTAAAAAACGGACTAAAAAGTATAAAATAATTTTTTCTAGCCCCATACAGATTCCTAACCCCTGAAAATTTGTGATTGTGAATTTTTAATAGCTAAGAAAATACTTGTGAGATTTAAAACGAAAAACGCGGGGCGCATGCAATAGATAATTGATGCATGAACACTGAATCACTAACAACTTTATTGCACTGCAAATGATATGAAGTGTTGTACGAGATTTCTCTGCAGCTACTCTCTACACTCCTTACTATGTATTACAGTAAATGCTCATTCGTTGTGAAAAGGCATGGTAGTTGAGGTCGCAACGATCTAATAGTGAAGCTATTTTTGATTTATGACTGCGTCTAGATATCGCGCCGAGCACGCCGAGCGAGACTTCCATAGAGAGCCGAACATAGAGAAGGACAGAGTGAAATACGGATCGCGTGACCGAAGCTCGAGTCAATGTGTGGTGTTCACACCGATATACCCGAGCCGACATCAATGTTGCCGCCGTGCGGAGGGACTCGGCCGACTCGACGTTGACAGGCAGTGGAGTGGGTAGGCACGTCGCAACGACCGCATAGTCGATTTTTCACAACGAACGAGCGTTTACTGTATCTTGCGACCCACGTTTTTCGTTTTAAATCTTACAAGTATTTTCTTAGCTATTAAAAATTCACAATCACAAATTTTCAGGGGTTAGGAATCTGTATGGGGCTAGAAAAAATTATTTTGTACTTTTTAGTCCGTTTTTTAAACGTGGCGTTTTTAAAAATTTTATTGTATACTTTTTAGTCCGTTTTAAAAACGTGGTATTTTTAAAAAATTTATTTTTATTTAAATAATTATTCATTATTCGTGTAATTAATCGGTTTTCTACTCCATTTAACTTTCTCGGACGACCGAAACGAGGAAAGGTTTTTATACTTTTTGTATCCTTATACGTGCCTATGATTTTTTTTGCAGTTCCACGACAACGATTTACTATTTTCCCTATTTCTCGAAATGATTTTCCTTCGTTTCTTAATTTAACAATAAGTTTCCTCATGTCTTTTGAAGTGTTTGTACGTTTTTCACTCACAATTCTATTTATGCACTAAGAATTTCAAAGTAATCAACACTGATGAAAATTTACAAGAATTCACGCTCATTCAGAAATTGCTGCTTCTAGAAAACCACTTTACTGAACTTTCATAACAGAAAACTACTTTTGCTGCGTATATTCACTTTTGACGCGATCGTAAGAAACCTACTTCAAATTGGTATTTGTTTGCAAAACATTGGAAACGTAATTCACTATTGTAAGATGTGTGTTTATAATCGATTGTGACACCAGAAGTACCATGTATTACAACATCACAACTTTGGTTTTTGCGAAATGTGCTGTAAATATAATGTTGAGCCTCATATGTATGGGATGTATACTCATTTTTTACTCTCACTGTACGTGAAGTGAACTTTATTGTTAAGCAAAGACTATTTTCATGATTAACATTAATTAAAAGAATTGATTGACTACAGTGTATTTAAATGACACAAGAATATTGCGTGGAACCTAATAAGATGGTGAAAAGGGATAAAAGAGTATCTTAGAAAATATATCTATCCAATAAAGGCGTTAAAAGTTTCTTTTCTTAGCTCCCGTCGCTCTTCCGTGAGATGCCGGGAAGGTTCACTTATTCTATGGAAGTTTGCACACTCTCAGTACGTGATGTTGCTATAAGGCTGTGAAACGAACCACGAAAATAGCATCCTCGCCAAAGGATCCTTTTACGTTGCTGAAAAAGGTGGCCGCAGTAGCGGCATAAAAATCGCCAAGAGATTTTCTCTACTTCTTCGAGATTCTAAATTGAACTACTGCTTAAGTCGTCCTACGAAACAAATTAACAACTTCAAGAATTAGCATCAATTGCTATGTTCATTGAGTAATTATTAAATATTAACGAAGATGTTGCAACGTAGAACGGTTTGATATAAAAACTAATTCATTTTTAAATTCAAATTCAAAATTAGATATTCGTTTTTACTGCTGATAAATTATTATATGTTGGTGAATAAATTTTATTACTGAACTACGCGTCTACATAGAAGAAAGGTATCCACTTCGGAAAATGTGCCCTCTGCATAGTTGGGCAAATTTTTATTGAAATAATAATGAATGAATAATGAATGACGAATGACGAATAAAAGTGTGATTATAAATACAAATATCAACTAAAATTTTAATTAAAATAAAAGTCATTTAAATAATGCCAAAAGTGATCTATTTATTATTTCTTATTTGCAAATCAAAGATTATTTTTTACTTAATATGAGGTGGAAATCAAATAAATAATTTCTGGTTATTTCTTATTTCTTGCATTTTGAATACATACATATACGGATCATTAGTATGTCACAATCTCGCGTAAATCGCCTCAATTGTCAAATTCTGAAGCTTTTCAAATAATGCACAATAGACGATACATTAATATTACTTTCAGTGCTGAGGACAGTTGGAAAGCAAATTTGTTTAATGACTATGAATAATAAATAATAATTTAGAATTAATAATACTAAATATTCCAGAGTTGAAGTACGGATGACGTATGTATGTATGTGTGTGTATTAACAGGCAACCCTATACTAGATCACGCGGTTTGCTTCCCGGGTCTCCAATAGAGAGGCGGAAAACGAGCAGCTTCGGGTTTTTATAGGCGCGATAGCCGGGCTGGTTCCTGCCGTGCTGGACACATCAGTGTTCTCCTAGGCTTCGGCACATACGCAAAAGATCTAAGATTGATATTTCGGGCGCCAGACATCGGAGGATGGTACACGAAATCACGCGAACAGAGGAAGCCTAGGAGAGCACGGCAGCGAAAGATAGAATAACTCAGGATGGTCGCAGGATTCTACGCGGACTCGGACAGGACATTCCCCACGGCGGGAATGGACCTCGGAATGAATTTCACTCGGTTAACTGAGACTAAATAATTTAATACCAGTGTGATTCGACCAATAATACTGTACACGCTGTCGGGTGGATACCCGGCAGCGGAAAATGTAAACATAACAAAAAGAGATAATAAAGTATAAACGGAATAGCAATAAAAGATTATAACAACGGTGTAGATCGATATAGAAAACTACGTGTTCGGCGGAAGGCCGACACATGCGCGGATTCGGTCTCTCCAAGATGGCCGCGTCGGACTCGGTATTACGCCGGTTGATCGGGCAGACGAACAGCGATCATACAATAGCGGTTCCCGATGGAATACGCGTTTCTCGGAATAATGAAAATAACCCGCGTCGGCAGCCGTCCGGCGCGGGGGTCACGATGAATTTGACTAATTTACAAAATATAGCTGTGCGCGGCAGCGTCGAACAAAATACGCGAACACGTGCAGATTGTACGGATCTCTCGCTTTTCGCTTCTCACTGGGAACTCGCATAAGGAACGCAAACGGGCTGTCGTTATAACGACACACACGAAACATGCGGTCGTCCGATGGACGATCCGCGTACAACCGAGTTTATTTACAAAACACTGCTCGAGCCACAAATAATAGATCTAAATAGAATATTTGACGGAAGACCTGATTGGCACTTACCACTGGCAGCGGCGAAATTGTCGTAGCTTAACTACGGCAGCTTACGATACCAAGTACTACCAATACGCATGACGCACACGCGTTTACAAGGTCTGGTGGTAATTCAACTAGATTTTACGAAAGCCTACGCAGCAGTGCGCATGATTTTCGGTGGCTCGAAGTTGCGGAAGTGAGGCGTCCCCCACTCTTTCGGTTTTACGCCCGCCAATTACTGATTATGTTACAAAACAACGGCTCGTGCGTTGTACTTATCTACTCGAGGACTGGAGAATGTCGCGGCGTTGGAGCGTAAAACTCAACTGAGCAAATTCGTCTTCCAGTCCTAACGCGATCCCCGGTGGGTCTCGAATAAGAAATAAAATACACTGATTGGTTCCTGCCGAAAGTTGCATTTCCCAATCAGTACACTTTCGACTTCTAGGACCTCTTTCCCGTAGCATTGAATGAGGCCCTGGGAAGGAGGAGTGGGGCGATATCTAAAGCAGTCGACGACGCGACGGGTCTCGGTAATTTGACGCCGTGCGTAACGGTCGCGGGCGGTCCTTCGAAGGGACTAAATTTATGACACCTTGTATATTCAAGGGTGTCTAACAACTGAACATTAACCAGATGACTTGACTAGTCGCTGAATGACTCTAGTTTGCTTAATCCTCGAAGAAGATATTTACGCACATTCGCATCATAAATCTTGTCCGAAGGAAACCTACGAATCCTGTTCCTGCGCGACGGAACACAGGACGTGTCACAATACACAAATCAGCGAGTGGCAGCGAGTAATTAGCCGGGCTCTCTGAGCCCGCGCTACGGTCCTGTAATTTCTCGTCGTGCCACTAGGCACGACGTTCCAAAATTCTTACAGTCTCAGTTCTTATGTTACACGATATCCCAGTGAGAGCGCTTACTGCTGTTTTATTGCTAGAGGACGATCCGGTCCTGCAGATATTAGCTTTGAGTCACAACTATATAACTAAATTCATAAAAACTGAGTATCATAAATAACAGAAGAATTGTAAAATTACGATCGCCAACAAATTATATACAAAAAGTAGGCAGATCGAAACAAGCGCCCGCGATAAACACGTCTGTCGTTAACATTTGGTTATCCTTGTGCCCAAATACGTTAATCAACAGGCATTTCCTTACGGCTTTCCCTTACAATACTTAATGGAATAATTTGTCGATACAAATAATAACATAAATTGTATTTGTAAATAACAATTATCTTTATTATTCCAAATAACACTGTCCAACACCAAATTTGTTCCCCAATTACTGTTGGGTCCTTTGTATAAGGTTGTTTGCGCTGGTTCCGAATCTGTTTTTAATTTTTTTCCTATACGCACAGTTTTTGAGAAACATGGCGTTGAAAAACAAACATATTTTTCAACTTTAAACAAATATTGTGAGGTTATTATAAAAGATATTGAATTGTTCTTTATAGGAAAAGATTCTGTAGACTTTCCCGAATACAGCGGTATCCAAAATTAATACATTATGAATGTTTAAACATGTTGAAACAATCATTAAAGGCGGAGAGACGCCACTATTGCACCAATTTTTGAGGATACTTTTCAATTTATCTCAAAAAATAAGGGTCCATCGGAAAATCGAACTATACCATGCAATAGAGCAGACTTTTATCTTGAGAAGCCACCCTGTCTAGTTTGGATCGTCGACGTTTTTTTCGAACCAGAAAGCAAAATATCTTCGCCCGACATGAGTTGCCGCCGCGCCAGTAGCGCTCACGACTAGAACGGGCGTTCGCCGCTCCGTATCTCGTCCCGGGCGCCACTGGCGGCAACTCATGTCGGGCGAAGATATTTTGCTTTCTGGTTCGAAAAAAACGTCGACGATCCAAACTAGACAGGGTGGCTTCTCAAGATAAAAGTCTGCTCTATTGCATGGTATAGTTCGATTTTCCGCTGGACCCTTATTTTTTGAGATAAATTGAAAAGTATCCTCAAAAATTGGTGCAATAGTGGCGTCTCTCCGCCTTTAATGATTGTTTAAACATGTTTAAACATTCATAATGTATTAATTTTGGATACCATTGTATTCGGGAAAGTCTACAGAATCTTCTGCTGCAAAGAACAATTCAATATCTTTTATAATAACCTCACAATATTTGTTTAAAGTTGAAAAATATGTTTTTTTTTCAACGCCATGTTTCTCAAAAACTGTGCGTATAGGAAAAAAATTAAAAACAGATTCGGAATCAGCGCAAAAAACTCTATAAGAAGGACCCAACAGTAATTAGGGAACAGAAAAAAAGTTGAAATTTGTTGGACAGTGTAATTTATTTAGACTTGCTCAAATAATAAATAATTATATCTTCTTATTTGAATATCCAAATAACAAATAACATGTTATTTCAATTTTTATGTAAATAATTATTTATTTAAATGTTGCCAAACACTGGCCCCCTGACACCGTTTAACTTTTGTCTGGATTTAGTATCGTTAACAGTTGCAGACACCCTGTATATGACACAGCATTAACAATTAACACTCTTGAGTGCCTCTACCATATTAACGGACAAATGAGGAAGGTCGTTAACAAACGCTTCGTATCCATGCAGACGTTTAAGCTTATGGTAAATAATACATACTGGGTAAAGTGCTTGACAGTATAATTGTAGAACAGTACAATCTGTAAAGCGACAAATTTAATTTTCGGATTTCACCGTGCAAAATTTCTATGCTAAAATCGTGAAGTAGCGAGAATATCTGTCAACATTGTACAAGATGTTTTCAAATACAGGGTGTTTACCTACAGGTGGGAGAAAATTTAAAGGGTGGTTCTCGACGATAATATAAGACGAAAATGAAGAATAAAAAAATTGCGATTTCGGCCTCGTTATTAAGTTATCAACAGTTAAAAATCTGCCCAAAAAGCGGCAACTTTTCAACAGCGGTGCACGTTGCGTACGTCACACAGGCGTGCGACAGTCTCGTATCAAGTGACAAACGCATGCATACCTTGGTTCTCATTTGGGGCCCCAGCGAGGTGAAAATGTTTAAAAAATCGTTGGACGACATTGAACCTACCTACTCGTTAAAATCCACAAGGGCATTTCGAATATCCGCCCTATGGAATTATCGAGTAGAAGGGGTCAATGACCTTTCACTTTCAAATTCTTCTCACACATATCCACAAATCCTTATCCTGCACTATAATTGTTCATAACACCGTACTTAATATACTGGAAGATACGCTCTACCACTATTTACAATATCATACACACGCACTACGAGTTTCTGCAAACGGAAATCTTCGACGCGTGTGGGAAGAATCGTCCGTACAAGCTAGCATCCGTATGCACACTGATTCAAGACAGCTGATGTGGTCAATGCACACACATGAAATATTTCGGGGTCACAGACAAAATGAGATGGAATCACGAAATTTGTGAAAACAGGATAGACTATGTATTAATATAGCAACGCGCGACGTTTGGGCGGTAGTTTGCTGTAGATCTTCATTTGTTTTATCGATCTGGCATCGACCTCATCAGCTGTCTTGAATCAGTATGCATACGGATGCTAGCTTGTACGAACGATTCTTCTTGCACGCGTCCAAGATTTTCGATCGCAGAAATCACACACGACCTCAAGATGTCCGTTCCGTCTGTGAACGAGTCTCGCGGCGTAAATCAAGTTCCATAAAGTGCAGTGTTTCAATATTAAAGGATTACCAGTTCTTTACATTCTCCTTATTTCCCTCAGTAAACTAATACTCTCTGTAAACTCGTAGTGCGTGTGTATGATATCGTAATAGTGCTAGAGCGTTTATTCCAGTATATTAAGTACGGTGTTATGAACAATTATAGTGCAGGATAAGGATTTGTGGATATGTGTAAGAAGAATTTAAAAGTGAAAGGGCATTGACCCATTGTGGATTTTAACGAGTAGATAGGTTCAATGTCGTCCAACGATTTTTTAAACATTTTCACCTCGCTGGGGCCCCAAATGAGAACCAAGGTATGCATGCGTTTGTCACTTGATACGAGACTGTCGCGCGCCTGTGTGACGTACGCAACGTGCACCGCTGTTGAAAAGTTGCCGCTTTTTGGGCAGATTTTTAACTGTTGATAACTTAATAACGAGGCCGAAATCGCAATTTTTTTATTCTTCATTTTCGTCTTATATTATCGTCGAGAACCACCCCTTAAATTTTCTCCCACCTGTAGGTAAACACCCTGTATATACCGCTGCACAAATTACTACAAAATAGTAGATGATACAACAAAAAGTTGAAGAACTACTTTTACAGTAAAGTCACGATATTTTTCCAACGGCCTATGTTTTGCACGGAGGCATATCGTGTAGACATCTTTTTTTATGACTGTGTCTACCGCGGTGACCGCGCGGAAAGTACAAACGAAAGCCGAACGTAGAAAAGGACAGCATGTAAATACGGAACGAGCGGCCGAAGCGTATCGGTGTGAACTACTACTAATCGAATTACAAAACTTCTTTATTTTTCATTATTTTTTATGGGATTTTCGCCATCTTATTTCTGGCATTTTTCTGATTAAAATTACACCAAACACGATATAATTTCAATTGTATTTAGCAGGGACGAAAAATAATAGTTATTCTAAAATTTTCTACGATAAAAATCATTAATAAAAAGTTTATTATTATTGAAATTTAAGATAATGAACACAAAATATAAAGAAAAAAATTCGAAGAATAAAATGATTTAAAAATGACGATTTTTATACGTTTCGGTTACAAATAACAGTTGTTAGTGTCCAAAAAATTGGATCCTCCTCGATAACTGTTATCGGTGAAGAAAAACTGTTATCGACGAAGAAAAACGAAAAAAAGAGAGATGTTTATTTCGATCGCTCATACCAGATATCAATGAGAGACGTTCATTTCGATCACACATAACAGTTATCAATGAGAGAAATTGATTTCGGTCGCTCATGACAGTTATCGATGATCGAATTTCTTTTCACTTGTTCATAATAATTATTGATGAGAAAATTAATTTTGGTTGCTTATTTAATTATTAAGTTGTCTACTCTTCTTCGGATGGAGCAAGCCTGTGAAATTCATTGAGCAGGTTTCGTACAACAAGACGAATCAACAGACCATAAGAGCAACACAAAATCTTTTTTCTCTTTTTCGTTATAAGAGTTATGGTCCCTGGTATTTAGTGGAAGGACAGTATATGGGAAAGGAGGAGACGCGGACAGTCGCCGTCGCCATCACAGTTCAAAGAATTTCCCATACGCTGTTCTTCGTTGCGTTCGAAACTTTCATCGTCGATTATTGAACCACTAAATACAGTTGAAATTATATCGTGTTTGGTGTCATTTTAATCAGAAAAATTCCAGAAATAAGTCGGTGAAAGTTCATAAAAAAATAATGAAAAATAAAGAAGTTTTGTAATTCGATCATTGGTGGTTCAAACCAATATACCCAAGCCGAGATCAATGATCACCGACCTGTGGCGTTGGCCCTCAGTGGAGTGAGTAGGCACTAGATAAATTCTGGGTAGAAGGTCGCAAAAAAATGAAAAAGATCGCGACTTTACTGTATTACTTTTCATGTAAATTGTAACAATGTAAATAAAAACTTATTAATTCATAATTTTAAAGGTCATTTGTAGGTGAATTTATGTTGTATAGATGGAATACCAAAATTTTGTTTTCATTTAACGCTACTTTCTGTCGATCAAAACGATACTTTCAAGTGACCATGAGTCGGAGAATGTCAATAAAGTATAATTCTATACCAATACAAATGTTTGCCTCTTGTTTACGAACAAAATATTGCAGAGTTTGTTCGTCGAAAAAGAAAAATTTGAAACGTACACTGTCAACAAAACGAGTAAAAGTACAGAACAATCCGTGCGTGTCAGTTCCAAAAGTATCGGGTTGTACTGCGACCTTGAATTTTTGAAGGTCATTAAAAAGGACCTGTTTTAATCAGTATTTGTTTACTCTTGAATCATATGGAACAATTTTTTTATTTACCTCATCATAATCTACATAAGAAAAAAATAAAAATAACGTCCACAAGTTCTTAAATTAATTTTATGTTAATTTATTTATTTAGTTACGTTTAATTTATATATCGATAATTCTATGGTTCCACAGTTACTTTCTACCACCCTGCCTTTACGCCTTTCTTTTTAAATGAAATAAAATTTGATTTGTTTATAATCAATAATTTATATGAGCATTAAAATAAATGTAGCCGCATACAAGAAATATAAATTTTCTTTTCCCTTTTAATTCTTTTTTGCATAAAGACTTGATCAATGCAACTGTAAAGAAAATGGTACGACAAGGGGGGAGAAGTAACATTCAATTTAGTTTCTATCTTTTGCAATCGATGCAGACAATTTTTATTTTGCATAAAGATCCGCAGTCTAGGAAAACTACTAGAAATACTACAATAAATAACATCTATCATTTAATGAGGTTTATTATTTCGTCTTCCCTCCTTGCGTGTGTACAAAATAAGTAAAAAGGAAGAGAGTGCCCTGTATAACTAACGGCATTCGCCACATTAGTGCGATTGCGTTGTCCTGGCCCGATCGTCCGGGATTGTGGCGAGAACGACTTGTGCCGGGATGGTGTCGAGGCAAAACTACGAGCCCACACGATCTTTTGTGCCCTGGACACAATCGAGGATTTTTGCTGAGTGGGTAGTTTCTTAAGTATGCACCCCATTGATTCAGAATACATTAATATAAACTAATTAATATAAACTACGTGTCTACATCTACAGTAACAAACACTAAAACATCAAATAGGTTACTGCAGTAAAATCTAATAGTAATGAAATTGGAGGGAGGACACGTAATGAAGCATCTGATATAAGACGAATAGATTAGTAATCTCAACTGGTGGTTTTAATTAAATTTTAATTAAAGACACGAAGAAAACTGACTTTACTTCGCAGTAGAAATTCTGGGAAAATGGAAATAACGATCCGGTATAAATTTTCATAGTTTTGCAAAAATGTTATTTATTATTTTATTATATTATTAATATAGTGTTACTATTATTTTTATTATTATACTTTCATTATAGTATTAAATAATTACCAATTTTAATTGTTCTTGCTCTTACCATTTTGATGATTTTGTATATTGTATCCGTTTGAAATGTTTTGTATTAAAAATAGGTACTGCAGTCAAACCATATTGAAATTTCATATGAATAACATGCAATGTTCATTATAACTACAATAGCACAAAAACATTAAACTAAACTGGATAAGTTTAGATTCACTAAAGGTATTTAAACAGGAATAAAAATGAAAACAAATTTGAATGAAATATTAATTTTTTCCCAATACAATTGGGAGGGAATACAGAGGACTTCCTTAGTAAACTGTTACTTTCATGTGTGTATGTGCACAAATATACCATTACACTATGTACCTGATCGCGTGAGACGTCCACATTATCAGTTAAAAATATCGTTATTTTGCTTGTATTGTAATATAATTATAAGGGAACACAATATAAATTGTTTTTGAATTAAACTTAATATTATAAATTATGATTTATAATAAACCGGTCCGCGGCGATGGAACGATGAATGAAAAGGTTTGGGAGCACTGTGTTAGAGGATTGTAAGGCGAATTCGGAAACGTATCATATCATTTAAAAAATTGCAAAAAAATTGCAAAAATTGATTTTTTAATTTTTTTGACACGAAGTTTGCTATAATCACGTGAAAGTTATTTTGAAACCTACACATGGTTGTTTGTTATAAGTTTGTCTATAGTTTTTTGATGATACTGTGTTTTATATTGAAAGATACACCGGGCTTTTTTTGCTTTTGCATTTTTAATTCTTTTAATTTAAAAAATTTGGTTGTCATGTGAATATGGCAAATTTTTGTAAAAAAGAATTAAAAGAGCAATTTTTTGCAATCATTCTCGCAATTTGTTTTTTTGCAATCTACAACTTTTACCCTTAAGCTCTCATTTTTAAACGTATGTAGCTCATTGCAATGTTGATCGATATTCATAAAACTTTCAGCACGCATATAAGTTCAGATAAAAAAGTTGACAAAACATCATTTTTTAAATTTTGTATGGTTTCTAATAATTGTAATCTAAATAAAAAGACTTTTGTTTACTCATTCTCCAGCAAACTAGTTGGCCTAAGATCTTAAAAAATTTCAAATGTTTTAGATAAATTTTTTAAAATTTATACGACTTTTAGGTGTGTCCACTCAATATTATCCCCGACTGTATATCCAAATTGTCGTGCGCTATCTGTGGGCCGAGCAGCGTGCAGTCTCAGAATGTTTAACTTTCAACACCACACCTATTGTTTATCTAACACTGTGATTGATCTAAAAAATGTATAGAATTTAATTTGTCAATAAATATTAGCTATTCTCGATGGCAAGATTCTATTGAAACTACGCAGTTTTGAAATGGTTCTTTGTGATAAAAATATAACAGAAAAAAATTTCCAGTCTTCCTTTTTTATTTTTATTAATATACTCGTACGTCGTAAGGACTATAAAGTCAAAGGGTTCAGAGTTATTAATACTAGCATGCTTCATCGAGTTTCTGGGTTAATTCTCTTCACATTTTTTCATTCACATCGTAATATGTTTTTCAAGATTTTCATTCATCATATGTCGGGAAGTCGAATCACAAAATATTTTAACGAATTTCGAATCAATTAACTCGGAAAAGTAACAAAATTTAAAATCTACAACATTTGGCAACTAGACTCGATCTGTTATGCGTTAAATGCTGCAATATACAGTATGTCCCGTGGAAATCAATCCACTAGAATGACTGTTAAATTGTTGACAATACAAAAAAATATTTCTGGAGCGAGTAAGTATTTGCGGACGTTACGACGTAAATGATTGTCACATTGAATCTCTCATATCAATCTTGTAAAGAAAAGCAAGCTGCAGTAAGTGGTGCAACAAAAAATATATGTTTCCATTATTAAAACAGTGAATAACCTTCACGCGTCCTCTATGCGTCCACCTACAAAAAAACTATTAACGTTAGAATGTGTCCCTCTTGAGACGATTCAACTCTACGCGTGAACCATTTTGCGGTACGAATAATAATAGTCATGGAAATCGAAGTGGTAATATGTGGTGACCCACCCTTTATACATAATCGCAATTACTCCATACATCATTTGAATTTACATCTAATTCTTCTACTACAAGTAAAGTTAAAAATATACAAGCAGATATCCATTCAATTTTTGCCGCAATCGCGCCCAGATAGCATACGACGTCTTAAATACGTCCATTTTACGTCTATTTCAAGTCTGAAAGTCTTGCGTCCAAAGATTACTCTTTAACGTTTACGTCTTTAAGACCATAAACAGTGTGGGTTTTATAGATATACCCATAATCTAACAGTATTAGCATTGGTATTATTTGTTCGAGTTAGTGTTTTTGCTTCAATTTCAATTTGTCAATTTCAACTCTTCAATTTTTCAAATTTCAATTTCAACATCAATTTCAACTCTTCGATTTCAACTTCAATTATTTCTAATTTCAATTTCAACATCAATTTCAACTCTTCGATTTCAACTTCAATTTTTCAAATTTCGATTTCAACATCAATTTCAACTTCAATTGCTACTCTTCTATTTCAACTTCAACTCTTCAATTCCAACTTCGACTTCAATTTCCACTTCAACTTCAATTTCAACTCTTTGATTTCAACTTCAATTTTTCAAATTTCAACTTCAATTTCAACTTTAATTTTTCAATTTCAACTCTTCGACTTCAACTTTAATTTTTCACTTTCAACTTCGTCTTCAATTTCCATTTCAACTCTACGATATCAACTTCAACTCGTCAATTTCAACTTCAATTTGTATTATTTTTATAGTGATTTAATTGCAATTGTTAGTTTCATTACACTTTTTATGTCAATCCCACATGCGTTCTTCTGATGAAGCTAGGTTTAACATTAAACTCGTTTTTGTCGAAATCTATTTTTACTCTTCCCTTCTTTTAATTTAATTAACATTTATGGAACTTTAAGCCTTTCTTAGGGACGTCTTGAAGACCTCCCGAATGTCGTACGACCGTCTAATGAACGTCTTCTAGACGTCAAACAGACGTCTTCTGCTATCTGTATATACGTATATGCATTGCCAAACAGTTTGGCAGATATTAGAGTAGGTCGATTTAAATGGGACACCCTGCGCAATTCCTAATTATTTCTTAGCGTTAGTCCATCGATTAAAATAATCTCCCACTCTAAGTCCGACAGAGGAGACCGTTCTATGTCACTTCGCGTACCCATTCCACTGGGGGGTATACTAACAAGGAGAAGGCACGGTCATGGGGTCTCAGATTTTCTCGAAACTTTACATACTGGTAGATTTCGTTCTCCTGTTTATGAAAATATAGCATTATAGGGTCAGATACTCAATAACTTTTGAGATATTTACAATTGACATTTCATTACAGTTTCGTATAGTTAAGTACAGTTTCGATTGAAGGTATTGTCAAGTGTCAAACGGCGTGGTGGTAACGCAGTGGCGCTGGAGTAGCCGAACGAGCAGCACCGTAAGATACAGCACGAAGCGAAAATACTCCAAATCAAAGACAAAGACAAAACATCTGCTAAATGAGCATACAAGAATCCAAAACGGATAAAAATACTGAAGGAGAAAACACAAAAGTGCAAAATTCTCCAACATAAAGTTCAAGATTTCGTCTCGGGAAGTTAACATAACCTCAAAATCGCCCGAATGGAGACTAGAAGAAATCAGAGAGTTCAGAAAACTCATCAATACACCACTCTCGGGAAGAACAAAACATTCTCCCGTCATGAAACCGCAAAATAAAATTGCGAAACGCAAGCAGCTCTCATTAGAAGATCTGAAAACAACCAAAATGCACTGCAACAAGGCTACAGCTTCTACATCGAAAAACCCTGAAGCGATGGATCACTCTGGTAGAGAGACCCTAGAAGAAGAAAACAGAAAGCTGAAGGAAGAAATAAAAAAACCTTGAACAACTGTATGAGGAAGCAATAGGTGCTCTAAAAACGTCCATAACAGCTGGAAACACAATTGCAACTGACAAACTAAGTCCAGACAATACTCCAAGGGCCATGAAAATGGATGCAGAAATCAGCCAACAACCGGAAACTGGTTTCGCCATAGTTCAACATCTCAGAAGGAAGAACTTAGAAAACAAAGAAACCCTCAAAAGGATAAACCAGCACAAAGACCCTGCAAAATTGCAGACCAAGGCCCAGACAACTCTGACGTCCATCACAACATCAGCAGCGAACCTAAAACCATCGACATCCACCGTAAGTCCAACGGCAGCAACACATGCAGCCACGTCAAACAAAGAAACAACAACGGCAGTCCACAACACCAAAGGCAGACGACCCCCACCAATAAACATATTACACCAGGATCCCAACGATTCAATTAAACTGTTACAAGAAACAGGTAATCCAAAATTCCACATTAAAAGAATTAATAATACCAAACATATTGTACAAATGGAAGATATATCTGATTTCGATAAAGTAAAAAATATAATGCCAATTTTCCTAGTACAAATTGAAGCAGGAAGTGATTTCGCAGAATTAAAAAACATTAGATATATCTTCCATCACTCTATCAAATGGGAAAAATTAAAAAAGAAAGGGGTAATGCAGTGTGGACGTTGCCAACGCTTTGATCACACAGCTGCAAACTGTAATTTAGCTTATTGGTGTGTGAAATGTGATGATGACCATGCTCCGGGCGAGTGTAAAGTGACAGCGAACCCTGAAAATTCAGTAGATACAAAACCCTACTGTGTAAATTGTAAAACAATTGGACACCCAGCATCATACAAAGGCTGCCCAAAACTAAAAGAATTCCTACAACAGAAATTGAGTTCTAAAACTGCAAGCCAAGACAGAGCGCCCAGAAAAATTATGAACCAGGCCCTGTTACAACCTGGAATCATTTACGCTATGGCCTCAGCTGAGTCCAGAGACAGGCGAACACACAGTACTCAGCAACAATCCACTAATAAAAGCGAACAGTCGCAATTCAAACCAACTCAAATAGACCAACTAGAAAACCGTACAGGTAACCTTGAAAAATCTATATCTGACATAAATAAGAAATTAGAATTGTTCAGCTCACAACTGAACCAACTGATGACGATCTTTTTAAATGGCAACTAATTACCTGGTCAGAAACATTCCTGAAATAAATCTAAAGATCATCTCCTTAAATACAAACTCAATAGTCAGTAACTTTAAAAGAATAGCTCTAGCTAAATTAATAGAAGATCATAACCCGGACATACTGTTACTAAATGATACACACTTAAAACCGAACCACGTTATTTACCTAAAAGACTATCAAATCATAAAAAACGACAGACTTTTCGGTAAAGCTGGTGGAACAGCCATCATTATTAAAAACAACATCAAATTTGAAACAATAGACTCTGAATGTAATTACTCACTGTTGGAAAATACAGCAATAAAACTTTTGAAAATAACAAAGTCCTTTTACTGGTCGCTCTCTATGGCAGAAAGGGAAAAAACTCAGTTTTCATAAACGAATTAAATAATCTATGTACAGAACTAAAATTATACTCTACCAACGTTTACTATATTTTAGCAGGAGATTGGAATGCTAAGCATACGTCGTGGAGCAATAGGAAAAACGATGAGAGAGGTATAGCAATTGAGACATGGCTCTACAACCACGACATGGAATACAAAATGAAACTTTACCATACCAAAACCCTCTCATTCCCTAAGAATGAATCGTATATTGACTTTTATTTAGCAGACGCGAGATTAACATTCAGGGGTGTACAGAAAAAGGAAATAAAACCGATCATATTTCCCAGCGACCACAAAGCATGCCTTGCTTCAATTAAAGTGCCTAACACACACTTATTGCCACCTGACCAAGACATACACAATAACAACGTACTGATTAAACTTAACGTACAAAAGTTCCAAAAAATCCTAAATAAACTCCAACTGGACATACAACCAAACTGCAACCTTCCATCGGACCAAATTCACGAGCAGTTGACCATTATCCGGAACGAAATTTTGAACGCTGTCAATCGAGCCACACCAAAACATAAACCAACAAACTCGACAGACAAATATATTAACAGGAAAATCAAAAGTCTTCAACGTACGGAACACAACCTAATGACTCAATTAAGAAAATTACGTAAAATAATCAACACAAACTCTTACACAGAACATGCCATCCATAATATTCAACATACGATCGCCGCCACTAGAAAAAAGCTGGAACAAGAGGTAGAAAAGCAGGTTAGCAAATACTGGCTTGATCGCGTCAAAGCTATCAATCCAAGAAATTCAAACCACATGTTCACCGAAATAAACAAACTATTTCGCAATAAAGGGAAACAGAGTTTACCAGAATTCAAAATTAGCCAAGACAGAACAGACTTGATCAACACAGCCGGCTTAGACCCAAATTCGCTTGACAAAGACGGCAACAACCTAATCATCAAAGACTACACCCAAAAAACGGACATACTCGCTACCCACTATTCTATTGCTAGTGACCAGAATAAAGCACTTAACCACCCCAACTTTAGAACCTTAATCGAAAAAGAAGCTGCAACAATAGAACGCGAAATTGCCACTACACTACCAAAAACCATCTGCACCTTCAGTGACACAAACCCGTCTATAGCTCCGAAACAACCAGAATCAATGACAACACCATATTTTACAAAATAATTTCAAAATCAATAGTTAAAAACAAATTCAAATACCTCAATAACAAGAAATCGGCCGGAAATGACCAACTCTCTAATTATGTACTCAAAAAGATCCCAGGTAAAATCATATGGGCGTACAAAATCCTTTTTAACAATTTGCTAAATTACGGCTTATTCCCGGAAGAATGGAAGGCCGCCAAAGTAATTTCTATAGCTAAAAAAGGCAAAGATCCTACAAACCCAAACAGCTACCGCTCAATCAGCTTACTCCCGAACATAGGAAAAGCATATGAAAGAATCATTAACGATATAATAACGGATATATGCGAACACAAAGACATTATTCCGGAAAACCAATATGGATTTAGAAAATATCATTCCACATTACATGCGATTAACAAATTATCCTCCGATGTCAACTGGGCCCTGAACAATAACGACTGTGTAGGCGCCTGTCTCGTGGATTTAGAAAAAGCTTTTGATACCGTTTATCTGAATGGCTTGACTTGCAAACTTAGACGAAAAGGATTCCCATTGTTAGTAATAAAATTAATTATAAACATGGTAACAAACCGATCATTCCGAGTAGTCAGCGACAAGAACTCCATTTCTAGAGTATTTATAAAAAAAACGGACTTCAGCAATGCACCATAAATTCTCCCGTACTTTTTAACATATATACAAGCGATATCCCGAATCTCTTTGGGCCCGAGAGAACAGGCTGCTCAATAATTACCTATGCCGACGATCTTATTTTATCTTCGTCGGTAAAAACCTATTAAAAATACAAGAAGTTCTACAGAGTGCAATCAACAGCATTTTCACATATTACAAATCGTGGAAACTGAAAGTCAACACCGACAAGTGCGAGACTATCCTTTTCCGACCCTCCTGTCGTACGGCTACACTCTGCGTTATAAGAAATTATAAAACATTCAATTTGACTGGTGACGCAATCGCAAACTCCAAAATTCCGTACTAAACTCTCATCCACTAACCCAATTGTAGAAAGCAAAGAAGATATTCTTCGCCTGCACAAAACTATTTCGCTCGGGAACACTAAGTAAGAAAGCAAAACTGATTTGCTACCAGCTATTAATCAGGCCCATCCTGTCCTATGGCTGCGAGATGTGGTACAACATTAGCGCCTCCATTATGGAGTTGATCCGCATCATTGAAAGACGCTGCCTCAGAGCATGTCTCATTGTCAGCTTATACAGATCCGCTCACTCTGATTATAAAAAATACGTTAACAACGAAACACTCTATAATAAAGCCAACATCAATAGAGTTGATAACTTCATAATCAAATTAATTAGAAATTACTTTCCCAACACAAAACAGATGAGAGAAAATAGCCTAATTTTCCTTACAGCTTTTCCAGACGAAAATTACATTAGAAAATCCATAAATACCTGTTTTTTGTTACCAGAAGCCTTTATTTTCCTAGACGAACATGGTTTCATCCAAAACAAAAATGCAATCCCCCTATTGTACCACACCCCGCGACATAGATCCAGGAAATCCATCACATTCACTTCCCCGGAGCATAGCGAAATCACAACCGAATACGGCTTTCGCTACAGCACCTCAATACCTGATAGAGATCGCTACGAAACTAAAGAGATCGCTACGAAAGTAAAGATTATAAGAAACTCTGGTGGTTAATCAACAGATACAAACCACCGTAGTTCATACTCTCTCCTACATGGAACACCAAAGTGCAATTTACTACATAGTATTAAATGTTAAGTTTCAAAGTTCATAATTATATTAAGTTAAGTTAAGATAAGTTAGACATCGGACTTATAATATATTAAACGTTGTAATATACAAAGATTGACGATGTAATAACCAAAGACTTATAGCGCAACTGTGACTAATATAAATTAAGATATATTATGATAATATAGTTAGGATATATTATATTATATGATCTCATTAGTAGTGTAACCAAAAACAAGCAGACATCTGCACCCCTTATTCTATATTCTTTTTCTCCTCGCTCTATAAATAGTTTCATTGCATCACTATCTCATTTGTAAATAACATCATATCATTATTTCACCCATATCTTACTTGTAAATATACATCACCTTACTGCCCATACCAATCACTCTGTACTCTCATCCAAAAGTAAGCCCCTAGTTTTATAAGGCGTTTTTCGGGAGCAATATAAGTGCAATATAAATTAATACGGCTGTGAACCGAATAAATGTATTACTGTGATACGTAGTAATAACTACGAGGAGTAAAGACAAACTGCTCCTCGACGTACAAAACCGTCACAAGTAGACCTCTAATGTGCCTTTAGATTAGTAATAATTAGGAATTTATTTAGCAATAAGATACTTTTCGTTTATTTTTTTAGTATTCAACCATTGTTAAACATTCTTATGCCTGAAATAAACAATTTTTAAACGCTAAAAAACGCGTGGTGGTAACGTACTTGGTTAGTACTAAGAAGGCCAGGGTTCAAATCCCTGTCCTCTTTTTCTTTTTTTTTACCACGTTTTTATTAGCTCGCTTTCTTGGTTGTTTGTCTGTTTGTTCGGTACAAATGCAATTGATTTTAAACTAACTTCCTGATGAGCTAGAGGCTTGAAATTTTAAACATAGCTCAGAACTGGATGACAATGCAATATTTAAAAAGAAATTTTTAAAAAAGCCTATGCGTTTAGGAGATATAAATTATTAATAATTTGAACCTTTGCACCCCCCCCCCCCGCCGCGTGACGCAGTACGTCTTCGCGGTCAGCGTCCCCACTATACTACGTGCTCCCACTCTGACTCATCCCCACTCCACTGACCCGCTTCGCACCGAAGGAGCTCAGTGTGCGTCAGTGTGCGTTTGAACTGCGTGCGGTGTTTACAAAGTTACCACGTATTATTTATACTATAACAATGTTTGTTTACCAAGCGAAAGAACCGTTACACCGAGATTCTCCGTCGAACCTTTATCTTTTATACCTATAATTTTATAATCTCATCAAAATGTTCAAAATCGATTGTAAAATTTCACACATACAAGACTTAAAAAGCAGAAAATAATTATTTAAATGAAAATAAATTTTTGAAAAATACCACGTTTTTAAAACTGACTAGAAAGTATAAACTAAAATGTTAAAAAACGGTGTTCGTGCTCAACCGTGGGCTGCGCCCGACAACAAGCGGGAGCATCGACCGAGCGACCGAAAGGACCGCCAGAGTCCCAAACAAACGCGCGCGCTCGACAAAACGGTCGCCCGCACCGGGCGTTTTGAATCGAACCCGCCGATCGTTGCCGAACCGGTGGGCAACGCGTTCCCTGCGACACCCCTTCTCCGCGTCAGGAAGGCGGTGATATATATAAACCGCGCACCGATGCGCGACGAGTAGATTTGGAGAAAGCGAGCGTATTTAGACGAGACGAACACATTCACAACGATCAGCTGTGATTTGAGATTCGCGATCCCTCGACGCGACTATCGAGAGTAACTAAATTCACGCCCTGCGTGAATGTGCATACCGCGGCCTCGCGTAGTGCATAGACTGTAAATACTTTCATGTATATATATATCTGTTGTAAATATACGTGTTAAAAGTCGTGTGCGTCAATCACCGTCTAACGTCTTTCGTAATCGTCCCGTCGTCCTCACCGGCAATCTTCCGTCATTCAATCGACGGAACAAACGAACTAAACAGTATAAAATAATTTTTTTTAGCCCCATACAGATTCCTATCCCCTGAAAATTTGTGATTGTGAATTTTTAATAGATCCAATTTAATTTAATAGATTGTAACCGTACTGGTTACACACCGAGATATCGCGTGAATCAATATCGATCTCTACTGCGACGGCCGTGACGTCATGTGTGACCTCGTCATAGACAAGGACCGCAGGAGCGATCGATATGGGGTGCGTTCCGTTTCACGCATAATGCGCATAGACTGCTGTTACGTCCTGACGTCCGTCACCGGACTCCCTCCTTACATATTTGCACTACCAGCAAATATATAAGTAACTAACATTAATACCTAAGAAGACTCCCATCCGACGTCATCACCTTGGAATGTGATCTCGTCAAGCCTCAGTGATTTTGAGCATAACAATTCCAAGGCCTGCTCACTCAAGCATACGACGCTATTGTTTCCCCCACGGATCCACTGCCTGCTCTCTCAAGCGTGTAATCCTCCTATTGTCCCCCCACCAATTCTTCTATTGTTCCCCCACCACAAGTCCACCTGGCAACAGGCCTATAAAAGCCAGGATCGGAGAGCAGAGCAGCCAGTCAGCAACAGTAGTAGTATTATTCGACTATTTAGTAGAGCAATCACTAGCAGATCATTATTCAGTAGAGCGATCATTAGCAGATTATTAAGTGATAGTAAGTGAGTAACTCAGCAAGTCCGTACTATTTCGGGAAGGCTCAACGATAGCCAACAAGCATTTCTACGATTCAACCTCCGAACAATACAGTTCTCGCTGATGAATCAATGCGGGACGCTATAATTTATTTATAGTTGATAACCGTGATCTGAGAGAACGCTCCCTTCCTCAAAGGTCTCCTTTTGTCTACGTGAGGTTCATCAAAAGTTCGATTCGTCAAGTGACGTGTGCGTGTGCAACGGAGAGAGAGAGTCACGAGTGAGAGTGAGAATCGCGCACCGGGCCCAATATCGTTTCTCCCTCGAACTAGGCGGACTTGGTCCAGCCGTTCGAGCCAACGCTCCAACCCCGAGTCAGGCGGACTTGGTCCAGCCGTTCGGGCACCCTTCTCATTCACGGTCAGGCGGACTTGGTCCAGCCGTCCGAGAATTCCCAAATCCTAGCTCAAACCATCGACGATCGAACCGCAATATTCCATTTGATCTCTCTCTCGGGCCGGATCTGCGCGGTACGCTCCCACGTCACCACGAGTCGTGAACCACACGCAAATTCGAGTGCCATTTCGAGTCATCTCTCCGAGTCTCCGACGAAATACCCCTAATCCTCTACAATATCGTCCTGAGGTCAAACCTCGGTCGTAACATTGGTGACAGCGGTGGGATTCGAATTGCTCAACGGAGCACCCACAATTGCCACATTCTACATAATTTTCAACATACACGATGTCTCGAACCTCGAATCCAAGCAACCCCGCATCGGTACAGTCGGTTCTCAATGAGGCCACAGCGAGGGAGCGCGTTTTACTGGAACAACTCGAAACAATGGGGCGAAGACACCAGGAACTGCTCGAAAAATACAATACACGATTCAACCCAGTACAGAAACGTGAGCAAGTCCCCGTCGTAAAGTCCGAACCCGCAGCAAACCTCACTGTGATCGAAGGGATAGCCGCCAAACTGAAAACGCTGCAAGAAATGATCGAGAATCTGGGCAGCCCAGCAAGCTCTCATACATCCGAGCGCAGTCCGACACCGGACCCCTTAAGGCCACTGGACAAGATCGCGCACAAAATCGAGGCACATTCATCCCGCGAATGCGGACGAATTACGCTAAAAGACGCAGTGGAAACCGTCCCCCACTTCGATGGTGAGAACATTACCGTCTTCCAGTTCGCACGAGCATGTAAACGGGCCCGTGAAATGCTGCCCGCGAAAGCCGAGCCAAATCTGGCCAAACTCCTGCGTAATCGGTTGAAAGGACACGCAGCTCTGGCCGTTGAGGACCAAACACATCATTCAGTGGATGAACTAATCAACAGACTGAGATACGTCTTTTCACCTTCGAAAACGCCGAATCATTACAGAGGCGAATTGGCCAACATTATCAAGGATCCAAAAGAACATACCCTGACTACATAGCGAGAGTTAAGGACCTAAACTCCGCTATTATCGACGGCGAAAGGGAACGATACGGTACGCTGAATGATAACCACGTCAACGACATCGACGACCTCACTCTGGAATCTTTCCTAGACGGGCTACCCCCCACCATGAAGACTCGAATACGTCACGAGGGTTGTTACGGTCTAACCGAGACCTTCGACTCCGCCATCCAAATCACGAAAGAAATGGAACGAGAGAGCCGAAGATTCCCAACGACCTCGCGACCGACGCCAACCACGTGCCAGTTGTGCCTCCGACCGGGACACGAAGCCCGTGCTTGTCGCGACCACGGAGTATCTCGCGGCCACGAACCGCCCCGCGACTACAGATCGCCCCGCGACTATGGACCGCCCCGCGGCCTCACGCATGACCCTCGAGGTCAACCCACTCGATGGCCAGATCCACCACGTCGTGCCGTCGGCAACGACGCGAATAACACGCAACCATTCCAAGATGCAGGAACAAAAATATGTGCCTATTGCAAAGCGACAGGGCATCTAATCTCCGAGTGTAGGAAACGGGCCTACAACAATCAACGGTTCCAGGGAAACGAGAACCGCCCACGAGAACCTACGAGCGCGTCTCGTGGAGCACCGGTACAGCAGACACGTTCCGCCCTCCCGATAGTCACGGAACAAGAAGAACCAGGACGAACACGAGCATGCGCAGTCCAACTGAAATCGGTTCTGATCGTACCCGCAATAATGCTGCACTCCGCCGACCTCAAGGAAGCAACAGAAGCCATAGTCGACACTGGATCTGAAATAAATATCATAAAACGAGAAGCTTTAAGTAAACCCGAGCTGACCAATACTCAAGAAAAAGTGAGCATCACCGGCATCACAAACCATACCGTCACCACTCTTGGCACATTCGAAATCGATATATTCAATCACAAGGTGACATTCCACGTCGTCGCCGACGACCTACCGATACCCCAAAAGGGCATCATTGGCTCCGAATTTTTCCGAAACCAATCCGTCGACGTCGTCTACTCGGAAAATTGCCTCCGTTTCCATGGCACCACTATTCCATTTCTAAATCACGAACAAGTCACGCTTCCGGCAAGATCCAAAACGGTCATTCCAGTACACATCCTAAACCCAAACCTTTACGAAGGCTACGTGCCACGTCAAGACCTCGGCGAAGGGGTCCACCTAGGACACGCCGTAATCAAATCGAAACAAGGGAAAGCCTACCTCCCCGTAGTCAACACGACGAACCAAGATATTATACTGCGGGAACCTAACGTCGAACTCCAAGAGTTCGAGGAATTCGAAGAACCTCCACCGATTCCTTCTTCACAGACCTCTTCTATTTCTATTTCTTCTACTTCTATTTCGTCCACCACAGTGCACCCACTCACTGAATCTTTACTAAATCCAAGTGTGCTGTGCGTGCGATCTCATCCCCCTCCAGAGGCATGCGAAATCAATTTTACTACTCCTAATTCTACTAATTCCCACATGCCGGAGGTCTATTCTAAAGAATCCAAGCCGATTCTATCAAATTCCAAAATCTGTGAAGAAAAATCCCCTGAGGATACGTCGAATCCCGTCTCATTATTCCCTTGCCATTTGTCTCATGAAGATACCAACCCTCCAATATCAGTTGATACAAACCCGTACGCCAATGACCGTATAACCGAAATTATGAAACTTCTAAACACGGAGCACTTAAACGCAGAAGAGGAAGCCAGCGTCAAAGACCTCGTAAAGGAATACAACGCCGTTTTTCATCTCCCCGAAAATCAACTCGGGCACACCAACGCAATCACCCATCGGATAACAACGACGGACAACCGATCAATAAACATGAAACAATATCGCTTTCCATCGATTCACAAAGAAGAAGTGAATAAGCAGCTCCTCGACAACACCATCATACAACTATCGACATCACCATACAATTCCCCCAGCTGGATAGTCCCCAAGAAACCGGGGCCGGACGGTCACAAGAAATGGCGAATGAAAATCGATTACCGACTACTGAACGCCAAAATCATACCCGACGCCTACCCGTTGCCCAACATGCGAGTTCCATTTCCTATTTTTATTTTTATCCCCTCCACAACTGCAAATAGCGTTGTGCCAGCCCACAATTTTTTCTTTTTTCCTCCATAATCGCAGATAGCATTATGTGAGTGCCACTCCTTTTTTTACGTTTTTCATTTTTCATCTAGCTCTTCTTTTCCATTCGCTATTTCCTTCACGGGAACCCATCACGGTTTGCGAACAAAAAAATCGCATTCTTATTGCTTCGCAAACGAATTCTCTTTTTTTTTTCCCCGGGGGTGACGTGTTACGTCCTGACGTCCGTCACCGGACTCCCTCCTTACATATTTGCACTACCAGCAAATATATAAGTAACTAACATTAATACCTAAGAAGACTCCCATCCGACGTCATCACCTTGGAATGTGATCTCGTCAAGCCTCAGTGATTTTGAGCATAACAATTCCAAGGCCTGCTCACTCAAGCATACGACGCTATTGTTTCCCCCACGGATCCACTGCCTGCTCTCTCAAGCGTGTAATCCTCCTATTGTCCCCCCACCAATTCTTCTATTGTTCCCCCACCACAAGTCCACCTGGCAACAGGCCTATAAAAGCCAGGATCGGAGAGCAGAGCAGCCAGTCAGCAACAGTAGTAGTATTATTCGACTATTTAGTAGAGCAATCACTAGCAGATCATTATTCAGTAGAGCGATCATTAGCAGATTATTAAGTGATAGTAAGTCAGTAACTCAGCAAGTCAGTACTATTTCGGGAAGGCTCAACGATAGCCAACAAGCATTTCTACGATTCAACCTCCGAACAATACAGTTCTCGCTGATGAATCAATGCGGGACGCTATAATTTATTTATAGTTGATAACCGTGATCTGAGAGAACGCTCCCTTCCTCAAAGGTCTCCTTTTGTCTACGTGAGGTTCATCAAAAGTTCGATTCGTCAAGTGACGTGTGCGTGTGCAACGGAGAGAGAGAGAGTCACGAGTGAGAGTGAGAATCGCGCACCGGGCCCAATATCGTTTCTCCCTCGAACTAGGCGGACTTGGTCCAGCCGTTCGAGCCAACGCTACAACCCCGAGTCAGGCGGACTTGGTCCAGCCGTTCGGGCACCCTTCTCATTCACGGTCAGGCGGACTTGGTCCAGCCGTCCGAGAATTCCCAAATCCTAGCTCAAACCATCGACGATCGAACCGCAATATTCCATTTGATCTCTCTCTCGGGCCGGATCTGCGCGGTACGCTCCCACGTCACCACGAGTCGTGAACCACACGCAAATTCGAGTGCCATTTCGAGTCATCTCTCCGAGTCTCCGACGAAATACCCCTAATCCTCCGCAATATCGTCCTGAGGTCAAACCTCGGTCGTAACACTGCATAGAGCACCGTTCCGTTTCATTCAATGCGCGCATCAGAGCGCACAGAATTCCCCAGATCCCCACCACTTCTCTCGCATCCACCGTGCATCAGCTACGAGAACTCAGAAGTGATGCGTCTGATACGTAGCCGATGCATTAGCGGTAGATTTGAAAAAAGCAGATGCAGGTAAAGCACATTGTGAAACATAGCACAATTTGTGAAGAAAGCAACGAAGTATTGATCTTGTTGCTTGACAAGGAAAGTGCTGTGAGGGCTACTCAAGGTATAAAATATATACAATCAATATATTTTTTACATAACATGTAATTATAAATAAATTCCAAATCAAAATTTACAAAAATATCTTCCAATTCATCTTCGCTGTCACTCATATCGGTAGTATCACTCAAATCACTACAATTGTTCAATTCTTCTTGTTCCATGTTTTTATTTTGTCACCCATGTAAGCAGCCATTTTTGATTCGCATCAAATGCATGGGAAAGCGTTCCGTTTCCAAGCGCGCATCATGCGCATTAACGAAACGGAACGATGTCAATGCGCGCATCGCATTCAATGCGATCTATGCGCCTGATGCGTGAAACGGAACGCACCCATGGATTGAAGAGTGCGTGCGCATCGATCTCTTTCCCAATTGCGATTGAAGGAGGTCGATGCGAGCAGCAAAATGAACACTCTACGTCTGGACTCGGTCCAATAAGCACGTATGAGTCAATTTTCGCTCCGCGTGAGATCTAGAATCGTAAAGAGATAAACTTGTCATTTACGAATTGTCAGTAAGGCCGATAAATTTCTATTTAGTTGCTAGCCCGGCTAAAGGGCATTTCTAGTCGCGAAGTGTGTAAAAATTGCAATAGTATTTGCGAATATTAAAGTGTCAAATCGCGAAATTTGTTCGTTGAGAATATTATTTGAGAATCGCCAATAAGGCAAATTATTTACTTGTGTTCAAAGCCCGGAAAAAGGGCATTTCTTGTCGCATTGCGAGTTATTAATAGAAATTGCTATACTTCGAGTAAAGTCTCGTTCCACGACATGTTTATTTGAGCATTGAAGCACCATCTGATTTATTATTTATATTGCGTCAAAGAGGCAAATTATTGGATTGTATTCATTTCTTGCAGTGAAATTGATCACTTTCATGAGTTGCATATCAGCAACTAAGTTTATACAAATTTAATTGAAATTTTGTTGCATTGTGTCGCACGTCCGACGGGCGATCCAAACCGCGCGTTCCGAAGTATATAGCGAAGGCGATTCTTCGTAGAGAGAGACGTTCTCGCACATCGGCACGCGAGGTTGTAAATATCTCATTCGCCGAAAAGCGGAAGTAAGTATCGATCATTTCTTATAGCTGCAAGAAATTGTGTCCCTATTCGCGTTACTGTGTATATCGTGATTTCGCGAGATACACAGTGTGTTTTGCTCAGAACGGACAGCAGGAAAAATTCGCATATCGCCATGACCACGCTTGCGTGCTCTGCCTAGATATCCGTAATTTTTCCCACCAAGTTTGTTATTGCCTAGTGTGCAGGAGCCGATTGCCCTTCCCGGAATTATCCGGCAAGACCGATCGTTTGCCTGAGTGTTACTAGCCTGATTTCAAACTATGTTTATTCCTGTGTGTCCTGCTAAGAGCACGTAGTTGTTTGGGCGGTGAGGAGTCGCCACGGCCACGAATCTGTGCCCTACCTTGTCTCCTGTATCGCGCCATACAACGAGGTGAATTCCGTGGCAGGTAGAGACCAATCGCCGCTCCCGTGGTATCCCGGCAGAACCGATCGGTGAAGACTACTTTTGCCCGAGAAATTCGATCTGATAAATTAAAAGGGAAAATACTGCTATATGAAATAATTTAATGCGTGTTGAATAGGCGTCGAGCGTTAAAATCTTACTCCGGGCGAATGAGAACCGCGATCGCGTGAACCGTACGAATTTCTTATACGCGTTCCTAGCGGGGAATACTTTGTTTACGGTCTATGGTCGTCGCGTCTCTCTCGACCATTGTGGTCGTGTCATTTACAGAAGCTAACCTTGCGTTTTTTATACGTCCGTAGATTACGGAACAGTAGTAATACTGTGTGTTCTCATCCATACAGATTTAACAGAATATATCTCACTCTTACCAGATATCGTCTCTCAACAATTACTCACATTTGTCTCAACCTTTCCGTCATCCAGTGCCTGGAGGCACGAACCTTTCGTCAAATTAACATCGGGTCTCGTAACCAATCCGGTGTTTGAATTGTTAACTAATAGTTATTTCTTCTCTCGAAATATTCGATCCCTCTGGTGTGACTGGGCTGGTGCAGAGCTGCCACGGCCACGTTATTGTGCCCTGCCAGCTCTGATTACAAGTTTCCACGAACAGTTGTGGGAGATCGAATAAATCAGAGTCGATCGCCGCTATCGTGATTACCGGCAGCACCGATCGACTTTCCGATCTTGTTAACATTCGGTTGTTAAAGGCTGAAAGATCGAATTATCCAGATAGCTGGCATGTCTGGACAACAGCAGAGTCGCCCCCGGCCACGTTATCGTGCCCCTGCCGACGCTGATCAGATTATTTACGCTCACCCGTGACTCTTTACAATTCGAGATCGTTCGCCGCTCCTGTGATTCTCCAGCAGTGCCGTTCGGTTTTCGCATTTTATATTTGGTCTTTCACCCTATTGCATTCAGTACACATTTTGAGGAATTAACTCATTGGAACGTTCGGTCTGCGGACGACTCGCCATGGCCACGTTATCGTGCCCTGCCGAGTCTTCTCGCTGTATCGAATAACGACGATGATTTTTCCGACGAGTGTGCACTCGTTAACCTTTTAACTTTATTACGATCATATATATACGAGAAGGTTAACAATAGTTTGGTTACAACATCCACACGCTGAGGAAGTTGTCTGATATTTCCAACAATATTGCTTTTCAATAAAATTGTAATATTATGTTTCCTATGGATATTATGAGTGCATTTTTCATATGTAAAATCCAATCAATTAAAATAGCTAAACTGAAAAGAAATAATTTTTTCTAGCCCCATACAGATTCCTAACCCCCGAAAATTTGTGATTGTGAATTTTTAATAGCTATGAAAATACTTGTAAGATTTAACCCTTTCGGTACGGCAGTCCGTTCCGCGGGAGTAGCGCCACTGACCGGGGCACCGCGCCGCGCAGTGTGCACATTAGGGTGGACCTAAGCTATACTTTGGCGGGTCAGTGGCTCAGGTGGCAGAGTGTCTGATGCGTAGCAGGAAGGCCAGGGTTCGATTCCCGGGGTGGCATAAATTTCCAAGGTGTGGTTTTTTCTCCTGCTACGGACTCAGTGCCTACTGTCGGGGTCATGGGGCAACCAATGGCAACGAATTTCCCCTTTATCCAGGGAATCGGTAAACTATTGGGAGCCCAAGTTGGCCATCCCGCCTCATAAAGGTACCCGCCGGCTCTATCTCCTCTGTTTGGGGGACAAGAGTAAGGAAGGGGGTGGTCAGCGAACAAATGGTACTACTGAGGAAACTGGAAACTGGAAACTGGGCATGGACCCTACCAAAAAAAAACGGAATCAAAAAACGCAAACGGAACATCACTTAAAAACCTTTAAGGGAAAGGCCGGGTGGACGGAGCTAATTGCTGAACACCGACCAGAACCGAGGATGGTGGTCCCATCCGAACAATCAGCCATATTTTCTAGGATGTGTCAAGCCCACCCAAGAAGGAAGATCCCGATGAACCTGATATCAAATCTCTGAGGAGACAGATTTCGGTGAAGTTGGTGAACCCTTCCTTCTCAACCCCATCGCGAAGTAGGTCGGCAGGTGAAGACCGAATGGAATTGATATCTCGGCCCAGCCGAGATTTCGATGAAGTCGGATTGGATCCGAAGTAGCAGTAACTTCTTCCCAATGGTCAAAAAACAATACGCGGTCCCTTGCATTTGTACTCCCAATAGACTCACAGCATAGGCGGGGAGGGATTAGCCCTAGAGGGTGTGGAATAGCCCTAGGGGAGGGTGTGGGTAAGTTTCTGGACTATCCGGAAACAGTGTAGGGACGGGTTCAAAACTTGACACATTCGACATGAAAATATGGTGAAGGGGGGGGAGTCTAAAAGGGCAGGCGAGACACCCTGCAGGTCTGAAGGTGAGGGGGCCCGACGTTCACACCGAGCCGTAAAACAGCTCAAAAACTCAAAAAATTAGGTAGCATGGCCCGCTCATCAATGACGACCGACCCGTCTAGTAAGTCGACGACTCTGAAAATGGCCCGGGCCGAATAAAACAGAGGGGACGGCTGAAAAGCGAGGAAAATTGCAACCCGCTAAAAGGGCCGAGTGCCGGCAGCGCCAATTGTGAAACTGGTGTTTAAAAACCGGTGTGCCCTAAGGAAGCGAGGGGCGGCCGAACCGCCCCTCCCCGGCAATAAACACGACTACTACTACTCTACTACTACTACTAAGCTATACTTGGCGAAAAATTTTTATAGAGATACAAAGCACGACGCCCCCCAGAATGATTCTCTTTGGTGAGAAAAAAATTTGTGCAAAGTTTGAGATCGATCGGAAAAAAAGGATCACGTGGCGCATTTAAATTGAAAATTTTGAAAATATTGAAATTCATCGAACTATGAAGTATTATATATCGTTGGATATGTAATTTTTTTTCTAAATAAGAATATGGAAAAATTATATGACCTTAATTAGAAAAAAGATAACGATGACCTTGAAATTTCGAAAATTTGATTTAAAAAAAAAATTTTTTTTTGCCATTATATTTACCATATTGAACAGTGCAACTTTCTCCTCTAACATTTTTTCGTATAACCACAAATAACAGAGATATTTAATTTTGTATTGTACTATACAGGGTGTCCAAAATTCGTGAACTTCCCGAAAGGGGGTGGTTCCTGAGACTATTTCAAGCGACATTTTCCTTTGCAAAAATATATCCGCGGCTTTGTTTAGGAGTTATTAGCGAAAAACACGGACCAATCAGAGCGCGACCTAGACGCGAGTTGCCACAATCAGCCAATAGACAGTTTGCGCGCCAGGCCGACTGTTTCAAACTCGCGTCTAGGTCGCGCTCTGATTGGTCCGTGTTTTTCGTTAATAACTCCTAAACAAAGCCGCGGATAACATTTTTTGCAAAGGAAAATGTCGCTTGAAATTGTCTTAGGAACCTCTCATTTCCGGGAAGTTCACGAATTTTGGGACACCATGTATATGTGAATGAATATATTCTACAGAATAGTAATAAGGAACTATTTGTTATATTCTAATGTAAGACTATCCGCCTTTAGGATGGGAAGGACAGAGCGGGTCACCAAATCATACGCCGATCGACGGTGAAGCCGCTCGCCAAGAATGCGTTTTATTAAATGAACAGACAAACAATACAAAAGTTAGAGAGAGAATCCAAACTTGACCACAGTTAGTGGAAGAGCGATGTTGCACCATTCGCGATCACGGGAAGAGTGGGTCCTCAGGCCCGAAGTGGCTGTAAGGACCCGCGCTGCCAGCGTATTTTATGACGTTACCCCTCTGGGTTTTTCCTGAGAGGGTGGTAGCTGTGTGGTCGGCCTGTGCTGCGAATCCTCGACGTACGATTTTTCTTACACTAAAGAACTCTATTTTATATTTACACATTTTTCGCTATTGTGACTTTTCGTTGCGTCAGGATATTGCTCGCACTCGAACTTGATGTAATTCTTTTCTTTCTTTACGAAGCGCTTGTCTCTGTTCTAATCGTAAGACTGCGATCTCCTCCAATCATCGATCCTGGTCGTCCTTTTTTCCTTTGATTCAAAAGAAATTGCTTGTCTTCCTCTATTGTGATCACCTCTAAAGCATCAGCATACGCAATATCGAAAAGATCATCTAATTGATCAAGAAACTCTTATTCCCGTTGATCTTGTATCTGGGATCGTCGTTTACAACTCTTTTGTAAGACCTTCCAGTTGTGGTATGACTCCAATTTCTCGACGCAGCGACTGTTTAACTGAACTGGAATTCTGGCCTTTTCCCACAACACTTCACTTCTTTAACAACAAGGTGTGCACTAGACCGAAGGTTCAGTTTCACTTTCCGCAAATTATAAAATAGCACTCTTAAAACTTGTCGTTTCGATGGCAACTTAGCGCCAATTATCTGATTTTCATCATGTTCCAATAAGAACAGTTTTTCGCGACTTCTACTCTCCATTGGGCTTCTCAATTTATATAGAAATTGAGTAGTCTTCCTGTAAGACTACTGTAACATCTCGCGTCTGCCGAATCTGGATTCAACGACGATGATCGCGAGTCCGATTGGTAGGTTGAGGTGATAGTTGATCAAAGACAACACTTGTGGTTCTGTGTTCGCTTACTCGATACTGATGATTACAGTTCGTTAGCTCAGACAGATCTAATCGGTGGTTCTCTGATACATCTAACTCTTACTTCGGTGTGGGTGTCGTTTTTTTTGGAAAAGCGTGATGATTGGTTGATGCAGTTGAAAGTTATTGGTGGAAAAACTTGTAAGGTAGGAGTAGGATTAGGAGATGTAAGTACGGGTGGTTATAAATTTTACAACGAGGGTTTACATCTGTTTTCGGGGTGTTGCGCTTACGAGATTCAAGATAGGTAAAATTGTAAAAAAGTGGACTTAAGGTCCACGGGCACATCTGAAGGTAACGTAATAAATTATATTCGGTCGTTGAAACCCATGAATTGCCGGTCAAAAAATGTGAAAATACGCAGGGTTCGGTTAGTAACTACCTGGTTGATGACGTTACTGAGCAGCTACAATCTGGGCTTACTGTTAATGAGCTTAACCCATGACTCCCAAACAACTACCTCTCGATGACTGCTCGCGTCAATTTCACGACAATTTCCCCCAAAAAAAGTGTGACGATGGGAAGCAAAAAGATGACTGCGGCAGACGCC
>OW121700.1:24605077-24758206 GCA_933228785.1 Lasioglossum pauxillum
CTCTCCCTCTCCCACTCCCTCTCCCTCTCTCTCTCCCTCTCCCTCTCCCTCACCCTCTCCCTCTCCCTCTCCCTGTCTCTCTCAGGTAATAAATGGAAATGTTTAAATATCTGTTATTTGTGGTTATACGAAAAAATGTCAGAAGAAGAAGTTGCACTGTTCAGTATGGTAAATATAATGGCAAAAAAAATTTTTTTTTTAAAAATCAAATTTTCGAAATTTCAAGGTCATTGTTATTTTTTTTTAAATTATGGTCATATAATTTTTCCATATTCTTATTTAGAAAAAAATTACAAATCCAACGATATATAATACTTTATAGTTACGATGAATTTAAAAATTTTCAAAATTTTCAATTTAAATGCGCCACGTGATCCTATTATCCAATCGATCTCAAATTTGGCACAAATTTTTTCTCACCAAAGAGAACCATTTTGGGGGGCGTCGTGAAAAAAAATTGTTGGTCAAAAAATAAGGTTCACCCTAGTGCACATTGCGCATCGGTAGTCTTCGATGTTCGCACATACGTCTTTCAATGGCACTTTGGAATTCTTTTGTAGGTATACTTTTTTTAAGAGTTATGTAACGTTTCGTCATATTATATGAAAAACATAAAAATGAGTATATTGTGAGTATTCAGAAATTTACATATTAACAAATTTTACTATTATTATAAATAAAGATACAGGTAGTTAGATATCAAATTATACAATAATTCTTAGTAATGTAACTCAGTATGGTAGATTCTAAAGCAAGGTTCCACGCAGAGACCAACATTACAATCTTTACATTCATATCGAGACTCGCGTCTTTTGTCGTTTGCCGTGCAGACGACGCACCTTCTATTTCGGTTTTTTCTTGATGGTTTATACAGTGAAGGAAAATGCCGTCCCATCAGCCGTAATGGATTGTTATTGCCCTTTGATGATGATAAGTAGTGTTCATATGATATTTTTGCAGTATTTCTCGGATTAATTTCAAGTGAAAGGCTACAGCCGGGTTTGATAGTGAAATTCGCCCCCGGCGGGATTTTAATCGTGCTTGGACTATTCGATAGCCTACCCAAAAAAACCCCTCTCTGCCAAGTTTCAGCCCCCTATCTCATCTGTAAGGGTAGTTATTGAGAAAAAACGAAAAATCAGTTTTTGGCCCATTTTCCCTATTTATTGACAATTAAAAATTCTGAAAAAAATCTGGCACATTTCGGATATCGAGCCACATATTAGGTATCATTTCCAGATTTTTCTGCTGCAAGCTCTGCTTGTGAAAAATGAAAAACACGAAAAAAATCGAAAAAATGCAGGTTTTATATAGAAATCTAAAAGGTGCTACTCCAGATTTAATTTAGCAATGAGGTATTACCGTAAGTATTATGCTCAATTTTTTTCAGATTTTTGTGAGTGGTGCGTCATAGTTAAAAAAAATAAAAACCGCTTTTTTCGGCGTTTTTCCTAAGTTATACTTATATTTCCTGAATCATAAAAATATTTTTCATTGTAAAAAACTTATTTGAACTATATTTAGACTATCTTAAAATATTTTTTCGGAAAAATATTCTTGGAGTACTTTCGGCCAGTAAAGATAAAAAATCAAGTCGATACACAAATCCACGTAAAAAATGTAAAGTAGAGCTGTAATACAGTCCGTAAATGACTAGAGGCCGATAGTACTCCAAGAATATTTTTCCGAAAAAATATTTTAAGATAGTCTAAATATAGTTCAAATAAGTTTTTTACAATGGTTCAACAATAATCTTAGAAAAATAATCTTAAAAAACTTAGAAAAAAAAATTGACCTGATCGGGACTCGTACCCGGTCCAAAAAGTCTTCAGCGGTTCCGCAGACGGAGACCATAGCCACTGCACCAACCGGCGCTGTTGAAATTCTCTTCGAAATATTCGAATATATGTACATGGTATTATTTTCGTATTTCGTATTAGGCAAGTTTTAAAGTCTGGGAGATGTTTTTCTGAACGTAGGAACGTTTAATATCACATAATATATTTTTATGATTCAGGAAATATAAGTATAACTTAGGAAAAACGCCGAAAAAAGCGGTTTTTATTTTTTTTAACTATGACGCACCACTCACAAAAATCTGAAAAAAATTGAGCATAATACCTACGGTAATACCTCATTGCTAAATTAAATCTGGAGTAGCACCTTTTAGATTTCTATATAAAACCTGCATTTTTTCGATTTTTTTCGTGTTTTTCATTTTTCACAAACAGAGCTTGCAGCAGAAAAATCTGGAAATGATACCTAATATGTGGCTCGATATCCGAAATGTGCCAGATTTTTTTCAGAATTTTTAATTGTCAATAAATAGGGAAAATGGGCCAAAAACTGATTTTTCGTTTTTTCTCAATAACTACCCTTACAGATGAGATAGGGGGCTGAAACTTGGCAGAGAGGGGTTTTTTTGGGTAGGCTATCGAATGGTCCAAGCACGATTAAAATCCCGCCGGGGGCGAATTTCACTATCAAACCCGGCTATAGCCTTTGGCTATAGATATCGGTTTTCGCGTGTTATGCTTATATAGACAATATGCATTCCACACGCATATGTCCAGTAAATGAAAAAACTATTTACGGTACCATTTCAGAGATTTCCGTGTCGAATTTATAGTGCTTATCACCATGTCTGCTTTGTCGACAGAACCCATACAATTATTATAATCTATGACGCATAGGGGTTTTTGAATAATTTTCTTTCCTCCATGGCTAACAACCGTTGCAAACTCTGAAGTATGCATAGTGGATAGCATATATACTTCTTTTTTATCCATCCATTTTACAACTAATAAATTTTTAGTTGAACGTGAAGATGCCTCTCCTTTTTTTAGTGTATCAGTAATCTTTGGCATTCCTCGTCGCCTTTTTGTTACGGTCCCGCACGCATTTGTATAATTATTATATAATAAATTAAACAAGGCTGGACTTGAATACCAATTATCTAGAAAAACTGTATGTCCTTTTCCTAGATAGGGCGCCATTAGTGCTTCTACTATCGCTCCCGATTTTCCTTTTTCCTTATTTTGGCTGTTGATCATAGTTGATGACCCGGCATAAACAATAAGGTCTTGTACAAAACCAGTTCGACAATCACAAAGAATAAATGATTTTATTCCAAATCTACTTCTTTTTGAAGGAATGTATTGTTTGAATGAAAGCCGCCCTTTATATAGAAGTAAACTTTCATCGATGTATAATTCTTGGTAAGGATAGAATGATTGTCTGAAATTTTTTCGGAGCATATCAACCACACGTTCCTTATTTTATATAATTTATCATTGGTAGATCTGATATCCTGGCTGAAATGTAGCATCGATAACAATTTAAAATAGCGGTCTCTAGGCATAATCTCTCCAAAAATATCACTACACAGGAGTTTGTCTACACTCCAGTATTCCCGTAAGGACAACTTCTTGTTGCGTGTCATTAGAAATGACACAGCAAAAAAGCAGTATATTTCGGATAGTGTTGTTGCTTCTCCATCTTCCATATTTTTGTTATTTTTTTTTAACCAATAGTCATTTGTTTCATTTACAATAAATTGCACGAATTCGTCTGAAGCAAAGAGTTCAAAGTAATCAATTATTTTTGCTGATCTTCTAATGTTTGATATAATTCCTGTATTTTCTGGGGTAAATGGATGTAACTTAGGGATGAATGTGTTTGACGTCCATGAATCGCAATAGTCGTTATTGCCTCTCTCATTGTTCTCTACTTCTGAGTCTGAGGTATTACATATATACCTTCTTTTTTTGTGCAGAGTGAAATTATTTTCGTTTTCACACTCGGAATCATTTTCGGAATCAGTTATCTATTCAAAAATACAATTCTTTTTGAACTCCGTCTTGACATTCTAACAAGGGTGCAAATAAAAATTAAAAAACAAATTATACGCAAACCTACAACTAAAATTTTCAGATAAACGTTTATAACCTCAAAATTTGCCTCAACTGTAAAAGTAGACAATAGTCTTTTCAACCTATATCTTGTCCGACTTATATCGGTTCAAGAGAGATTTTATATTATAATCCTTGTTTTCTATTATAGTTTTGTGCCTTAAAAATACTTCACCATCCAATAGAAAAAAATTGAAGACACTTATTTCGTATGCAGAATATGTTTTTAGCAGGATTTAGTTCAGTACGAGTCATTAGATTCAAAAGATATTCTACCGATACAGTAGATTCTGTTTTACCAACGGAGTCAGCGTAGGTGGTCTCGCGGTACCGATTATAGTCGGCACCCGTACACACAGCACATCTCGCGGACACCGATTATAATCGGCATCCGTACACACAGCACTTCGCGCGCCCGTCGACTATAGACGGTGTCCGTAGCGAAAGGGTTAAAACGAAAAACGTGGGGCGCATGCAATAGATAATTGATGCATGAACACCTAAATCACTAACAACTTTATTGCACTGCAAATGATATGAAGTGTTGTACGAGATTTCTCAGCGGCAGCTACTCTCTACACTCCTTACTATGTATTATCTTGTGCCCCACGTTTTTCGTTTTAAATCTTACAAGTATTTTCATAGCTATTCAAAATTCACAATCACAAATTTTCAGGGGTTAGGAATCTGTATGGGGCTAGAAAAAATTATTTTATACTTTTTAGTCCGTTTTTAAACGTGGCGTTTTTTAAAATTTTATTTTATACTTTTTAGTCCGTTTTAAAAACGTGGTATTTTTAAAAAATTTATTTTTATTTAAATAATTATTTTCTGCTTTATAAGTCTTGTATGTGTGAAATTTTACAATCGATTTTGAACATTTTGATGAGATTATAAAATTATAGGTATTGCGACCGCATCATATCGAAACGCCGTGGTAAAATGTCAAAGATAAAGGATCGACGGAGAATCTCGATGTAACGGTTCTTTCGCTTGGTGAACAAACATTGTTATAGTATAAATAATATGTGGTAACTTTGTAAACACCGCACGCAGTTCAAACGCACACTGACGCACACTGAGCTCCTTCGGTGCGAAGCGGGTCAGTGGAGTGGGGATGAGTCAGAGTGGGAGCACGTAGTATAGTGGGGACGCTGACCGCGAAGACGTACTGCGTCACGCGGCGGGGGGGGGGGGTGCAAAGGTTCAAATTATTAATAATTTATATCTCCTAAACGCATAGGCTTTTTTAAAAATTTCTTTTTAAATATTGCATTGTCATCCAGTTCTGAGCTATGTTTAAAATTTCAAGCCTCTAGCTCATCAGGAAGTTAGTTTAAAATCAATTGCAAAATTTGTACCGAACAAACAGACAAACAAACAAGAAAGTGAGCTAATAAAAACGTGGTAAAAAGAGGACAAGGGGGATTTGAACCCTAGACTTCCTATTACACTGTCCAACAGCCAAAAAGTATTTCGATTCCTACTATACGATTCTTATAGAGTTTTCGCACTGGTTCCAAATATGTCCTTAATTTTTCTCCTAGACGTATAGTTTTTGAGAAAATTAAAAAAAAGACATTTTTCAACTTTAAACATGTTTAAACAATCATAATGTATTAATATATAATAAATTTTATGATTTCGGCGCAAGGTTCGATCGTTTATAGAAAACCAGCAAATGTGCAATTAATTAAACATGCTTCTCGACGTTTCGATCCTTATGTGAATCATTCTCAAAGAGTCATTTTTGCGTTTTCTGTGACAACAGAGACAACATTTAAACAAATATTAACGAGTTACAGATAACCGGGCTTTATTTCACGTTGGCAGATGTGTACCTGTTGCATTCTTTGCGTTTGCTGTGATAACAGAGACAACATTGAAACAAATATTAACGAGTTACAAATAACCGTACTTTATTTGTAACTCGTTAATATTTGTTTAAATGTTGCCTCTGTTGTCACAGCAAACACAAAAAATGTCTCTTTGAGAATGATCCACATAAGGATCGAACCGTCGAGAAGCATGTTTAATTAATTGCACATTTGCTGGTTTTCTATAAACGATCAAATCTTGCGCCGAAATCATAAAAATTATATATTTAATTTTCGATCGAGAAGAATTCAACTTTATAATGTATTAATATTGGATATAACTGTATTCGGGAAAGTCTACAGAATCTTTTGCGGTAAAAAACTATTCGATTCTTCTATAATGATATCACAATATTTGTTCAAGGTTGAAAAATATGTCATTTTTTAAAACTTAATTTTCTCAAAAACTGTACGTCTAGGAGAAAAATGAAGGACAGTTTTGGAAGCATAGTGGGAATCGAAATACAAAAAAAAAGTTGGAATTTGTTGGACCGTGTTATCAACCTAGTACGTTACCAGCACGCCATTTGGCACTTCATAATAGCTTCAACCGAAACTATACTTAACTATACGAAACTGTAATGAAATTTCAATTGAAAATATCTGAAAAGTTATTGAGTATCTGACCCTACAATGCTATATTTTCATAAACAGGAGAACAAAATCTACCAGTACAGTAATTTTTCAATCGGAGTCCTGGGTCGCCTATCTAACCGTAGTCCAGTGCCTACTCACTCCACTGCCGGCCAACGCTGCGCCGCGCCGTAGGGCGGCGATGTTTGATCTCGGCTCGGGTATATCGGTGTGAACACCACACATTGACTCGACTGAATCAAAGTCTCAAACTTCTTAATTTTAATGATCGGTTTATGGGACTTTAACTAGCTTATTCCTGGCGTTTCGCTGATTAAACTGGTACCAAGAACGATATAATTGGGCCAATATTTAGTGGTTTAATCGACGATGAAAGTTTCGAATGCAACGAAGAAGAGCGTATTGAAGAGAAAGAGACGCGAACAGTAGCCGTCGCCGGCACAGTTCAAAGGCCCGCGTTGTCGCTGTTCTTCGTTGCGTTCGAAACTTTCATCGTCGATTAAACTACTAAATATTGGCCCAATTGTATCGTATTTGGTATCATTTTGCATTAGAAAAATGCCACGAATATGTTGGTGAAAGTTCCATAATGATATCATAGAAAATAAAGAAGCTAAGATTTTGGTGTTTCATTGTGATGACGCACGGGCCTTTAAACTGTGCCGGCGACAGCGACACGCTTCGGCCACACGATCCTATTTCATTCTGTCCTTCTCTATGTTCGGCTCGTCGTTTGAAGTCTCGGCGCGGTCGACGGAGTCATAAAAAAATAGCCTCTCTACGCTACCCAAGTCCGTTCAACACATGGGTGTTGGGACTCCGATCGAAAAATTACTGTATGTAAAGTTTCGAGAAAATCTGAGACCCCATGGCCGTGCCTTCTCCTTGTAAGAAGCACGAGCTACCTCGCTCGCCGAGCACTGTAAACATGCCGTGTAAAGGTTGTCGCTCACTAGAACGCACCGGCGCCCACCCGGCACCGCGCGGCCTCAGCTGTTTTGGATTTCTTCTATGTATTTTAAATGGATGTGCGCACATCGATTAAAATACATAGAAGAAATCCAAAACAGCTGAGGCCGCGCGGTGCCGGGTGGGCGCCGGTGCGTTCTAGTGAGCGACGACCTTAATCCGATAACGGGTCGGATATATCGGTGTGAACCACTACTAATCCAATTACGAAACTTCTTTATTTTTCATTATTTTTAGATGGGACCTTCACCAACTTATTTCTGGCATTTTTCTAATTAAAATCACACTAAACACGATATAATTTCAACTGTATTTGATAGTTCAATAGACGGTGTGGAGTAGCTTTAGGACATACAAGAGGATAGCGAATGATAAAGAAAGAGAAACAGCGTCCGCGACGGTCGGCAAAAATTCAAAACTTATTTTATTGTTTAAAATACCAATACAACCTTTTTTAAGATATTCGTTACATTTTTCTCATTAAAATGAGTCGTTTAAAAACCTCCGACGGGCTGTAATTTTCAAACTGTTAAGTTTTAAGTAACACAGTTAATTTTCAAACTTCTAGTCTAATTCCTTGAGAACATAATTTTCGAATTGTTATGTTGTTTATTTAAACATGCGTTATACAGGGTATGTCCGTTAAGTTATGTCACCATTTTTTAGGCGTTTCCGGTAGTGTAATTAAAAAATGTTTTAGACAAAAGTTTCATAGTACTTGGTGAGCTACATGTTCGCATATTCTTAAATCTGAAAAAATGCTTTTTACGTAAAAAGGTAAAGGTCACCTTGACTTTTTTAAATGCTTTATGATAATACTTTCGACATCATGGGATTATTTCTGACGTCGAGATGAATTTAACAGTGTACTATACTGTGACCATGAAATGACCTCAAACTCGGAAACGTTGTACAAACGTAATTTTAATGAAAAATTATTTCTTACAATATAAATCAAGTTACATCAGATGTTAAAACTGCGATCCATCTTCTACAATACAGAGCTCCGCTCTCTCTATTAGACTTTCCGTTGTTGGCATAATTAGGGCGTCTCTGTTTATGTATTACATGCAGTTGTTATGCGTTTTCGAAGTTCTTGAACATTATTGATTGCTGAATCGTATACAACAGATTGCAGATATCACCAAAGATAAGAATCCAACGGAGACAGATCTGGAGAACGCAGTGGCCAAGGAATTGAACCACACATTCCTATCCAACGATTTCTAAACTAAACTAGAGGGCTATTGTTGCTCGCTCGCTTCGCTCGCTCGCGAGTAGGGTTGTTGTTGCTCGCTCGCTTCGCGAGCTCGCGGGCAGGACTGCTCTTGCGAGAATGTTAGTGGTACGCAATCCTAGTAGGGCCCACAGCTATTAATGTCTTTCATTTTGTGTGTGACTCTCCACGAGCCACACAAAGAACTTCCCGATTCATTAGTTGCTGTATATTATTATTATTATTTATTAAGTGTACGTTTTAAGAATATTACACGTTTTCAGGGAAATTCAATAGTTTTCTACTTATCAAAATGTTTGCTATATGGCGTCGCATTAAACCAATATCGTATGCTCGTTGCTCGCTTGGTTCCTTGTTATAGCATACTAATGTTGCAATATAAATTGTCTTAATTAGTTTTTCGCAAACGATACAACTCATCATTATCCGGGGTTGCAGTATTGATCCTGGTTTTCTTCGATACTGTTAATTTAAATTGTCCCGAAATATATAAACCGCGCTCAATTTTGAAACTCTGCTCAGTGCTACGTACAACATTTGTAAAGTTGACCTTTCTGATTTTTTAAAATCCAAACATATTTTCTCGTATGTTTTTTATCCCTGACTTTTATGAATCGTAATCGCTTCAGCAGGAACCACTGGAAATTGACTACGTGTGATTTGATATTTTTCCTCACTCGACATATTTACTTGATTCGATATTTTTATTATTGGTGTTAAATTTTGATCAATATTTGCATTTTTCATATAATCACGATAACGAGTTCTTACTTTCACTCCTACTCTGGCCAATTGAAAATCTAATCACAATATAGACGGAATTTTAGTATTTTCTTGAAAAGTAATAAATTTTAATATTCCGCATGTGTGCTCCATTAACCAATCCGTTTTCAACATCAATGTTATTAATAATTATCATATAGTTCATATTAATTTTCAATTTAATCTCAGTTAATAATTCGTTTTGAACTGATTGTTTTTTTAAAGATTGTAATATAAATTTTTTTTTGTACTTTCATCGATATTCTTTGCAAATGTATTCTCGGGAGTAGAGATGATTAACTCACTCTTGCATTGGGATAATTTTCGATTATTGTAAGCGGAAACATCATCGTAAGGTACAAAAAAAGATTAAAAAAAAATTTTTTTTTCTAATTTTAAAAAAATCGAAAAAAAAATTTTTTGTGTAATTACGTTTGTTTCTTCGGTGGAAACTTTCCGTTCTCTCGTATAAATTGCATTGTTGAATGAACTTCTTTCGAAAAAAACTAAAAAAACTAAAAAACTACTTGACCAAAATGGACCAAAATCTAGTTACAGCGGGGCACATCGATTGCATCATTCATCATTCCGATCGCGTTGTTACTTTTTCTGAAAACGTTAACGAAAAATTTGATACCATAGAAACGGACATACGCACACACACACACACATACCGACATTTTGATAAAAATAGTCTAAAATGACTCCAATGACCATGAAACGTGAAGATCTGCTAAAAATTCGATTTTCGATTTTCGGGGTAATTACAATAACTTCCCTATAAAATCGGGAAGTTAAAAAAAATTCAAAAACAAATAATACAAAAATCTAATACAAGGAGCGGAGTTCTATATCATACAAGGCGGGTCGCTGTTCGAATACCTGATGTAACTTGATTTATATTGTAAGAAATAATTTTTCATTAAAATTACGTTTGCACAAAATTTTCAAGTTTGAAGTCATTTCAAAGTCATAGTATAGTCACTGTTAAATTCGTCTCGACGTTAGAAACAATCCTATGATGTCCAAAACATATGGTGCCATTTAAAAAAGTCAAGGTGACCTTTACTTTTTTACGTAAAAAGCATTTTTTCAAATTTAAGAATATGCTACAAATGTAGCTCACCAAGTACCGAGAAACTTTTGTCTAAAACATTTTTTAATTGCACTACTGGAAATACCTAAAAAAATGGTGACATAACTTAACGGACACACCCTGTATACAGGGTGAGGTACTTTTCGTTGTACAAAAAAACTTCATAGGACAAAGTTACACTGTTTGAAGGGCCACATGTAACGGTGTAAGGGAAAAAATGTGCAAGGTCATTTTTATGAGATTTCAAGGTCATCGATGTTTTTTTAAATGGAATGATATATCTTCATTAACGTAATGTTGTAGCTGACAAAATAACGAATTCATCCATGTAACACAATATGACCTACAAATGACCTTCAACCCAGAAAAATGGAATAAATAAAATTCAACGTGTAAGATTCATTTGCTTTATTTCTGTTACGCGAAATGTTCAAAAATATTCCTCACAACATAATAACAGATTCGGTGTTGACAGGAAGACATTTATGATATACCTTCACCTCTGCGTTCGTACAGAATCGTGTTTATCAACTACTAATTACTCTGAAGACCTTGCTATCAGATTTCCACTGGTTCTAAGATTTCTAATCTATCAGTTTATCGATGAACGTTTCACAATGCGTTTCTCAAAGGAAGACAGGATTGATATGTTTTTCATTTATGGAGAAAGTCGACAGTGTTTAAGAGAAGCAGTGCGGTTGTACAAGGACCGATTTCCTTATCGTAATTGTCCATCAGTTTCCGTTTACTTCAGTAATGCATGCACTCGACCATCCCCATTTGGACCACGCATGGCACCTGTTAGGAATGCCCAACCTAAGCGTGCGCTGGGCCACCCCCATTTAGACCATGTATGGCACCTGTTAGTCTTATGCCTAACTTAGGCATGCACACGACCATCCCTATTGGGACCATGTATGGCACCTGTTTGGAATGCCTAACTTAGGCGTGCGCTCGGTCATCCCCATTTGGACCACGTATGGCACCTGTTATGAATGCCTAATTTAGGCATGCATACTACCATCCCCATTTGGACCATGTATGGCATCTGTTAGGAATGCCTAGCTTAGGCATGCACACGACCATCCTCATTTGGACCATGTATGGCACCTGTTAGGAATGCCTAACTTAGGCATGCACTCGACCATCCTCAATTTTACCACGTATGGCAACTGTTAGGAATGCCTAACTTAGGCATACACCATTCTTTCCGCGTTAGGCCCACATTCGTCGTTAGGCATGCCTAACTGAATTTGTAGACGGGATCGTGCAACGCATACTTTGGAAGTTATTATAGGTGTGTAAGTTGCGTGGACCATCCTGTACGTTCTCTATTAATCTCTGCAACTTTTATTCCAAACATGTTTACCGAATATGCTTATCTAGGAAGTTAACACCCCTGGACGGGTGATCTTGGACACCCTGTATATTGGTAAAATTTCATTAAAAATAAGTAAAATATAAAGAAGTCTTAGCGGTCCGTGTTGACATGCTGTCCTTTTCTACGTTCAGCGCGGTTGACGAAGCCACAAAAAATATGTCACAACTAGGCATGTGCGGGCCTAATGCGAATCGTCGGGTCGGGTCGCAGACAGTCGGGCGGGCTCGATTCGGGTGCGCAATACTTCATGACACAGCGGGCGGCCCGAGAGTTTCAAACGGCTTGAGCGTTTCGGGCTGCCCGAGAGTTTCGGGCTACCCAAGAGTTTCAAACTTCACGAGCGTTTCGGGCTGCCCGAGAGTTTTGGCCTACCCGAGAGAGTGACTCGACTTCGTCGGGCGGATTCGGAAAGAATCGGACAAGTTCGGGCGCGAAACGCTCGGGCCGTTCGAAACTCTCGGGTAGCCCGAAACTCTCGGGCCGTCTGCTGTGTCATGAAGTATCGCGCGCCCGAATCGAGCCCGCCCGACTTTCTACGACCCGATCCGAACTCGAATATCGGGCGGCCTGCACATGCCTAGTCACAACACAGATCTGAGAATTGATTTAGAATGGGACATTACTGTAATTACCTGTTTGAATTTTTATACACTTGACCGAGTAAGACCAAAGATTTGTTGTATGGAGAAGAGTAAGTAATGAGATGTTGTAATATTGATGTTTTTGAGAGAAACGAACGAAAGATGTTGTGGCATAGGTGACAATTACGAACGACTGCGTGAATTGCAGGTCCGTGCCGTAGAAGTGGGTATAGTGGTGTTGGTGTTGGTCTTTTGGGCAGCCGCGATAGCGCTGTTCTTCAATCGTTGGGGCAAGATTCGCATGTTGCTGCCATATCAACCCGACTACAAGGAACAGTTAAAGGTTCCTGGCACTGGGGTATGCGCAGCGGCGAACTCCGCATACACGCAACACCCGACTCAACACACCTGCTCTCAGGTAATGCATACTTACACTGCAGTCCTCGCAACATTAATCTCCAACAAGCAAATCTGTAGGAACGTGATCAGTATCTACCGAGTGTTCCCTCGGAGCCATTTGACATAAAAGAGTTAGAAGAGTTGCATGGTATGGAGTGCACAATAGATAACAGTAAAAAAATGTTTGAAAACAGTTTGCTTTCATGGCGAAATCGAGGTTACCTTGGATTTTACAAATAGGAACACATTCATTTTTTTGCCATATTTAGACAACGAGACGAATTTAAAACGGATATTATATGATATTTTACCACGTTTTTATTAGCTCGCTTTCTTGTTTGTTTGTCTGTTTGTTTGTTCGGTGGCAAATATTGCAACTGATTTTAAACTAACTTCCTGATGAGCTAGTGACTTGAAATCGGTTACATGGCTCAGAACTAGATGACAATGCATTATTCAAAAAATAAAACTTTTTAAAAAGTCTATCCGTTTCGGAGAAATAACAATTAAATATTTACCTGTTCACCCCCCCTCCCCCCGCGAAACCTACGTCATCACGTCCAGCGATCGACACGCCGCGCGACAGCGCTCCCTACTCCACTACGCGTTCCCACTCTGACTCATCCCCACTCCACTGACCCGCTTCGCACCGAAGGAGCTCAGTGTGCGTCAATGTGCGTTCGAGCTCCGTGCGGTGTTTACAAAGTTACTACGTATTATTATAGTATAATGTTTGTTTACCAAGCGAAAGAACAGTTACACCGAAATTCTCCGTCGAACCTGTATCTTTGACATTTTACCACGGCGTTCGTTTTCGATATGACGCGTCGCAATACCGTCTGAAATTTACTACATGTCTCTGTTATAATCTCATCAAAATATTCAAAATCGATTGTAAAATCGATTAAAATCGGCTAAAAAGTAGAAAATAATTATTTAAATAAAAATAAATTTTTGAACTAGAGGGCTATTGTTGCTCGCTCGCTTCGCTCGCTCGCGAGTAGAGTTGTTTTTGCTCGCTCGCTTCGCGAGCTCGCGGGTAGGACTGCTCTTGCGAGAGGGTTAGTGATATGCATGGCTAGTAGGGCCTACTGATATTAATGTTTTTTATTTGGTGTGTGACTCTCCAAGAGTCACACAAAGAACTTCCCGATTCGTTACTCCTTCGCCAACATCGCTAACATCGTTTTTTTTTGTACTTTCATCGATATTCTCCCAAAATGTATTCTTGGGAGTAGAGATGATAAATTCACTGTTGCATTGGAATAACTTTCGATTATTCCAAGCGGTAACATTAGCATCAGTTAAAAAAAAATTAAGAAAAAATTTTTTTTTATGTAATTGCGTTTGGTTCTTTGGTGGAAAATTTTCGTCCTCCCTTATAAATTGCATTGTAGAATCAACTCTTTTCGAAAAAAACTCAAAATCTAAAAAACTACTTGACCAATATGGACCAAAATCTAATCAGCTCTAAGTTACGACGGGGCACATCGATTGCATCATTCATCATCCTGATCGCGTTGTTACTTTTTCTGAAAACGTTAACGAAAAATTTGATTACATAGAAACGGCCATACGCACACACACACACACACACACACACACACACACATACGAACATTTTGCTGAAAATAGTCTAAAATGACTGCAATGACCATGAAACGTGAAGATCTGCTAAAAAATCGATTTTCGATTTTCGGGGTAATTACAATAACTTCCCTATAAAATCGGGAAGTTAAAAATACCACGTTTTTAAAACGGACTAAAAAGTATAAAATAATTTTTTCTAGCCCCATACAGATTCCTAACCCCGTACATATTGTCCTGAAAATTTGTGATTGTGAATTTTGAATAGCTATGAAAATACTTGTAAGATTTAAAACGAAAAACGTGGGGCGCATGCAATAGATAATTGATGCATGAACACCTAAATCACTAACAATTTTATTGCACTGCAAATGATATGAACTGTTTTGCGAGTTTCCTCAGCGGCAGCTACTCTCTATACTCCTTACTATGTATTATTTGCGCCCCACGTTTTTCGTTTTAAATCTTACAAGTATTTTCATAGCTATTCAAAATTCACAATCACAAATTTTCAGGACAATATGTATGAGGTTAGGAATCTGTGTGGGCCTAGAAAAAATTATTTTATACTTTTTAGTCCGTTTTTAAACGTGGCGTTTTTAAAAATTTTATTTTATACTTTTTAGTCCGTTTTAAAAACGTGGTATTTTTTAAAAATTTATTTTTATTTAATTAATGATTTACTAACACATTACTCGATTTACAGTAGTGGAAATGTGGAATATTTAGCTTTTCGTCGTATTCGACTATAAGACAGTGTAAATATCATTTGATAGCGAAGAGGCTACGAAATCTAAATATTCCACATTTCCACTACAGTAAATCGAGTAATATGTTAGTAAAAATATCATGTAATATGTGTTTTGAATTCGTCTCGATGTCGACTAACTATGGTTTAAAAATAGGTGACCTCGATTTCGCCATGAAATCAAACTATTTTCAAAATTTTTTGTTACTGATATCTGCTGTCCACTCCATACCCTGCAACTCTTGTTGTACACTTTTATTTGTCAGATGGCTGCAAGTGGATGAAAAATCGTGCGCCGCGTTACAGGGAACACCCTATATACAGGCTGTAGCGCAACTGGTGGTGCAACTGGAGAGGGGCTGATTCTACGTCAAGAAACACCAGAATAACAATAATGTGTTAGACGAAGCTTGCTTGGTTTCGAGGGTGGCATAATCTCATGTTAATAGTTTCTTGCAAGTGGACAAGTGGAGGATATGCAAAAGTCAACTCCGTTTATAAATGAAATGATATATTTCTGTGTGTACTATTTAATAGCGCATACAGTGATCTGCGAGTCGAGGTCGTCCAAGGCCGTTGGAGGTGAACTTCGATGACGATCTCAAATAACCTTTGAGTCGTAGGACACTTTACTTTATTAGATAGCACATAGGAAAATATATCATCCGATTTTGAAAAAGATAGTTGACCTTTATATGTCACCTACGCGTCCACCTACAAAAAAGCTATTAACATGCGTTTGTATCACCCTCAAAACCAAGCAAACGAGAATGCAAAGCCTTCGCGTCACAGATTTAGTTGAGTTTTTACAGAGTTATAGATCTCGTTCCCCTGATTACGAATATACCCCATTATAGGGGCAACTACCCAGTAATTTTCGAAATATTTGCAAATTAAAGTTTTATGGACGTAACATGTTAGTTTAGTTCACTCTGTTACCAAGTAATGGTGTGGCGTAGCGGCAGCGAGCAGAACTGCTGCGCCGCGCCGTGGGCCCGGGTTCGAGTCCCGTCGTGTGGTAACTTCTTTTTATACTTTTTTTTATATTTTAGATATATTTTTATCCGCCAAAGGGTTAATTGAAAACTTATTATTTTATAAAAGAAACACTAGATCTATTACTACATATACAAAAAATTAGAATTATATTAAAATAATTTTATATTAAAATAATACATAACAAACAAAAATGATATAATAGAAAAAACTATTACTACATACGGAAAAGATAATGATTATAAGACAATAATAAAAAAAAAGTATTAAAAAAAGTTACTACGACGGGACTTGAATCCGGGTCCACGGTGTAGCAGTTCAGCTCGCTGCCGCTACGCCACACCATTACTTGGTAACAGAGTGAACTAAACTAACATGTTACGTCCATAAAACTTTAATTTGCAAATATCTCGAAAATTACTGGGTAGTTGCCCCTATAATGGGGTATATTCGTAATCAGGGGAACGAGATCTATAATTCTGTAAAGTGTCAACTAAATCTGTGACGCGAAGGCTTTGCATTCTCTTGTTAGTCGAAATTTTACCATCTCAGTACTTTCCTATTTACCATTTTGGTAGAGATGAGTATTAAATATAAATATAATAACTTGAATAGAATTCAATTGAAGCGTTGCATTTTCAAATTACATTTTGAAGTCTTAACTGAACGGATTTAACTGTGCACTGCCTTTGTTCAAGTTAATTACTTATAATATTTTTACAATACTTTAGCATCCGGTGCTAATCTTATTATGCAGAAACTCCAATTCTAAACTCTCTTTTATCCGCTAGCGTATTTTAATACACTTAAAACTTCATACACTTAAAAATTGTCTCATTGCTCGTACATATATAGCAAGAGTAATAGAAAAACTGATAACACCGACGACGATTACAAATACCACGACGGTTTTCAAAGATAAGGATGGTCTAGCTAAACTTTTCCTTGCGTAACTATAAATTTTTCCCATTTTCCTATGTTATCCAGTAGATTTTTACGAGAAGATGCGAAAAATCCAAGTTTCGATCCTGGAGGATCAATGGATCAAAAGTTATAAGTGTTTAAAGTTGAGCGATTTTCCATAGCTGGCCTTTCCCCCCTCCCCACCACCCTACCCGACCTAACCACCAACCAACTAACTAATTATCACCATTACCGCATGCTTGTGCTGTCACCTAGCGGCGGGCGACCATCCCTACACACAACATGGCGGCCCTCACCTGTCAAAAACACTGGAAATCGCTCAATTTTAAACACTTGTAACTTTTGAACCATTGATCCTCCAGGATGGAAGCTTGGATTTCTCACATCGCCTTGTCGAAATCTACTGGATAACATAGTAAGAAGGCAAAATTTCTGGTTACGTAAGGAAAACAGCGGCCACGGTCTATGTACAGTGGAGTATGTACATACGAGTATGTCTATGTACATGTAGAATCGGCTACGCCCACCCGGCCGCACAGCGCGACCGGAACGCGATAGTATGAGTTTCTTATGGCATCGACTCTCGGAGCACGAATTACCCAGGCGTGAGTATAGCGAATCCGTTTAGTTGAGACTTGGACGAGTGCAGCAGATACATGAAGTCGACTTTCTCAAAGTCAAAGTCTCAAATGAAAAGAGTTTATTCGATATTTTTTGACTTATTCTTTCACATAGAATCAGTCCCTACCCATTTGTTCCAATAGTTACACGACACGCTGTATAAATTGACATTTATTGCGGTGTAATTCACTCTACAATCAGCTGAGCTCGAATTCGCATAAAAATAATTTTTCATATTTATTTGAAGCTTATTCGATACACGACGCTGTTTACTTGCAAACATTTACGAATTTTTTTGTTTAAAATTGTAGCGAGTGCAGGGTTCGAATTAATACTTTATTTATACCATACAATTAATTCTTCCTTAAAATTTATTCATCTGACGATCCGATATTTTTGTTAAGGTCAAGTTTTGTAAAGTTCTAATACCTATTTATGAAATACGATTTCACATAATTCTGTTCAATAGCTCGCAGTAACATTGAGTAGAGAACTAATTATTTGTTTGATTATAAGTATACATATATTAAGGATATAATGAACTGTATTATAATAGTATTTATTTATTGTAAACTAGTCCATAATAACTTTCCCATAGGATATTCAACACATAAACAATTGAACACGTATTCAAGGTTGATACAGAATTTACATAACTATTTTCTTTTATAGCACCAGGTTTATAGGTGGACAACTTTTAACTAACATACTTTTCGCGGGGATGGTTTTCATTATAATTAAGGTTTTCACAGACCAACACTGTTCTGCGGCAGCAGCGAGTATTTTGCAAATGTTCTTAATAAGGCAATGCTGCACGTAGCACATTGATAGAAACTGTTCACGTCGATGTCGATAAACACGCCCTTATGTAAATCTGTTGTCGCATGTCGCCGTGAAATATTCGCATTGTTCTGTCAGAGCCTCTAATTTGAATATGTTTAAACTGAAACAATACGCTAGGAAGACATTTTTACACTTACATTGACATTTTTCGGTAATCTTCTCCTTGCGTAACCATAAATTTTTGCCTCTTTCTTATGTTATTCAGTAGATTTCAACGAGAAGATAAGAGAAATCCGATCGTGGAGGATGAATGGCTCAAAAGCTATAAGCGTTTAAAGTTGCGTGATTTACTATATTTATGACAGGTTAGCGGCATCGCTCGGTAAGCGGTGCGCGACCGTCACTACTCACAACATGGCGGCGCTAATCTGCTAAAAACACTGGAAATCCCTCAAGTTTAAACACTTGTAGCTTTTGAACCACTGATCCTCCAGGAACTTGGATTTCTCACATCTTTTCGTCAAAATCTACTGGACAACATAGGAAAAAGCCAAGGTTTATAGGAGAAAGGCAAAAATTTTTAGTTACGCAAGAAAAGAGCAGCGCAGCCATACTTTTGACAAAATCAATCTTTTCAGTGCTGTGAAGGTCTTTGTAAAACAATCTTAAATAATCTTATCAGATCTGATCCTATACAACAATTTCTAGGGACATAACTCATCAAATCACCAGAAACAATATGTAAGTATTGCTGGGAGATGACAAGACGGTCCCTGAGAGCGTGTAGAGGCAAAAAGGGTCTCCAGCTGGCGCCGCCTACCCCCACCACTGACGCTCGCGTACTCGCTGCCTGACCACGCCCTTTCGGCTGCTACGTCACGCTAGGGGGCTCCGCTCCCTGCTCGCTTCGCTCGCCAACCCCCGCTGTGCCTCGCGGTTTCACCGCTCTCTCTCTCTCCCGCTCTCCCTGTCTCTCTCTCTCTCTCTCTCTCTCTCTCTCTCTCTCTCTCTCTCTCCCGCTCTGTCTCTCTCCCGTAGTCCTCCGTAAATACGGGAATCCTGCTATTATGCGTCGTGTGACGTAGCAGCCGAAAGGGCGTGGTCACGCGGCGAGTACGCGAGCGTCAGTGGTGGGGGTAGGCGGCGCCAGCTGGAGACCCTTTTTGCCTCTACACGCCCTCAGGGACCTTCTTGTCATCTCCCAGCAATACAGGGTGTTTTAAAGTTATATGTCGTGACCACTATAACACGATTCTGCACCTCTGGATCGGTAGAGATCTGTTAAAAAAGTGGATCGCAACATTAAACTTGATATTGTATTCCAAGGTTAAATATTTACAAAACATTAAATTCATTTTTTGAGAGAACGGTTGACATGAGACGTTTAGCTCCTTCGATACTTATGTTCCCCTCGATACGTACTACACGAAGAAGCAACAAAAAACTGTTTGATCTTCAAAAAAGGATCATGGTTAATTTTGCGGTGCACTTTTTTAACAGATCTCCACTGATCGGTGCTGGTGCAGAATCGTGCTATAGTGGTCATGACATGTACTTTTGAAACATCCTGTATGCAAGAATGGTAAGAATACATGGTTTTATTTTTAATTCCGTCGACTGGATTTTATGACATTTTGGAAAATGTGACCCTTAAGCAACTATAGTCGGACAAATATGAATTTGAATGATATCTTAGGGTCCACAAAATCAGTAAAGAAACATTTAAAAAGGAGCTTAATACAAGATTTTTCTTCTTGTACATTATTCAATAAATAATTTAAAATTGTATAATTTGAATCCAATACATGTTCGTTCGATGAAGATATTTTCTTTTCAGCCAATCAAGTATAATCTCCATATCATCGTTTTATTCGTTATGAAATTATTATTTATTTTGATGTCTCTAAAAGAAGATGTAGACGTAACAATTTATTATATTCTATAAAACAAAGTACGCTTTCATCGTACAAACACAAAACTACTGACAAGAACAGCATAGCAAACTAAATAACCAGTAAATACCAAGAAGTTGATGTGACTTTAAAAAACCTAAAGAAAAAAATAGTGTTAAATTGTTTGTTGTTTTTTAATCTAATTAATATTATTTACATAATAGCATACAGGGTGTTTCGTCTAAAACAGGACACATAAATATCTCTTCAGGTTATTGTGATGCAAAATATATTTGTTACGTAATGTGCATAGTGTCAATGGACCAAATATCTGAAACGAATATTTTTTTCCGAAGGTCGTTTTTTTCGGAGTTATCACTGCCATCGATGTTTTTTGATACATAACCACATTTTTATTTTATTGCATCGGGCAATAGATCGAAAAATACATTCAGATATGTATAATAACATGACCTTGAGCTTGATCTGATGGTAAACTTTAATTTTCGAAGATGGAGGTCATTTCAAGGTCATGTTTTTATAAATATCTGAATGTATTTTTCGATCAGTTACACGGTGCAATAAAATAAAAATGTAGTTATGTATCAAAAAACATCGATGACCTTGATAACTCCGAAAAAAGTGACCTTTGGTCCACTGATAATATGCACATTACGTAACAAATATTTTTTGCATCACAATAACCTGAAGAGATATTTAGGTGTCCTGTTTTAGCCGAAACACCCTGTATATTATCAATATATTACTTTTGTATTTACTATATTATTTGGAATTTAAGTATTACTATTATTACGTGTTATGATTTCTTTAGAAAAATAGAAATTTTTTTGTTGAGCGTAAACTTTCCATTCCTTTTTAATTTCTGTTACTGTTCATCTCGTCGGTAAAATCATATCAACGACACATTCCGTCCATTTATAAAATGGGTATGGGTATACATATGTACAGGGAGTTTCGTTTATTTGATAACGGAAATATCTTCTGACGCACTGAAGTTACAAAAAAATTTGTTTTAAAAAATTGTTTGGTATGAAGGGTACAATCATATAGTCTAATTTTGTTGAGGACTAGAATGGTGAGGAGGGGGGATTTCGAAGTCAAATTCAGTTTTTTAAATGGAATGTCCTATTTTTTATACCGTAGATCAGTAGAGTATCAAATTCTGAGTGTAATAGTGTTGACCTTCATATGTCCTAAACCTAATGGTTAACGAGATATTATCGAAAGAAGAAAGAAAATTGTTTCGATAATATCTCGTTAACTATTAGGTTTAGGACATATGAAGGTCAACACTATTATACTCAGAATTTAATACTCTATCGATCTATGGTATAAAAAATAGGACATTCCATTTAAAAAACTTAATTTGACTTGGATATTCGCCCTCCCCACCATTCTATTCCTCAAAAAAATTAGACTGTATAATTGTACCATACATACCGAACAATTTTTGTTAACAAATTTTTTTCGTAACTTCAGTGCGTCACAAGATATTTCCGTTATCAGATAAACGAAACACCCTGTACATGCCCATACAATGTTCATGATGCAAAACGCAAAATGCTGAAACTTGAGTGAACATCTAACGATGTTTTCGATGTATTTTTAATGGATCCCTAAGTTTGCTCGTTATTATTAGTAGAATACTTGTTGAGTCCAATAGAGATCACCGACACAGTTTTTAAAGACAACGTCTTTAAGGGGGTCTTTTCCAGCAGACGACGCTCGCGCGTGAACACACACACACCGCTAGACCACGTTTACGTACGCGAGGATTGCAAGGGTCCGGGATTCCACTTCTGATTTCTCGATAATGCAAAGACGGGGTTTTGTATTAGTCAAAGTCGCTAGATGAAAGATCAATCTAGAGCGCTGTTTGCCTCAAAAGTCCTTCTTTTACGTTTCCGAACAATAGTTTCGCAATATTCGACTGCATGTTGCCCGTCGGAGAGGCTAATACGCCGGCGTGGCTGCAGCGCCATCTGACGGGCAACATGCAGCCGAACATTGCAAAACTATTGCTCGGAAACGTAAAAGAGAGACTTTTGAGGCAAACAGCACCCTTGATTGATCTTTCGTCTAACGATTTTGACTACTACAAATGCCCGTCTATGCATTATCGAGAAATCACAAGTGGAATCCCGGACCCTTGCAATCCTCGCGTACGTATACGTGGTCTAGCGGTGTGTGAGTGTGCCACACATTCACGCGCGAGTGTCGTCTGCTGGGAGAAGGGGCCCTTAACTGACAACGGCTTTGACCGTCGACGAATTTAACCGAAAACGATTTTAGTCGACGACAGTATTATCCCATAGTAACATCGTCTTTAAAGATTGTGCTGACATTTTTTTCTTTAACTATTTTACACTGACACTTTTACTTGTCTATAAAAATATAATTATTACACTATAAAAAGAATTAGACGTAGTCGGCTAACGTTGTTGTCAAACGATGTTAATATCGAATGTTACTGTCGTGGGCTAAAGTCGTTGTCGGTTAAAATTGAAGTTACAGTAATGTCGCGATTTGTTTTCCATCGCCAGTTCCGAGCAGGGAGAGAAATCGTGTACGGACACTATTTTTGATGACTGCATCTACCGCGCCGACCGCGCCGAAAGTACAAAGGAAGCCGAACGTAGAAAAGGACAGCATGTAAACACGGATCGCGCGGCCGAAGCGTATCGGTGTGAACCACTACTAATCTAATTACAAAAATTCTTTATTTTGCATTATTTTTATATAGGACCTTAGTCAACTTATTTCTGGCATTTTTTTTATTACAATGGCACCAAACAAGATACAATTTGACACATATTTACTGTACATGTGAAGCATAATTTATAATTTATCATACATTTAACATATGCTGTACAGGGTGAGTCTCGTAACGTGATGATCTCAAATATATTTGTTGTTTTTAAAGATACGTCAAATGTCTGAAGGACAATGTTGAATGGTAAAATGGAGCTCATACAATACCAACAAATTTTTTGATTTTATGTAATTTTATTTAGAGATATGAAGGTCACCTTCATTTTTTGTAATGGAATGTGGTATTTTTTAATACATCAATCGATGCAGCTGGACATTCGTTATAAAAAAGTACTAACCAATGTATGTCGAAAAGTTAGTAGTTCAGGAGATATTCCAATTTAGATAACTCTAAAACACCATTACTGTCGTACTAAGTAAGACGTTACGATGTTAGGTTACGTAGTTGTGTTTTAGAGTTATTTAAATTGAAATATCTCCCGAACTACTAACTTTTCGACATACATAGGTTAGTACTTTTTTGTAACGAATGTCCAGCTGCATCGATCTATGGTATAAAAAATACCTCATTCCATTTAAAAAAGTGAAGGTGACTTTCATATTTCTAAAATAAATTACATAAAAACAAACATTTTTTTTGGTATCGTATGAGCCCCATTTTACCAGTCAACTTTGTTCTTTAGATATTTGACGTATCTTTAAAAACAACAAAGATATTTGAGATCATCACGTTACGAGACTCACCCTGTATGTTTAAATAACACTAAGCATATGTTTACATAAGCAACTTAGCACCTCGAAAATTATGTTCTCAAAGAATTGGACTAGAATTTTGCAAATTAACGGAGCTACAGCCCGTTGGACGTTTTTCAACGACTTATTTTAATCAGAAAAATGTGACAAATATCATGAGTACGGTTGCATAAGAAGAAAGTTATTTTAAACAATACAATAAGTTTTTAATATTTGACGACCGTCGCGGTCGCTGTTTCTCTTCCTCTTTCACCCGCTGGCCTCTTCTATGTCCTACAGTTACTCCATACTGTCAATTGAACTATCAAATACAGTTGAAATTATATCGTGTTTAGTATCATTTTAATCAGAAAAATTCCACAAATAAGTTCGTGAAAGTCTCATAAAAAAATAATGTAAAATAAAGAAGTTTTGTAATTGGATTAGATGTTGTTCACACCGATATACCGTGAGATCAGATTACGTGCCATCTTTACACTGCTCGGAGACCGAGGTAACTCAAAATGCTTGGCTCCTCGCGGGGTATGCTCCTCCTCCTCCCCCCCCGTTGAGTGGGTAGAGACGGCAAGGGAGAGTAATCGTGCAGACTCTCAGGGGTAGAAATCACGAATTTACTGTATTGTCAAGTTAAAGATATTGGTGAAATATTGTCTGTTAAAACTGTGTCGATGAAACCTATTGCTGTGATTTCCATAGGACCCCACTTGTTTGAACCGCCTCCATTATTTCTTATGTAAAAAGATATACATACCAAGAATATTCAAGGTATCCCAAAAATGTATTTCCTTGAAAATGGAGATTCCTGACGTCATTTAAGGTACTTTTTTCTTTGTGATAATGTCTTCCGCGGCTTTGTTAAGGAGCTATTAACCATAAACCCGGACGAACCAGAGTGCAGCTACAGCGGGCGAATTCCGGCTCAGACAATGCCAACACCACGATCTGCTATAGCCGCGCACTAATTGGTCAGTAATGTTCGTTGATAACACCTTAACAAAGCCGTGGAGAACATTATCGCAGAGGTACAACATTTTTGGGACACCCTGTATAATTAGTAATTTATGATTGAATTTTTTGCCCGTATTCGTTCTGAATTACTAGCAGACGATCATGCAGGTTTTAATGATTCAAAACCGTCGAATGGGTCGTTCTAGTAATTTTACGACTGATACCATAAAATTTAATGGTTATAGATAAGACGGATAGACACACCATACAGGGTGTTCCGTCTAAAACAGGACACCTAAATATCTCTTCAGGTTATTGTCATGCAAAAAATATTTGTTACGTAATGTGCATGGTGTCAATGGACCAAATATCTGGCACGAATATTTTTTTCCGGAGGTTATTTTTTAAACTACATTTCTATTTTATTGCACCGTGTAACTGATCGAAAAATACATTCAGATATGTATAATAACATGACCTTGAAATGACCTTGATCTTCGAAAATTGGCCTTCCTTTGCGCTGTCCATCTCTTCAGGCTATTGTGATCCAAAAAATATTTGTTACGTAATGTGCATATCATCAATAGACCAAATATCTGGCAAGAATATTTTTTTTCAAAGGTCATTTTTTCGGAGTTATCAAGGTCATCGATGTTTTTTGATACATAACTACATTTGTATTTTATTGCATCGGGTAACTGAACGAAAAGTACATTCAGATATGTATAATAACATGACCTTGAGCTTGATCTGAAGGTACAACTTTAATTTTCGAAGATCAAGTCATTTAAAGGTCATGTTATTATACATATCTGAATGTATTTTTCGATCAGTTACCCGACGCAATAAAATAAAAATGTAGTTATGTATAAAAAAACATCGATTACCTCTACAACTCCGAAAAAAATATTCGAGTCATATATTTGGTCCATTGACACCATGCACATTACGTAATATTATTTTTTGCAAATATTTTTTGCATCACAATAACCTGAAGAGATATTTAGGTGTCCTGTTTTAGACGAAACACCCTGTATATTTGTTTGTTCTTTTGGCAAATCGTTTCGATCATATGTAGTTTTGTTAACAAGCAGTTGTTAGTCAATTGTTATTAAACTTGCATACATATTTGAACTATAACCAATAGATTTTACTTATTTTTTTACTAATTATAAATCAGATATTTAGTCAATGTTAAAACTGTACCGAAGTAAAAATAATTATGAAGTTACATTCTTTGTTGGGCTATAATATTTGTTCTACGACAGAAAACTATTTTTTCGGGGAATTCTGAAATTTGAAAAGCTTGCCCCTTTTTGAACCCCTTGTACTAGACTGTTCCCTCCGAGGCACCACTAAAAGTGATAATAATGTAATTCGATACAATTTCTACATTACTAAATGTCTTTGTGTTTGTATTAATTCCTACATGTTTAAGTGTGGCACGAGTAAATACACTCAATTTGATGAAATGAAAAGGTCGCATGTCATAGAACATTCTAAATCAGAAGTGAAATGTTCGAATTCTCGTTTTAAAACGATTTTGAGTGCAAAGGATCCATATTTTATCAGCTGTTCATAAACTTCTCCTTGTCTCTGCGACATTAATAATTTCCCTTTAGACTTTAAATAGTACTCCCAAAAGAAATTTTAATGCTCTGTTAATTAAAACCTCCGCTGTTACAAATATTTATTGTCATTTTACCTCCTCAACTTGGCTGAACTCCATCTAAGGAAACCTTGGCTGAAACCATCTAAGAAATTTTTAACTTTTTCATAATCTTGTAGATTTTTATAAATAAGAAATTATTCTCGATCGTACATTTTTCAAATAAATTTTAGGGTTATGTTTGCGGCGCACAGGTTCGATCAAATTATACACTTAAGATAGCAATGTCATCAATTATTATATTAACGTCCCTCCTCCTGGCACTTGTGTCTAAGGCAGGACCCGCTAGATAGCCTTACTGATGAGTCCTCTAGCGGGTCTAGGACGAAACACACCACCATCCTTTCTTCTTTTTCTCTTATAGAAAACATTCTATAGCAAACGTGTCTCTGAGAACGTAATGATTCAAATCCGAATCGAGCGTTTGATAAATGTCTACAAAATTGCTATCTTAAGTGTATAATTTGATCGAACCTGTGTGCCGCAAACATAACCCTAAAATTTACTTGTAGATTTTGATGAGAAAATGCCGAAAATTCAAGTTTCAATCTTAGGAATCCACTGGTTCAAAAGTTATGGATGTTTAAAGTTAAGAGATTTTAAGCATTATTAAAAGGTAAGGGCTTCAAATCATTCAAATTTAAACACGCATAACTTTTGGACCAGCGAATTCTTAACGTTAAAACTTGGATTTTTGGCATTTAATCTAAGAAAACTTAAATAATTTTGGGTTGCAAAGGCAAATTTTAATCCGAATTTTAAGGGCCCGTTCAGACACGGCGGAAACTGCGCGTTTTTGACCGCGCGGACTTTATTTAAATTAGCGTCTATGTATTCGTTCACACGTGTCCGCGCGATCGAACAATCGAAAACAAACATCGCGCGGTTTCCGTCGTGTCTGAACGGGCTCTAAAGGAAACGCTACATTTAAGTAATATTTGCTAGAGAAATTCGTTAGTATAGTTGCCTATATGCTGCAAATTATAAATTGGTTGAAACATTGAACGTCAGATACGACTATAAACGTGACCGAAGTTATCATTTTTCAATGCACTGTAATTGTGCGTAAATTATCTCCACAGTAAAACCTTGAAATAGCTCTTATAACATGGAGTTCTCACATATCATTTATCGCAACTAACTGCTTGCGAGTTTGGAAATGGTACAGTGACATTAACGGTTTTACTGTCGTATCTACAATTAACCCCAAAGAAAAATATTTTCAGCTACCCATTAAGCGCAAGCTTTCAAGCCGTCATTTTACCGTACAGCAGGGATGGGCACGGGTGGGGCCAGTGTGACCCGAATGAAGTTGGTTTCAACTTCATTTCCCTCTTCAGGCTCCCCACCTTTATCCCCTTCCACTATCCTATTCCACCTATTTCCCTATCGCGCACGCGCAACGTGTCTCCCATTCGCCTCACTCTATTCTAGTCGCGCAGTCGCGCAACGTGTCACATATTACTCTAGTCATCAGAGAGGAAGTACTTGTATTCCCCTCGATTGCTTTTCGATTACCCCTATCTGGACACACTGGGTGGGGCCCCTCAAACGCCTGCTTCTCCCACCAACCTCTCTTCCATGTAACGCGCGCCTTCGTCGCACAGGGCGCTCCTCGTTTCCTCGCGGCTGCGATGCGCGAAGCCTTCGCGAGACATGCGCACTTCTCGCTACGGGCGAAGCGCGTTCTTTCTCCATGGTAACGGTGGATGCTGGTGGGAGGCAGTGGGCGCTGTGGTGTGGACGGTTTTGCCTCAATTGCGGCAAAAATGCCCATCCCTGCCGTACAGAATGAATACGGAACAATACGTCGCACAGTGGGCTGTATGCCCGATTTCAGCGGTCAAAATTCAATTTTTAAAACTTTACATAAATTGTAAAATTTTTGTGGCTTGAGTTAGTTGAATATCTGAGGAACAATCTCCCATCATTCGTTTTCCCATTCATGTATCCATAAAGCACTGAAATTCGTCGGAAGTTTGAAATTCTGTTAACACGCTTTCATTTTTCAACGAATTCACCTATTAGTAATTGTTACCTTATTTACATACACTAACAGATTTTTGTTTTATAGAAGTTTTTTTTAGCTAAGTATACGGTATACTTTTAAGAGAAATTCACTTTTGTATTATATACCTTTTTTTTTAGTTATTAATATTTAACGATAACCAACGATTCACACATACACACAACACAGTCACTTTCTTCATGATTCTAAGACTTTGGTAATGACTTTGTTATACCTTCGGGTACGATCGGGTGTTCATTTCTATGCCATTGTGTTCTTTGAAGTTTTCTGATTAACATGCAAGAAAAAAGGCTGCTACTACGCGCTACTCCGTGTTTTATAATTGATCTACGAAAAAATGGCAATCGCACGCGCGCAGAAATCGCAGCATTTCTCACATCCTGCATGTTCGCATTCGCTATATCTTCGTATTAACTTAAATAAATACTAAATAATAATAATAAAAACACAATATACACTAAAATAAGAAAACAGTATACACATGAAATTTAAATAATATACAGGATGGGGCAATAACTATGTCCACTTTGAATATTGCCTATATTTGTAATAATATGAAAAAATGTTATGCACAAAATTTGCACGGTACAGACACCAAACGGCATAACCAAAACATCTGTTTCAGCAAAAACGGTATACAGTACAAAATGTAGAAATCTCAAGCTTTGAAATGGTTGTTTTTTCATCAAATTTGGACAAATTCTAGCAAAGTTACAGCAGTTTTAATATTGAGCGAATTTTGATCTAGCTGTGGCCGCTGAAATCGGGCATACAGCCCATTGTGCGTCGCGTCTTATATGTAGAACAGCAATCTGTTTTATAAAGAGTAATTTTACCCAATTGGCAACGTATTAAAATTTCGAATGCGGCTACGAACCCTTAACAGACAGGAAATATTGCGCGCAGTATTCCTCCATTGGGAGAGAGGAAATTGCCATTGGGCAGTTGTCGTATCGTAGATCTTCACGTTGGCTAAATACCTTTTTCGGATGTTTTCCTGGGACGGGCGTTATTGGCGCCTTTCTTGATTACTCACGTCACGTAACTTCAGTCACGTAGAACTCCTAACACGTGTTCACGTAAACTTATTAATTGTTGGAGATTTCCTATAGGTATTACGGAAATCCTCAGTGGCTTATCCACGGGAAAAGTTTCGCTAGAATCGATCGGGTCGTGAAAAACCATTCGGGGTTTCTGTGTTTCGTTTACAACCTCTCCGTATTTATCATACTCTATGCAACGTTCATTCTTTAGTATAAATTGGACATTTTTACTATCAAGCAAACAAGTTGACTAATTTAGTTATCATTATACTGCGGGTCTTTACGCGTTCGTGATATATCTGAATGCATGAAAAATAAAAAACCGTGTATAATGATATAAATAAATAATATTTTTCTGTCATTTTTACGGCAAGGAATGTTTGAGTTAATGGAAGACAGATTTTCTTATTTTAGGTTTCTTAAAATTAAGTATGAAAATTGTAATTTGCATACAGTGTTGGGCAATAAATAAATTTATTTAAATAAATAATTATTTATATAATGATTTAAACAACTAGTTATTTGTTATTTGGATATTCAAATAAAACGCAAAAATAATTATTATTTGTGCAAATCTAAATGAATTTATTTAAAATAATAAAGTTAATTATGTGGTGCTCTTAAAAAATTTATTTTAGAAACGTCCGTACACGCCAAGCGTCCTTCTCAATCTCTCCGTACTCGCACAATTGCCGATGTAAGGCGTACACAATTCGTTAGGTGTCGCCAATATTCATTATGCGACACCTGCCGCGATTCCCATTCTGCTCTTCCTCACTCACTCTCTCTCACTCGTTCATACGGCATACGGCTACACGTTGACCATAGTTCGGGCATTCCTGCATTTTCGACGCCCTCGTCGATGCATTTACAATAACAGTTCGTTCCGTACATATACATGCATTTACTGCTCTAATCTATTTCCATTTCGCGTGGTTGTAAAACTGCTGCGCGCGTTTGTGTTCTATGTTTATATTCTCCTGCGCTCATATTAATATGTTTCAGTTTGTCTACTGCTACAATTCAGCAATAAGCTCGCTGACTTTGCTGCTTGCCCTCAATGTCGCGTATTACATAGCGATCGTTTTCAAGAACCTCTTCTATCTCATACGGACCACGATATTTCGGTGTTAATTTACGGCTTTCGCCCGTCGCGGATGGTTCACTTTTCAATAAAACCATATCGTCTATTTTGTATTGTCTAGCTTTCGTTCGTGCCTTATTAAATTGCTTAGCGAGCGCTTCTTTATTTTTCTCTAAAAGTGTAGCAACACACGTTCCTTCTTCCTGCGTTCCTAACTCTTCGTTGAGTTCGCGGATCTCGCGTGTCAATGGACTTTCGTGCCATCCGGTAACTTTAGAATTAAAAATGATAGCATATGGAGTTCTACGCTTTACCCTGTGTTGGATGCTGTTCAGCGCCCACTGGACTTTGTGTACATGCCTATCCCAGTCTTCACCGAATAGATTTTCAGCAGTCGCGGAAAGACAGTTAAGTATAACGCTATTCAATCGCTCGATCTGTCCATTGACGCGCGGCGTACCTGTAGCAATTTTTATGTGTTGGATCTCGTGCTCGTTACAAAATTTTTCGAATAGGTGAGCGGTAAACGCCGTACCCCGATCGCTTATAATCCTTTCTGGTCGCCCGTAATGCGACATAAAACCTAATAGAAATTTTGACGTAGTTTCCGCGCCGACATCTACTACTGCCTGTAATGTCACGTATTTACTGTATCCGCACATGGTTGCAACTATATATTTATTTCCTTGTTCGGTGGTCGGCAGTGGCCCTAAATGGTCTATATGCACGCTCTGAAACGGTGTACAGTAAATTTTCTATAGATGCGAACGCCTCGGGGGGATTTCTTCGCATCTTTCGATCTTGGTACAGTAAATGCTAATTCGTTGTGAAAAGGCCGGTGGTTTGAGTTCGCAACCAGCGAATAGGGACGCTATTTTTGATTTATTACTGCGTCTAAATACATGCCGAGCGCACCGAGCGAGACTTTAATAGAGAGCCGAACATAGAGAAGGACAGAGTGAAATACGGATCGCGTGACGGAAGCGGGTCGCCATCGCCGGCACAGTTTAAAGGCCCGCGAGTTCTCACAATGTATGTAATGGCAATGATGGAATTGTTCATTTTCCATTAGGCTTATGAGACTTTCACTAATTCATTTCTGGCATTTTTCTGATAAAAATCATACCAAACACGATATAATTTGTCCCATATTTACTCTACATGTGAAGCATAATTAATAATTTATCATACATTTAACACATACTATATATAGCATATGTTTAAATAAACAACTTAACATCTTGAAAATATGTTCTTAGCATCGAATTGGTATTTTAAACATTACAGTTTCTCTTTCTTTTCACTTGCTATCCTCTTCCATGTCCTACAGTACTCCATAACCGTCAATGAAACCATTAAATACAGTTGAAATTACATTATTGTGTTTGGTATCATTTTAATCAGAAAAATGCCAGAAATAAGTTAGTGAAAGTCCCATAAAAGCCTAATGGAAATTAAGAAGTTTGAGTACTCGATTCACTCGGGTCAATGTTGTGGTGTTCACACCGATATACCCGAGCCGACATCAATCGTTACCGCCGTGCGGAGCGATTCGGCCGACTCGGTGTTGACAGGCATTGGAGTGGGTAGGCACGTCACAACGATCGCATAGACGATTTTTCACAACGAAGGAGCATTTACTGTACTACTTTTTTCAAGCTTCAAAGGCCGAGCCGAACGTAGAGAAGGACAGCGCGTGTAAAGCGAGACCACGCGCGGGCCTTTGAACAGTGCCGGCGACTGCGACTCTCCACGTCTCTTTCTTTTCTATACGCGCTATCCTTCCTTGCGCCCGAAACGTCTATCGTCATTTAAACCACTACTGTTTAAATACCATCGAAGGAAAACCATCGAATTGGAACGTTTGCATCCGTCAGGAAAAGACACAATTTTTGTAGTTTTTGAACTGTTTTAAGTAATGTACTTAAGATTTATTTAATTTTGTTTCTTATAAAAAAATTGTAATGGAGCGAGCGATGCGCGTGACTTGACACGGTGTTCGGTTTACACATCTGCCATTCCGCGCGGCAATCTTTTTAGTAGGTTTTACCGTTAATCCCGAAAGTACCGTCGCAATTTCTCTTTCTTTTTCACTCGCTATACATACTCTTATGTTCTAAAGTTACTTCATATGTACTGTCACGTAGCTTTTCTACCTTTTCGAAAAGATGGTACATAATACGAACTTTAGCAGCACCGAGATTTTATAAGCTGATGGCCGGGCCACGCTCGGCCGTACGATGCGTGGTCCTCCCGGGACAAAACACGTTCACAGACTCGCGATGCTTCCCTCGAATGACGCGAAATTTCGGGCGCCAGACACTTGAAAGTGTCACGCAAAATAATCTAGTTCTTCGAATTATTTATTACGGTCGCACTCGCGAGCCTGGGAGAACACGAGACATTCCCCACGGCGGGAAGGTTTCACACAAGGAAGGAACAACGTTTCGGCTAACAATTCGTTTATTGAACGAGGATGTTGAGCTGCCGATGAGATCGGCAGCGATTACAGAAGTAGCCGGCGCGTAATATCGCGACAGATGGAAATCGCACGCGTGGTTCTTCTCATGACCCGTTTCTTCGCATAGAATCCGGCAGCGATGGGATTTTCGCGACGCGGAAGGCCTCGAAGGCCGCTTTCCGACCGAATTCAGATGGAATTCGCGACTTTACTATGACTTGCGTCGATCGAACAGAATTTACGAACGCGAATCGAACGCGCGATGGCGTCACACCGTGGAACGAGTACAGGTTAACTAGAATTACCGGCGGCAGCGATTTTATCACGAATCCGCGACTTCGCGTTTATCCCGGCGTCGTACAACCGCCATGAGGCGGCCACGCGGCCCCCGCTATCTGACCGGATTCGTATCACGAAAACGATATCCTTCACAACACGAAGGATTCGTACTTTAACACCAATAGTGTCCACTAATCTCGTCTGCCTATTCTGCCGTTAATTCTCGCGACGCGAATACATAACTTCGCCGCGCTACCCGAGCCAACACGATAATTCATAAATATTAATTTACGAAAGCCTGATCGGCGCTTACCACTGGTACATTCGGCAACGGATGATGGACAGCGAATCGCAGTTCCCTCGGTATCAGCAGGCGCAAAATAAGTAATATCTTAGCAACAGTTCAAAAGTGATGACTAAACTCGAAGAGTTCTAATGACGCAGTGCTCGTTCACGCGGTGGCCCGGGTACGCGGAAGCAGAGCGTCCCCCACTTTCTTATTCTACTTTCTTCGCGCAACATCTCGGCCTATCGCTAATAACGAATTTCGCGTTGACGAATCCTACGCGACGGCGTTCGGCTTCCGGCGTCTCACGGCGTATCCGGCAGCGATGTCTTCCGATTGGCCGCTTCCCGATGAGACGCTCGACGTCAGCCAATCCGGTTGCGGTGCAGCTTCTTCCCGGACGAGGCGACGACAGGGTAGAGCAGTTGGTCGTCTCTGCACCGGATGCCCTCGTCGGCGCCTCCAGGTTGGTAGTCCTGGGCCTTGACGATCTCTCGTTGTCTTGTTTCGGGATCATGCCTTTGGCTCGCTTCGAGGTGCTTATCCTCGAGGGTTCGTTGCATTTGCTTTGCGTTCTCTCTCCCGCTCTCTCTCTCTCTCCCGCTCTCTCCCTCTCTCTCCCGCTCTCTCTGTCTCTCTCTCCCGCTCTCTCCCTCTCTCTCTGTCTCTCTCTCCCGCTCTCTCACTCTCTCCCGCTCTCTCTCTCCCGCTCTCTCTCCCGCTCTCACTCTCCCGCTCTCTCCCTCTCTCTCCCTCTCTCTCTGTCTCTCTCTCCCGCTCTCTTCCTCTCTCTCCCGCTCTCTCTATCTCTCTCTCTCCCTCTCTCTCTGTCTCTCTCCCGTAGCCGTCCGTAAATACGGGAATCCTGCTACTATGCGTCGTGTGATGTAGCAGCCGAGAGGGCGTGGTCACGCGGCGAGTACGCGAGCGTCAGTGGTCGGGGTAGGCGGCGCCAGCTGAATATCCTTTTTGGCTCTACACGCCCTCTGGGATCTTCTTGTCATCTCCCAGCGATACACGCGAAATCGCTCTAAGGCGCAAACAATGGCAAGAGCTTCTAGCTCGAAAGAATGATATTTTGCCTCTTCAGGCGTTGTTTTGCGACTATAAAAACTAATTGAATGCCAATCCTTTCCATTTTGCTGTTGTAACAGCACCACACCTAAGCACATGCGTCCGTGTGCACTTCCGTTTTCGCGCTGCGGTCGTATATCGTGAGGACTGGTTTCGATATCAATATTCTTTTAATTGTTTCAAATGCGTTATTTTGATTTGTCTCCCAATTAAATTTTTTGTTTTTCTTTAAGAGGTCCGTCAGAGGTTTTGCTATAAGGGCGAAGCCTTTGACGAATCGTCGGAAATAGCTAGCCAGTCCTACGAAGCTCCTCACGTCGCGAGCTGTTTTCGGCGTTGGAAATGACTTAATGCACTTTACCTTTCGCTCGCTCGGTTGTATCCCTAGCGCTGATACTTCGAAGCCTAAGTATTCAATTTGTGATTTGAAGAAATGACATTTACGTAAATTAATTTCCAATCCGGCTTTCCTAAAGACTTTAAAAATCGTAGTTAGACGCGCTAGACCCTCTTCTATCGTCATACTGCGGATTATGACATCGCCTAAATATGCTAACGCTATATCGTACTTTAATGAACCTAGTACCGTATTTATCATTCGTTGGAAGACCGAAGGTGCATTGCATAGCCCGAAAGGCATTCTTTTAAATTGATATTGGCCATCCGGCGTAATAAAGGCTGTCTTGTCTCGCGATTTTGGATCTGCCAATACCTGATAATAGCCGCTGAAGAGATTAAGGCTGGTGTAATGCTTTTGTCCCCGTAGTCTATCTAACTGATCGTCTATTCGTGGTAGAGGATATCTGTCCTTTACTGTTAAATTATTTATACCGCGGTAGTCAATGCACATTCGTGCACATGACCTAGATAATTGTCTGGGATGACATACGTACCGCTTGCTCGCAATGTCGTCTTAGTAACACTGCACGGCACGGTTGGCAACGCGTTGTCATCAGTCTTCGATATCTGTAACTCGCCAGCTCTGCTGAGGATGACGACGTCAGGGTGCTCTGTGTACGGGTGGCCCACCAACAGGGGTACCGCTTGGCTCTTGCTTGGAACGACGTGTATTTCTGATTTCACCTCTACACCGTCAATACTTATATTTGTTATAAACAAGCCCAACGGCTGTACTCGACTTTCTCCATATCCTACGAAACTGTTCAGGGTCGTTTCATGGTATGTTATGCCTAGCTCATGTGCGATATCTTGACGTAAAGCCGTTACGCTGCTGCCAAGGTCAACATAGCATTTCATACTCCGACCGTGCACCTTCATGCACGACCGCGAATAATGGTCTGACTTTCCACATTTAAAGCATGTTATACTTCGTGTTGCTTTCGGACAGGTTCGTACGGTGTGACCTTGTTGTTTACAGGCGAAGCATCTCGGCTGATTGTCGTCACGAGGCCCTGGATTGCTTCGTCTATTGTCCGTCTTTGCTGCATCCTTCTAATACAGATTCGCTTAAAGGTCCTAAATAATCTCGAAAACGGGGATTATTAAGCCCGTCGGCGATCCACTCGATCGCTTCGCGGTCGCCCATTTGCGCACGATTACACTTCGCAAGTTTTTCATAAAAGTACTCGGCTATATATCTTGACTTTGTTTCTTTTTATACTTTTGAGCATCCAATCTAAGACTCACCTCACTCTCGTCTGATGGAAAGCTGTCGTTTAATAGTACTTTCCATTGTGCCCATGTCCGCTGGACACGAGGTAGACTGTCTCGCTATTTCCGTGCTACACCCTTTTTTATTTTAATTTAGCAAGGGCATAGTGTCGTATCGGTACCTCGTCCCAGTTGTACAGGTCTCCGTTTTCCTCCATTTTCTCTATCCATTCCTCGATGGTTAGCTCGTTTGTAACGGGATCAAACGCCGGCAGCACACTCGTCGTGTCTCGAAAAAGCCTACTCGTCTCATCTTCATAAAACTCCCAGTTTGTCGCCATTTTGGAGGATAAAATTCGCTCCTACTGACCGCGATTTTAGTCCGAAATGTAATGCAGATGCAGTATTCGCGCCTCACGCCTGCCTGCTATACCTCGACAAGGAACCGACACGTTAACGACGTAATACGCGCCACGTGCTCCAAAGTTTCGCGCACTTCCTATTACGACTGCTCCGCCCGTTTTCTCCGCGTTCTCTTAATATCGCGATTGACTACACTTGATTACGTGGAACGTAGCGATCCCACTTCTGATATCTGTGGTGCTCTTAACAAATTTATTTCAGAGACGTCCGTACACTCCAAGCGTTCTTCTCAATCTCTCCGTACTCGCACAATTGCCGATGTAAGGCGTACACAATTCGTTAGGTGTCGCCAATAGTCATTATGCGACACCTGCCGCGATTCCCATACTGCTCTTCCTCACTCACTCTCTCTCACTCGTTCATACGGCATACGGCTACACGGTGACCATAATTGTTATTTACAAATACAATTTGCAATTATTATTTGTATCAACAAATAATAAATTAAATTGTATTTTCATTCATTAATTCGCTCTCCGGACGTGCCCGACCACTGGCGGTATACCCGAAAAAGTTGCTCTAGTAGAGAAAAAAACACGCTCGGATCAGCTCCGAATCGGCCGATTATCACGATCCAACAAATTTCAACTTTTTTTGGGATGTCGATTCTCACAATGCAATTTTTATAGAGTTTTTGCGCTGATCCCGAATCTGTCCTTAATTTGTCTCCTAGACGCATAATTTTTGAGAAATTTGAGTTTGAAACTAGAGGGCTATTGTTGCTCGCTCGCTTCGCGAGCTCGCGGGCAGGACTGCTCTTGCGAGAATGTTAGTGGTACGCATGGCTAGTAGGGCCCACAGCTATTAATGTCTTTCATTTTTTGTGTGACTCTCCACGAGCCACACAAAGAACTTCCCGATTCGTTAGTTGCTGTATATTATTATTATTATTTATTAAGTGTACATTTTAAGAAGATTATACGTTTTCAGGGAAATTCAATAGTTTTCTACTTATCAAAATGTTTGCTATATGGCGTCGCATTAAACCAATATCGTATGCTCGTTGCTCGCTTGGTTCCTTGTTATAGCATACTAATGTTGCAAAATAAATTGTCTTAATTAGTTTTTCGCGAACGATACAACTCATCATTATCCGGGTTTGCAGTATTGATCTTGGTTTTCTTCGATACTATTAATTTAAATTTTCTCAAAATATATAAACCGCTCAATTTTGAAACTCTGCTCAGTGCTACATACAACATTTGTAAAGTTCGTATTTCTGATGTTTTAAAATCCATACATACTTTCTCGTATGTTTGTCCCTGACTTTTATGAATCGCAATCGCTTCAGCAGGAACCACTGGAAATTGACTACGTGTGATTTGTTATTTTCCTTCACTCGAAATATTTACTTGATTCGATATTTTTTTATTATTGGTGTTAAATTTTGATTTATATTTGCATTTTTCATATAATCACGATAACGAGTTCTTACTTTCACTCCTACTATGGCCAATTGAAAATCTAACCACAATATAGACGGAATTTTAGTATTTTCTTGAAAAGTAATCAATTTTAATATTCCGCATACTCCATTAACCAGTCCGTCTTCAACATCAATGTTATTAATTATCATATACTTTTTATATTAGTTTTCAATTTAATCTCAGTTAACAATTCGTTTTGAACTCATTGTTTATTCAAAGATTGTAATGTAAATGTTTTTGTACTTTCATCGATATTCTTTGAAAATGTATTCTCGGCAATGATTAACTCACCTTGCATTGGAATAATTTTCGATTATTGTAAGCGGTTACATTAGCATTAGTTGCATAATTGGAAAAAACATTTTTTTTAATTTAAAAAAAACAAGAAAAATTTTTTTTTTTAATTTTATAAAAAAATTTTTTTTTAATTTTATAAAAAAAAATGTTTTTTTTTAAATATATATATATATATATATATATATATAGTTACGTTTACTTCTTCGGTGGATACGCCTTTCGTATAAATTGCAATGTTTAATCAACTCCTTTCGAAAAAAACTAAAAAACTACTTGACCAATATGGACCAAAATCTAATCAGCTCTAAGTTACAGCGGGGCACATCGATTGCATCATTCATCATTCCGATCGCGTTGTTGCTTTTTCTGAAAACGTTAACGAAAAATTTGATACCATAGAAACGGACATACGCACACACACACACACACACACACACACACATACCGACATTTTGATAAAAATAGTCTAAAATGACTCCAATGACCATGAAACGTGAAGATCTGCTGAAAATTCGATTTTCGATTTTCGGGGTAATTACAGTAACTTCCCTATGAATCGGGAAGTTAAAAAGGACATATTTTTCAACTTTGAACAAATATTGTGATGTTATTATAAAAGATATTGAATTGATTTTTAATGCAAAAGATTCCTAAGACTTTCCCGAGTTCAGTGATATCCAATATTAATACATTATGACTTAATACACAGTTAGACGCTCGCTATTATGTCTATCTATCTCTAAACGCGCTCGGAGAAACTCTGACTCGCCCGTCGAACTTCCACGCTTTATATCTTTCACCCCCTTGCATTCATCTCGTTTGCACTCGCATCTCGTATCCATGGCTTGTCTTCATAAAAACACACATACTTTCCTATCGCTCAGTTCTAAACTCTTTTCATTCACGCCTTCTCAGTCACTCGAGTTTTCCAAACATACCGGCACGCACGCACAACGAACCATTCATTCTACAATTATTTAAACATGTTTAAACGATCATAGTGTTGGAGAGACACTACTTTTGCACCAATTTATTGACGATATTTTTTAATTAATCTCAGAAAATAAGGGCCCAGCAGAAAATCGAACTGTAACACGCGATAGAGCAGACTTTTATCTTAAGAAACCACCCCTTTAAGTATTGGAACGTCGACGTTTTTACCGAACCAGAAAGCCAAATATCTTCGCCCGACATGAGCTGCCGGCAGTGGCGTTTACCGCTAGAATAGGCGTCCCACGGGCACGGGATATGCGCAGTGTGCCCAGATGGGACGCTTTTTTTCGCGCATGCGTGTCCAAAACATGATGCGGCCGAGGCGATGATGTAGCAGAGCCCTGAGGCAGCTACAGTCAGCGGCGATAAGTGGACACGCTTAAAAATCGCATAACTTTTTAGAAATTGGTCCGAAGGACTTGAATTTTTTTAAGATGTTAGACCGGCTAGTTTGCTAGAGAATAAGTAAACCAAAATTTATTACGATTGTAATTGGTAGGAATTATACAAAATTTTTAAAAATGATGTTTTGCCAACTTTTTTATCTGGGCTTGTAACGATAATTTAAAATTATATATAATAATTAATAATATTTCAATATTTCATATGTATATACGGATATATATACAAATACACTCGTCATTAATTCGTTTTTCATAATCAGTTCATATCAACTTCTTAACATTCGGCATGGTGCTCAAGGTGCTACATTTCCTCGCGTAGCGTACTTTACTGAGGCTGAAAAAGTCGCGCATGCGCGAAAAAAAGCGTCCCATCTGGGCACACTGGATATGCGGCGCGGTGACCGCCCGTTGTAGTAGTGAGCAGGGTGAACATATTCTCCGGGAACCAGTCCCCTTACCACTGCGCCCCTCGCCCAGCTGCGCCGCTGAGTGGCGACGCTGACTCAGTGTTAGTGGAAAGAGTGGGGCAAGTCAGGCGGACTCAGACTGAGCCGCGGCGGGCTGAGCGGCGCAGCTTGACGAGGGGCGCAGCGGTAAGGGGACTGGTTCCCGGAGAATATGGTCACCCGGTGGTGAGTGGTGAGTGCCACTGGCGGCAGCTCATGTCGGGCGCAGTGATGTGATTGAACCCACCGTAACTCGCGCATGCCCGGCAATTTCAGTCTCAGTAACGTAACTATTTCGATGAAATCGGGTAGCTTTACCCCGCAGACTTTTATAATTGAAACTTATTCTTTATTTTGAGCAATAACTACGCAAAAGAAGATATAATAAAACAAGGAAATAATACTGGTACATTCTCGCCAGAATAACTGCCACAAGGCGTCAGGGCCCTGGCCGCTCGGCTGCGTCATTATAGATACACTACTGTCTTGGCCGCGCATGCGCGAGTTACGGGTAGTATAGTTCGATTTTCTGCTGGACCCTTATTGTTTGAGATAAATTCAAAAATATCGTGAAAAATTGGTGCAAAAGTGTCTCTCCATATTTAATGATCGTTTAAACATGTTTCAACAATCATAATGTATTAATATTGGATATCACTGTATTCGGGATAGTCTAAGGAATCTTTTGCATTAAAGATCAATTCGATATCTTTTATAATAACATCACAATGTTTGTTCAAAGTTGAAAAATATGTCATTTTTTCAAACTCAAATTTCTCAAAAACTATGCGTCCAGGAGAAAAATTAAGGACAGATTCGGAATCAGCGCAGAAAACTCTATAAGAATTGCATTGTATGAATCGAAATCCTTTTTGGCTGCTGTAAATAATTATTTATAACCACCGCGCTCCGACAGATGAACAATACGCGCGACAAACCCAAGCAAATTCGTACAAAAAATAGTTGTATTTACGTAAATATTATACATACGGGTAATCACGATATTAATTTCGCCACGTGTTCACTGTATACATATACAAAATACAAGAAATAAGAGAAGACCAAAAACTATTTAATTGATTTCCACCTCAATCCAAATAATAAATAATCTTTTATTTGCAAATAAGAAATAATAAATACATCATTTTTGGAATTATTTAAATAATTTTTATTTAAATAAAAAGTTTAGTTATTATTTGCAATTAAAATCAGACGTTTATTTATTATTTAATTATTTATTATTTAAAATAAAATTTGCCCAACACTGTTTGCATAGAGATCCGCAGTTTAGTTATTAAATTGTTAGTTATTAAATTATTGTTCAAGATTGGCGCTCGGGCGCGCCATATTGTTACACCGGCACCGCGCGACCCCGCCAAGACTAGTGCGATCCCGCCGAAACCGCGAACGTTATCGTATGCCATCGAGGCTTACGCGGGCAACAGATCGGCTGCGTGATTGGTCTATTTCCATTCTCGATCCTTCTGGAATGTTCGCGAACGCTTAACCGGAACCGCCGGTGCGTGAAGAACTTCCAGAAGGATCGAGACAATAAAAGAGAGTGACAACCGTCGACTCGCTCTCTCTGCGACAAACGATCAGCTGTTTAACGTCAATCAAAGCGATTCCTCTCAAAGCCTTTTCAGTCATTCCATTCTTTCAATTCGTTCCTTTCATTCTGGTCAAGGAAGACCGCATCCTCCACATTTTGTCTTTGTACAATTATCAATTTTTGTTAGATCTGGGTTAGGTTTGGGGTGAGGGCGGGTGCAGGGGAAAGGGTTCTGCCCCTTCCCCGCCCTAAAACATGAATAAATCAGAAAGTGTCGGTAAGATAGAAAATGACACTAAACTGATTAAAAAATTTTCGAGTCAACAAAAATCCTTTCGGGAAACATGTTTTGAATGTAAAATGAATGGATCGATTTTCGGAACTGTAGCCGATTATTTTAATATTCGATAATTACATCGAACATTTGGAACGATATGTGCCAGCTACACTATCTATGACCAATTGTTTATAAATAAATTCCGTGTTTTTTGTGGTACGTGCTCGAATAAAGAAATTCATTGAATAATTGCTATTGGAACCACATACGATACATACATGGAAGTACGGTTAGTGTTAAGAATATTTGCAAATATTTAGAAAATCGAAGTCACTCCCGATGTCACTAATTCTTCAATGTCTTGCTTGTAGTTTAAAGAAATACTACCTAACCCAAACTCACTTCTGTTGAAATTAAAATTATGTTGAGGTTAGGATACATCTTTTTTGGAATTAATTAAATATGTAATCATCCGTTCTTAATTGTAAGTAAGAATATACTACAGTGATCTGATTAAATACATTCTACTAAATGAAAATGGTATCGGGAAAATTATGTACTTTTGAGTGAAATTTTGTTTTATAATGACTCTTGAATTAATGACTACCCCAAACTAAAACCTTCACCACAATATTCAGGATGCATTCGGGATGGATCAAATAGCATTTACAATGTAACAATGCATTGTTGAAATCATGGACAGCTCCATTATTATACATATATTATATTAATACCTTTGTTTGTAATCTGCGATAACGAATTTTTGGCAAAATCTACTAATTTACTAGTTCTAAGAAAACTAATAAAAAATGGTTATTTTTTGTACAATAGAGATACTTGTGGATTTTTTAAACGCTTATTTATATTACTTGATTCCTCATAAAAAAGATGGACAACTTTTATGTATAACATTTTATTCGACATCCATTGCTTCTGAAGATGTTTCGTGAAATATGGTTTCATTTCTTACTTCGGGGTTATTTTTATACCACAAACATACAACAGAACAGCTATATAAAGATATATGTTGCTTTTTTTATGGTTTCCCTGTGTGCGACGATTGCAATCGACGTGACCAGGTCGCGCCGCGCCGCGCCGCACCGGTGGGAATCGGTTTCTGGGTCATTCGGAACAACTGGATGTAGCACAATCCTTGGGATTATGCTATGTTTGTGTACTCAAATTAGTCTCATTTCTAACATCAAACTCGTCAAACTTGAGAGCAATATCTCGGACTTGTCAACAGTTCTGGCAACTCAGTTATACACAATACTGCAAAACGTATTAAGACCAGAGGTCTAATTAACTTGTATAAATAAAAGTCATTCACGCATTTACCTTTGGAAGCATCTGTTTCAGTTTTAACAGTTATTTCATATTCGATGAACAAAAGTTGAAAAGGATTGTATAGTTTTAACAAAGCAGGGACCATAACTATTGTAACCAAAAAGAAAAAAAGTTATAGAATAACAAGTATTTCATCGACTACAATCGTATTGGTAACAAATAAGGATTATAAGTAACCGAAAATTTTTTCTCTTGTTGATAAATGTTATCGTTGAGAGAAATTCATTTAGATCACTTATAACAGTTATCAATAAGAGAAATTTATTTTCATCGCTCATAACAGTTATCGATGGTATAAGTTTATTTCGGTCGCTCATAACATTTATCAATGAGAGAAATTCAGTTCTATCGCTCACAACAGTTATCAATGGGAGTAGTTTATTTCGGTCACTCACAATAGTTGTCGATGAGACAAACTTATTTCCATCGTTCATAACAGTTATCGATAAGAGAAATTTATTTCGATCGCTCATAACAGTTATTCGACGAAATAAATTAATTTGATCGCTCACAACAGTTATCAATGAAAGATATTCATTTCGATCGCTCATAACAGTTATTCGGTGAGATAAATTTATTTCGAACGCTCATAAGTTGTCGATGAAAGAAATTTGTAATAGTCATTATTAAATAGTACAACTTTCAAATGGTAGACAATCAATTATTTCATAAATTTTTTATTCGTAAAGTTAATTGCTACAATCAAAATTTAATGTGACAAACAAACAGATTTTGTGTTGCCCTTATGGTCTGTTGATTTGTCTTGTTGTACGAAACGTTCCGAATGAATTTCACAGGCATGCTCTATCCGAAAAAGACTAGACAACTTAATAATTACATAAGCAACTAAAATGAATTTGCTCATCAATAATTATTCTGAACAAGTGAGATGAAATTCGATCATCGATAACTATTATGTGCGAACGAAATAAATTTCTCCCATCGATAACTGTTATGAGCGATCGAAATAAATTTCTCTCATTGATAACTAACTGTTATGAGCAATCGAAACAGTTTTTCTTCATCGATAACAGTTATCGAAAAGGTTCCAATTTTTTGAACACTAATAACTATTACTTGTAACAAAAAAGTATAAAAATCGATATTTTTTCATCATTTTATTCTTCGAATTTGTTTCTTTATATTTTGTGTACATTATCTTAAATTTCAATAATAAACGACTTCTTATTAACGACTTTTATCGTAGAAAACTTTAGAATAACTGTTATTTTTGGTCTCTAAAACGAAGCTATTCAAGAGTAAATACAAAAATTAGAAATATTATTTTAATTTTTGTGGGATCTTAATTGTGGATTCGCGTTAAGGGACGTGAATGACTCCAATAGACGCAGTACAGTGAAGTATTTTTCTGCGACCCTCTACGCTGAATTTATGCAGTGCCTACACACTCCACTGACGGCCAACGCCGCAGGGCGGCGGTAATTGTTCTCGGCTCTGGTATATCGGTGTGAACCACTAGCAACCCAATTACAAAACTTCTTTATTTTTCATTATTTTTTTATGAAACGTTCGCCAACTCATTTCTTGTATTTTTATGATTAAAATGAAACCAAACACGATATAAGTTCAAATATATTTAGTGGTTTAATCGACGATTAAAGTATCGGGCGCAAGAAAGAACTGCGTATGGGAAAGAAAGAGACGCGGACAGTCGCCGTCGCCGGCACAATTCAAAGAATTTTCCATAGACTGTTATTCGTTGCTTTCGAAACTTTCATCGTCGATTAAACTACTAGATACAGTTGAAATTATATCGTGTTTGGTGTCATTTTAATCAGAAAAATGCCAGAAATAAGTGGGTGGAAGACCCAGTAAAAAATAATGACAAATAAAGAAGTTTTGTAATTGAATTAGTAACGGTTCACATCGATATGCTTCGGCCGCGCGATCCGTATTTACATGCTGTCCTTTTCTACGTTCGGCTTCGTTTGTACTCTCGGCGCGGTCAGCACGGTAGACGCAGTCATAAAAAATAGTGACCCTACACGATATTTATCCGTGCTGAACACAGCCGTTGGCAACATATCGCGACTTTACTGTACCGATCACATGTCAACGACCATTGGCCCCGGTGCAAGAACCGGTTCTCGTCCTATCACGGAAGTAATACAGCGTGTGACGCGGATCAGCACTTGGATAGGCGACCGCTCGGCAGAGTTGGGCAAAATGTAATTTCACTTACAATTACAATTACTTACGAATTACTGTAATTTGAAATTGCAGGAATAAAATTACAATTACATGTAATTGGTAATTTCAATTACTTCACGAATCACTGTAATTGTAATTGTGGTCCGCAGTTGAGCCAAAGTAATTGCAATTACCAATTACAATTACATGTAATTGTAATTTTATTTCTACAATTACAAGTAATTGTAATTAGTAGATGCAATTACTTAACGCGAAAATTGCTCTAAAAAATGTAATCAGATACCTACTCAATGGAAATGTCTAAAAAGAATAAACAAAATGCATGTGTTAGGAAATATTTATTATGTAATTGAGTATAACAATTACGTCAGTGTATTTGTTCTTTGTTGCGAACCACAATTACAATTACAGTAATTGTGAAAGGAGTAATTGCAATTACTTAAAACGACTACAGTAATTGCAATTGAGTCTAACAATTACTTCAGTGTAAGTAATTGTTCTTTTAAACCAGCAATTTTTACGATTTGGACCATTTAACCGTTTTCTTATTGTAATTATAGTTCACTTTTGCACATGTAATTGAAGATGCAATTAAATAACTCTGCCGCTCGGTACACGCCGGGGGTAGCCCCAAGGTGCTTTTTCGCGTGTTCTTGGCAAATAGGTGGTTCGGAACCCACCTTAATAAACTGTAAGTCCAACAGAAATAAGGAACTGGCCAGAACAACCAGGCTAGCATTGTTGATATGGGTCCATAGACCGAGCTACAGCATTCCTCCTCCGAGGAGGGTCGCCAAAATTGAATGTACCGATCATATCCTACATTTGTAGTAAGTATTTCAAGGAGTAAAAGCAGTTATTCGCCTGCAAGGAGCTATTGTTCAACCCATTATTAATATTAGTAAAAACATTCGAATTTTCAATTCGAAGAAAAAAGATTTTTCAAAATGATCACGAATACTATAAAACAAACTTGAACCATGTTGTCAAACCATGGGCACGGTTATCGGTACAAAGACCTATAGATTTTTAAAAAATCATGAGAATTCGTCAAATAAGATATCAAGTTAAGATATTAATGTTAGAAAATCATACTGAATTTTTCAATTGAAATTCAGTTAATACAAGTTTAAATTCGTCCTATTTCAACATTTTTTATGATCTTCGAATAGAGATCGCGATATCAAATACAGAGGAGAATTTTATGAACCGAAATTCTGATGTTTACCATATACCAAGATATATCTTCTTTAATTTTCACAAAGTAAACATTGTTTATGTGCAATTTAAATGGTATCAAGTCGTCGTCAGTATCCTGCAGGGGTTCTTTTTTACACACGAATATAACGAGATGGATTGACCATGAAATTTTCAATGACTTACGTTTATTTACTTTATCTTGGAGCTACGAAAGACACTTTCTACAGATTTACAGGTGTTACCATTTCTTGCAGAGACTAGATTCTTCTTACGAATGAAATTTAAGTTTGACTTTCACTTTCGGAATTCAAGGTCAGGTCACTATACGTATTAGAATGTATTGTTTGTATTTAGAATGCAACGCGAAAATATATGTAGTTGTTTAAAACAAACATCGATGACCTTGAAAACTTCGAGAAAAAACATTTTAAAAATACAATCCCTGCGGGATACCGACCACTTGATACTATTCAAATTATCCATAAAAACTTATTAACTTTGTCAAAATTAATGAATATATTCTGGGGGTCACACTTAAATGAGACAGCCTGCATAAATATAAATTTCATAATAATGATATTAACAAGAATATGAATCTTTTGAAATCAAGAAAAATGGGTAAAGCCATTGCAAATGCACTAATACATTCTCATAACGAACAGTCATTACATAACAGTCATTATATGCATAATGCATACACAAATTATATAATATTCCTTATTTATATTATGTCTGCTTCTCTATGAAAAAAGGTTCTATTCAAAACAGTGATTATTCTATAATAACAGTGTTTATTCTACAGGGTGTTTCGTCTAAAACAAGACACCTAAATATTTCTTCAGGTTATTGTGGTGCAAAAAATATTTGTTACGTAATGTGCATAATGTCAATGGACCAAATATCTCACACGAATATTTTTTTCCGAAGGTCATTTTTTCGAAGTTATCAAGGTCATCGATGTTTTTTGATACACAACTACATTTTTATTTTATTGTATCGTGTAACTGAAAAAAAAAAATATTAGTGCCAGATATTTGGTCCATTGATGATATGCACATTACGTAACAAATATTTTTTGCATCACAATATCCTGAAGAGATATTTATAATAACTTTTATAATAACTTTTTTCACACATTTCTCTCTCTCTCTCTCTCTCTCTCTCTCTCTATCTCTCTCTCAACACATGGAATTATCACCTTCTCACACGACTCCTATGAGCACGCAGAGATTGCAAAAACTAATTGGAATACCTCGTATTGTATTCAGAAAAATTTTTATGAATATTATATAGGATCGCTGACGAAGCGAGCAATCTGGTACGGTTTATGACGCGAACGCGGACTTTTATTTTTATGACTGTCGGACCAGTTGACATTTCATGCTCTTGTCAGATGTGCAGACTTGATATCAGCGGATGGAGACATCTTTCGACGTGTCATAAACCATAGTCTCGTAGGGGGTGATTTCCAGGAAGCGGGTAAGGGCTCTCGGACAGCGACTTGGACTTCCGAAACTGGAATCATTTGGCACGATTGCCAATTTGTCGCTCACTGCGTGCAGAAGAAAGGCAGGTTTCCTGCACTCGCGACATAAGGGTGCTAGGAATAAAGATGTGAGCTCAAGTCAAAATCGAGCTTTCTCGAAGATTTCCGAAACGAGATCGTCACCTGTGCTCGAGCAAGACTGCACACCGGGTGCTCGTACAAAACATCTACCTTAGTAGCATTTATGGCTGGTTAACGGTGGCCAACAGTTGGGAGTTGGTTGTGATATGATTGGTGGTTTTGTCTACAAATCCTCAACATAGGGTCTACGACGAAAATTTATGAGAATTTGCCAACGAATATCCAACGTTAGTCCCACCATTAACAAGAAAAATTTAGGTATAATATAACTACATTGGCCCAACCAATGTTTACCAACATTTAAATATCGTACGTCCTACAGACATTAGAAACGTTGCGTTGCTACAATTAAAAACATGTTAATTATTATATTCCAATTTGATATTCGCTATTTGTTACTGTTGCGCTATGGTTGGCCCACTAAAGTTTTATTGTGTGCAGCCTTGGAATTGATTTATGTCTTTAATTTTTCCATTTTCTGAGGGGAAAGCAAGGATTAGTGCTGGTGTAGTATAAGAAAACCATTTCAGATTTCTTCAGAATGGGCCTTCGTTCTCCTAAATATTTCGATTTAAATTTGTTGACGAACCTGGTAGCCCACACCATTGCATCTACGTGCAAGACACCTTTGTAAGTTCGGCAGGAGGGCATCAGCTTACTAGGCAGGCGGTCCGGATTCAAGTCCGACGTGGGCAGGAAAATGGATTAGGCATTTGCAGTATTTATTGCCTTAATCGTCAGATTAGGCATGTGGGACAGAAAATCACCACCTTCTCGTGGTTTCCATTGAGAAACGACACCTTGTTTGTAGAACATATAAAATTCGTATAAAAAATAATATCTATAAATGAAGTCATGATTAAAAAGATCCTGTTGGTTCAAGAATGGTTACTAATATTGTTCTTGAGGTATAAATAGGGTTATTTAGTCGTATATAGTCTGCTGGTATTCTCTCGACACCAGCGGTATAGACAACGGACCATAATGGCGGTGCGCTCGACTAGCGTCTACCTGAAACGGAGGTACACGACGTACTTTACCAGGTCATTGTGACGTCAATTTTTATGGTTCCATCTTTTTTTAAGGCTCATTTTAAAGGGGAAACTTCAAGGCATATAACCATATTTTTTTCAAAATTTAAATCACTAAAAAAACGTAAAAAAAGGATTTGTTTAAATTTTTCGACGTTATAAAGTTGATTTTCGAGGTTGAAACAATTATTTTGTAATAGCCCAATCCTTTCAGATAAAAACAAAAAAAAATGTAGCTCAATCTGACAAACAGTTCCTGAGATAAAAATTCATAAGTGATGCCTGTTTTCGCCAAAATGGGCAAAAATTGAAAACTTTGGCGGCCTGCCATTTTTAAAAATTTCGAAACCGGCTAAATGAAACCCCCCCTAATTTCACATGGACTACACCATATTTCATTTAGAACAAAATCGACGATGGTGCCTGCAAAAAGTGATCGAGTTGGCATGAAATAACCCACTGGTTTAGCTAGATAACTGAAGTTGTTAATCTGGAAGTGGAGATAGTTTAATAATCAACCGTGGAAAATTTTTGAGAAATAGATCTGGGTTAGGTCTGGCTAGGAATTTGTACGCGAAACGAATTAATTGAATTAGTTATACAGGTATGAAACTATGTGGGCCGCCTGCGATTTTGTCGGTGAGGTAGAGACTGACATTAAAATGGTAAAAAATTGTTTTTCTAGTCGCCGAAAATCCTTCTGACAATTATCATTTTAATCAAAAAGGAACCTATTGCAAAAATTTTATTGCTTATGTTTTCGTCCTTCCAAGTTGGAAGGTGGTCCTTCGAGAAATTCTTAGCGGCCACCTCGAAGTGCAAATACAAGGTCCGAACAATCAAACAAGATCACCCGCGGACATATACAGAAGAGAATATAATATGTTAGCGGGCCCATGTTGGCCATTCATATTATAGTGACGTTGGCCCTACGTTGGCCATGATCGTTGGCCCATCTGCATAAAGAGGCGACATTTCTAACGATTTGCCCACCAATCATTCAACGGAGGCCCAACAAAATGCCAACCACAAATGCTACTAGTAGCTATTTACTACCTACTACATACATTACTAACCTACGGTAGTTCTTTCACAGAAGAACCGTTGGGTAATTATTCCAAATAGGGCATTCTTCGCCGATTTCAATGATCTTAAAATCTGTTGTTGGGGGCATAATTCTGAATACTGTTGCTGTTGCACAGAGACCGTTTCCTAACCTACAACACGATATAACCCAGCGATTTCAATAACCTTGGAATATGTTACCAAGGTCATCATTGCCCTGAAGGTAAATTTGGTCATTGCTACAGTCTTCCCAACAGTTTTCCGCAAATATCTTGCAAACCAACGTCGTCCGGCGGTAGCATGTATAGGAAAAAGTTGTTCAGAATGATGACCTTAATAATCATTGGTGAGGAATGACCTATTGTAAATAATTGCCATCTTTAAGGGGTTACGCCACCTGAGGCGGCCGAAATAACATCACAGTTTACGAATTATTTCCTACGAAACTATGAATGTGACAATTATTTTATTATGATATACGGTTAGGATATACATTAAAAGTTATACTGTGAAAATTTTATTAAAAAATATTAAAAAATGGCCGAGTTATCCGTCGTCTTGCAAAGCTTCTCCGTCAAAACGCGCGCAGACGGTGTCACGGATTGTGATGCCCAGGGTTATCTGAGATTAAAAAACTCATGATTTTCTTGTTCCTTGATAAATTATCTATCGTGTAGCATAGGGATTTAAACAAAAAACCATTTTTGTACAAGTGCGAGGAAAATAAATATGAACATTCAATTTTTACCGAAAAAATCAATATTTAAACGACTGTTATAAACAATTGGGATGCCGTATCAATAAAATCCTATGCTACACGATAGAGAATGTTATTAAAATTATGTGTATCAAATTTGAAGTAAATCGGACGTATAGTTTCCGAGATCTTTGCTACACCATTTGTGAAAATGTAGTTTTGAGATAAACGCAAAAGAAGGAGAGGTGCGACTTGTAAACGGCACCTACCTGCACGGAAACGGCGACTGCCGCACAAACTTCTAAGCACTGTAACTTCGCTATTTTTGGAAGCTGTTGCATCTACCATGACTTAAATTATTCCCTGAACTCTAAATTAAAGGAAAATAAAAAATCGATTTTTTAGAAATCTAAGGGTGGCGTAACTCCTTTATGTGCATTCAACGCTTCTCCAGAACGGACACGTTAAACAATGAAACTTTTATAAAAGTATCTACAATCGTGCGCGTGAAATTTCATGTATGTATTTTTCAAAAATCAATAGTATTTTTTAAAAATGATTCTGCCTACATTTCTTTGCTGCGAGCGCATCAGTTGAGATACGCGGATCTAATTTCGATGAAGTTCGAAACACAAGTTCTTATTGTAGCGGGGATAACTTTCGCTTCTCAGGAAGAAAGCTTTGCGCGAACTATGCTTAACTAGCGACGACAATGGACACCCGACAAAAGCAAAATAAGACACCGGAGAGAATCGTGTACACTATAGAAACGCGATACGGGTTATAATGTTCCTCGAAGATTGTAATCTACGTAAATGTATTGTATATACGTACATTACACCGAAGTAAGTGTGGCGTTTGGCCCTAGTGTAGGAAAGTTGCGTCTTGGGTTAATAAGAACTGTGCAAAAGCTGAGCCCTGTGAGTTGATATCTTGAGTTCCGGCAAGAGCCTTGAATTTTCGAAAATACAGTGAAACGGTATAAAGTGACTTATAAGTGAATGATCGAGGATATTCTCAACCGAATTCGATAGGCTTTGGATATTTCATGGGGTATAAAAACTATTAGACCCGTATTTTTTATTATCGGCTTATCTCGAAGTTTAAGGGTTGAAACTACCCCTTGAAAAATAGAGCTCGGAGAGTGCACACGTACGCATACTGGAGGCGTCATAAGACTCCTGGAACTGAAGGTAGGCAGACCGCTCCATTTGGCTATCTGTCTTTTACGTTTCAATGAGCTGCCTTTCAGGCATCTTGTTACCAGCGCAGACGGTCCACGTTCCGGACTAAATGCCTATTCTGGTCCCGTTGGCCAAAGATTGAAAAGGTGCGAAGAGCTTTCAATAGTTAAATTCAAACCTATTGACTGTGAATTAGCTCCAATCGATCCTTTGATACTCAGCAAAGACCAAAAGTATTTACTCAGAATTGCTTCTGTCATTAAAACTGGTAAGGTACCAGATGACCTCGCTAAGTCTGAACCAGAGACATTAAATTTATCGCGCTGGTTGAAGACTGCTAATAGAATTTGAGGCGCTATATTTCCACTCCAAGACCCAGCGCATCTCTTCAATTGCTGGTGAATTTTATTCTAAAAGTTTATACTCAATGATGGCTTCGGATAAGATGTAAACACTCCATCAAGAATGGTGCACGTCATGTCTGGCACGTTATTCAGTCATCTCGTTACTTGCCAAAGAAGCACAGATTAGTGATTGATAATGTCATATCTAGGAATGGTTTCTTTGGCACACCTGGAAACATTCTCCTGGTCATGATTACAGATGAAAGAGACAGTGTAAGGAAACTTACCGTGCGCAGAATTCTATAAGTAGGTGAACAGAATGGATCTCTCGAAAATTCAAGGCTCTTGCCGGAACAGAAGATATCAACTCACAGGGCTCAGCTTTTGCGCAATTCTTATTGACCCCAAGACGCAACTTTCTCGCACTAGGGCCAAACGCCATACTTACTTTGGTGTTTTTCGGCCCGGCCCACAGTGTGTCGAGTATATGGGAGTTCGGGAAAAAAGTCATAACTCTTAAACTATGCAATTTTCGAGTAAAGTGCCTTAATACTTTTTGAAATAAAATGCAAAGACGAATCGATTGGTATAAAAAAAAATTTTTTTTTAATTGTTAAAAAAAAAATTTCTTTTTTAATTGTGATGACCTTGTTTCTTATGTTTTTTTATTGTATAAAAAGTAGTAGTTTACAATTTTAACGAAAATTGAAAAAAAAAGTACTAAACTGTATACATTACTTATTTAAATCTTCACAAGGAGGAATTAAAACTTAGGAATCTTTAAGAAAATTCCTTTATTTTACCTAGAAATAACTAAAATGAATAAATTAATTAATTAATCAATTAATATAGATAATATGTTATTAAATAATATGTGTACGTACTATACTACTTCAGCTTCACTATCATCAGCACAAGTGTCTGGGTTGGAATCTAATAAGTCGGATGTTTCATTTAATAATAAATAGTCTCTTATATCTGCGAAATCCTTTTTTTCTTTTTTCGTATGTTTTTTTTTTATAATAGGCAATAATTGGATCCGACTCCAGTAGAAGATGATTTAATAGGTCTTTATTTGAATTTTCTCTTGATGTCTTGCGGGTATTATGTTCCCGATAATATTTTATATTTTTATATTTTTTATATTTAGAATAGCATAATGAGTAAACATATAGTGTCTTATCGTTTCGCGCGGACTCAAGTGGGAACTCGATAGACTACGTTAAAGGCGTGGACGGCGAACGCACGCGTCTCAACGTCAACATTTTCTACTATTTTTAATATTTGTGTATATTTATGCACTTAAGATCGACCGTCATATCAAGTCTAATGTACTTTAAATTAATATAATACAAAATCTCAAAGGAACCTTTTGGTACTTTCTTTAATACTGAATTGAAAGATTGTAAATATTTAAACAATTTTGAAACTAAATATATAATTTATAAGAATAAAATTGATCACATATGTAAGTACTTATCAAATGGCATGCGTCTAAAAATAATTGCAACAAATTTCTTCGAAAGACTACGCAGAAAGCCGCCGAGCGCGAGCGTCTTAATATGGTTTTTTATTATTTTCTCCCCTTGAGCAAACGTGAGCAGATTTAAACCAACGCGAAATTGAAGTTTAATATGCCACCAATTACTGTAAAAAAATTTACGGGGTTACCTCGGGATACTTTTTTTAAAACTCTAATCAAAGTTGATAAATGTTAAACATAAAAAATTAGGACAAATTGCGATTATTTAAAAGAAAAATTTTGGGAGATTGAATGTCTAATAATGCTAAACACACCCTGTAAAAATCAAATGAAAAGAACAAATAGCTTGCGAGGGACGCATGTTTTAAAAAATGCACGGAATTTGACAGTGAAGTTTCAGCCTCAGTTTTTAACAACAAATTGATTTATTCAGTTAAAATTGAAGGCAGTTTTAGAAACTATGTTTTGTTACGAACATTTTAGGATACATAAATTTGCCGATCTTAAACTTTGATTTTCGGACTTTTTTCCATTGATCGACACACTGTGCGGCCTAACGTACACAGTAGATTTTCGAAATCCATTTTTTTCAAAAAGTATCGTCGAACGGAATAATCTTTTTTCACACTTCCATTATTATTGTGCGCTTCATCCATTAACTCCTGAACGATTTGCGGTAAAAAAAATTACAATCATATGATTACACTTAGGTAAAGGACAGTATTTGTAGTGGCATACAATTTTCCTAGAAATAGTGTGCTATCGAAAGGCGTTCAGACTACATGAATTGTATCGTGAGCATAACATTTTCTCTCGATCTTATTCTATTAATAATGCATCATACACAAATGCGTTTTGCTCTCCGTCTTATCAGCTCTGCAATACCTACATGCAATATGAATAAATGTGTAATGCATGAACAGAATTACAAATCATCTCGTTCAGTTCCAATTCAATCTGAATAGGTTTTTCATTCTTACTATGTCTCTGAATATTGTGGTTGGTAACTCATTTTTCATAATCATAAGGGTGTTATATAAATATTTGATATTTAAACAATACTTTTTATACTTCCAATTAAATAATGAATATATCATATTTACACTAACGAGCATAACGGATTCAACGATTCAACACACTTTAAATTAGAATAACTTTTTTATGAATGGACCAAACGACTTGAATTTCTCTGTAAGGCTAGAAGAATTAGTTTAGTAAATTACGTCTAAAACATATTTTTAAAAAATGCATTTGGTCGGAATTGCGAAAAAAATAGTAAAAATTGATTTTTACTACTTTTTTAGCTGGGCCAATAACAAAAATTTAAAAGATGTGCTTGGTCAACTCGCATAAATTATATACGCTCTGAAAATTTCATTGAAATTGGTTAATTGGTTTACGAGCTATAAACGATCAAAAGTGGTCAAAAGGCCGAAAATATTGAAAAATTGAAATTTTTACCACTTTTGATCGTTTATAGCTCGTAAATCAGGCCTGGCCAACCCAAATGGTTTCACGTACCACTTTGACGACGCCTAACGTTACAGCGGGCCGCACTTTAGGTAAACATGATTTTAAGAAATGTAATACAAATACAAAATAAATAAAACTTTATTGTTATACTATGATTCAATATAATTAACTCTCGAGTCTTAATGAATGAGATACTTGTTTATCCTTTCTTTCACTTAATTTTGGTAAATCTGTATTTATGTTCGACGTTGCGCATCTTTTGTTAACTGGTTCTCTGAATTGGCATGAGTTAATGAAGCACGTGATGAGCTCTTCGTAAATTTCATGTTCGAAAAAAATGTTTCACAAACATTTGTGCAAAATATCTTAAGTTGGAATATCTCTCGGATGTAATATAAGTATTGTAAAAATTAAATTTTTATGAGGACGCAAAAATTGTTTTCATTTTATTGTTGCACTGTAACTGAATTATATCAAAGATGTCAAATATAAAACTGGAGTTCATATTATAGAACTGGAGTTCACATCTGGATAGTTCGTTTATTTAATATTTGTTGTATACATACAACAAGAAACAAAAGTTTCAATAGAAATATAAAATCGTCTGGCGGGCCGCACAATTTAACATGGCGGGCCACATGCGGCCCGTGGCCCGCGGGCTGCGCGTTGGCCGGACCTATCGTAAACCAATTAACCCATTTCAATGAAATTTTCAGAGCTTACACAATTTATACGAGTTGACCAAACACATCTTTGAAATTTTCGTTATTGGCCTAGCTAAAAAAGTAGTAAAAATCAACTTTTACTATTTTCTTCGCAATTCCGACCAAATGCATTTTCTTAAAATGTTTTTTAGGCGTAATTTACTAAACTAATTCTTCTAGCCTTACAGAGAAATTCAAGTCGTTTGGTCCATTCATAAAAAAGTTATTCTGATTTAAAGTGTGTTGAATCAGTTATGGTCCTTACTGTAAATACCAACATTCATTTTATTTATTTATTGCACATCTTTGCACATATTTTTTCCTTCATCCATACACTAATTACGTAGTACTTGTAATAAAAATGCTATATGTTGATAATAACGTTTTGTCTCTTTTGATAATAATTGGAATTCTTGGGAATCATTTTTAAAGCAAATACTATGTATAAGGTGTCAAGATTTTATGTGTAAAAAGTTTGGTGCAAAATTGACCTGGACAGGCCTTTTCAAGATCAAATTTTGATATAATTGTATCGTATTCCACTCATTGAGAGAGACAAACTTCTCAAAAGAAGCATGCGTAAAAAATGAACCGTTCTCTTGCAAATTGACGTCAAAGTTCAAATAAGTTCTAAAGTTGATTTATTTCCACAATATTTTTCTCCCGTAGTTAAATGGAATCAGAATTGCTGTGCAATGTCCCGAATAATTTTATTTTGCTCGTAATATGATATGACATGTTACTCTTTTCGCGAGTGGACAATAATAGTCATTCTTGGTCATCAAATCGCTGATCTAGCTGCTGAAAATCACGTTGTTTTGGAACATCTTTTCCACTGACAATGAGTTGTATTCGCCTATGCCTCAGTGAATTGCATATTTGTCGAGTAAATCTGTAGTTTTCTCAAATACACTACAGTGCAAAGGGAAGAAGCAACCAGTACAGTAAATTTTCTATGTATAGATGCGAAGGCCTCGGGGAATTTATTCGCATCTATCGAATTTGGTATTACTTTTTGAGGTTCAAAGGCCGAGCCGAACGTAGAGAAGGACAGCGCGCGTAAAGAGGGACAACGGCAACTGTCGATTGTCGATGCGACGGCAACTGTTCGCGTCTCTTTCTTTCTGATGCGCTGTCCTTCCTTGATTTCGAAACTCTCGTCATCGATTAAACCACTAAATACAGTTGAAATTATATCGTGTTTTGTACCATTTTGCGTTAGAAAAATGCCAGGAATATGTTGCTGATAGTTCCACAAAAAAATAATGAAAAATAAAGATAATTAAATATTGGTGTTACATTGTGATGACGCACGGGCGCACTATGGTCTAGAAACCCGTTTTTCGTGGCCAAAAGTATTTTAGCGTTATTTAAAGTTGAAGGTTATAGTATGCTAGGTCGTTGAATTCGTTTCGACACCAGCAATAATATTATAAAGTCAGACATATATAGTAACATTTAAAAAATTGACGTGATTCCCATTTTTATAAACAAAAGATTTTTTTTAAAATTTTGTATATTGAAATCTATAGATATGTAAATACTGATCAACTTTTGTTGGAAACATTTTTTTGGCAGATCGTAGGAAATGTCTTAAAAATCGTGTTAACAATACTATTCTGCCGCAGGAATAACATAAGTAATAATACTAGCACAAATAAGATAAATACATAAATAAAATCACTAATGTATTAATGTATATCATATATATATATATATATATATATATATATATATATATATATGCATTATTTATAAATGTACATAAATTATAAAAATATATAAAATATAAATACGAATGATATAAACAATAAATGTACATCCATATACATTTAGGGTTGACCTTATTTTTTGACCAAAAAATTTTTTCCCTCTCACCCCTTAGAATTGTGCCGTTTTTGTAAAACCGTTCTCAAAGTTTGTCAAGAAGCTGCAAGCGAACGCGTTCGGAGCGCCTGAAAATCCCGGTTACTATTTATTAAAAACGTTGTACAACTAAAACGGGCAGAAACGGGCAAATGAAACTTTATACACTATATTCAGAAATGTCTATAATTTCATATGCAAAAGGTTCCATTTATGCCGATTTGTGCCGTTTTTGTAAAACCGTTCTCAAAGTTTGTTATGCAGCTGCAAGCGAATGTGTTCGGAGCGCCTGAAAATCCTGGTTACTATTTATTAAAAACGTTGTACAGCTAAAACGGCAGAAAAGGGCAAATGAAACTTTATACACTATATTCAGAAATGTCTACGATTTCATATTCAAAAGGTTCCATTTATGCCGATTTGTGCCGTTTTTTTAAAACCTTTCTCAAAGTTTATATTGTTTAAACTTGTCACTATTTGTTTATGGATAAAAAGATGCTAACAACAGTATTACACACCTAAAATATACCTGCTGACACATACGAAATTATTATTTAAACTTGTATTTTGGAAGTCTATGATGACTATTTTAAACGTTTTTTTGTAATCTGAATTTTACGAAGTTTGTCTTCAAAACGTTATATCTCAGCAATGAATCATCGGAAAGGATCAATCATTTGGATTTGGAAGCTTTGGATGGTTCTTACTCTGTTCCAAAAAAAATTTTTTGAAAATCTTTATCTTGAAAAATTGACTTTTGGCCACGAAAAACGGGTTTCCAGACCATAGTGGGGCGTTTGAACTGTGCCGACGACTGCGACTCTCCGCGTCTCGTTAGTAGTGGTTCACTCCGATATACCGAGCCGAGATCAGTGTACTAAGTTGGGGGGATATTTTTTTCGCATCTATAGAAAATTTACTATATAATTATAAGATATAATGACAAACAATATCTGCATGTAGAAATTGTATTGTACATTGATTGATTTATTGCATTTAAAGTATTAGACAATCCGCAATAACACATATTCTCAGAACTATTCCATTAAACAACGGAATCCTTTATCAAAACTTACTGTATTCTTATTTGATTTTTTACGCTTTTCTATTAAATATAGCCGGGTGCTTCTTTGTTTTTCACAGTAGTGTATATTCATTATTCATATACAATGCCACACAAAAGTCTCCGTGCGCCCTTTAAAACAGAATAACTTTTTTATAATTGTACCAAACGACCTGATGTTTTGTAAGCAATTAGAAACATTGGTTTATTAAATGATGTGCAAACAAATATTTAATAAAAAAATAAAAAAGGCATTTTTTAAAACTGTTTTATTTGGACCCTTAATGAAAATTTAAATTATATGTTTTGTAGATTTATGTTAGTTATAGACATACTGAAAAATTCATCGATAATCGATTGAGATACACACGAGCTACAAGCGGTTAAAAATTGTGAAAATCGTAGTTTTTCACGACTTTTGATCAGTATCTGCTTAAAATCCACAGAATCGTACCCCTTTCGACGCGTGTCATTTTTTCTGCGTCAACCAATTACGTTTTTAGTAATACAAGAAAAAGTTTCTTTTCTCTGGGTCACATTTTCCGATATATCAAGGTCATCGTCGTTTTTTAAATGGAACTACGATTAGTGTAACATTATAGCTAATGAAAAAACAAATTCAACCATGTATAATATGTTGACCTTCAAATGACATTTATGTACATTATATTCTATTGGTCTATTATATCAGGTTATGGTGTCATGTTGTAATGAAATTCTGAATCAAGTAAGTCTATTTGTTATTTAAACTTTAATATCAATTTTCTGGAGAAAGATTTATTTTTGAGCCATGGTTCCTTTGAGTAGTTTCTCCCTCTCGATGAGCAGAACACGTAAAAAATATGACCTTGAAAAAGTCTGTCAGTTTTTGCACCAAACTTTTTTAACGAAACTTCGGCGATCCTAAGGTGTAGAACCACGCTGTAACGCTGTTTGCACATAATTCATCGACACCCTGTATATGAACACATCTAATCACTAAAATTTAATAATGTAGTAATTGCAAGTTTATGTGGAATTTAACCTGTTAGCTGAATAATCTTTCACAGTTACAAAGATGTAACATCGGACAAATGAGATGAACGTAACAACAAATTGTTTTGCAATGATACTATGACAGAATCGAATGAAAGTATTATCGCTTGAGTAAAGAAGAAAATATAATTTTATCGAAAGGTGATATAGCGATCACGCTATATCCTAAACTAATACCCTAACAATCTGCACAAAGATCAGCAGTCACTGTGCACGGTACACTCAGTCAAAAAAGTCTCTGTATTGATTTTTTCAAAATTGAATAAATTATTTGTGTCGTTTTGAATGTTTAGACGATTACTAAAATTGCAATTGATCCGAATTACAAAGAAAATGGTAGACTTCGCTTTTTACAACTTGTTTTGTCTGAGCCCGTACCGAAAATTAGAAAGGGACATTTTGTAATGACAGTAGTCACAGAAAACAAAGTGGTCATTACTATACTACTCTCATAGTAAACCTTTATCGAAAAAACATGGAGACTCTCACAATAAAAGATAAATCCGTTATAGATCTCGTTCTCCTGTTGATATGTATGCACCATTATAGGCGCAGATACTCAATAGTTTTTAAGATATTTATGATTAAAGGTTTTCATTACCATGAATATACAGGGAATAAACGGACGAATATCTCCAAAAAGATTGATTATACGCAAAAATGTTTCCGATAAAAGTTGTTCAGTACTGACGGGGACATCATGTGGTGGAACTTTTATTTTTCCCGGTGGACACTCCAAGGTGAGGTGAAGGTCACCTTGATCTTTTAAATAGAAACACCTACTTTCTGTATCATGAATTGATGGACTATTGAATTCTGAGTAAAAATGTATTGGCCTCCATATGTCCTAAATATAATAGTTAACGGGATATTATCGAAACAATTTTCTTTCGTCTTTGGATAATATCTTGTCAACTATTAGGTTCAGGATATATGAAGGTCAACAGTTTTATACTCATTATTTGATATTCTATTGATCTATGGTGTAAAAAATAGGACATTCCATTTTAAAAAAGAAAGTTGACTTTCATCTCACCTTGGAGTGTCCACCGCTGAAAATAAAAACCCCACCGCATGATGTCCCCCCCCCCCGATACTGAACAAGTTCTATCTGAAACATTTTCGCGTATAATCAATATTTTTGCAGATATTCGTCCGTAACACTTTATAATGTTCACCCTGTATATTCATGGTAATGAAAACCTTTAATTATAAATATCTTAAAAACTATTGAGTATCTGCGCCTATAATGGGGTATACGTGTTAACAGGAGAACGAGATCTATAACTGTTCAAAGTTTCAATCAAATCTGAGACTCATCGACCTTGCACTCTCCTTATAAGACAACAGCCTAATTTTAGGATATACAGGGTGAATCACGAATCGTGATCAGAAGAGATTACTCTGCTATAAGCTGTCCAATCGAAAATGTTTTTATCACAGATACATGGTTTCAAAAGAACTTTCACGTGATTATAGCAAATTTTTTGTAAGAAAAAATTAAAAAACGAAATATTTTGCAATCATTTTTGCGATTTTTTTGTTATGATACGTTTCCGAATTCGCCTTGAAATCCTTTAACAAATAGGCGTAAAAAAATTATAGGCGTATTTGCAAAAAATTGAAGGTGACCTTGAAAAATCATAAAAAAAAGAATTGACGAAAAATTGGCTATTATCACGTGAAAGCTCTCTTGAAACCGTGTTATACCTGACAAAAACATTCTCGATTGGATTGCTAATAACAGAGTAATCTCTACTGATCACGATTCGTGATTCATCCTGTATACGATAATTAGAAATTTTAAGGTCATAGTTGACCCAAATAATATGATTAATTCAACGCAGCTCGTAGATCGTAATATAAAGATATCGATTTTCTATTCTGATCACCAATAATGGAAAAGATGGTTAAATGTTTAACAATTTATTAATTATATCAATAGTATTAGTTTACACTGTTCAATACATATTTGGATTTGTAACTACTGAATTGTAAGAATAGAATTGTAGACGCGGACTGAATACTAACCAGTATTTATTTTAATTCTCACGTGTAGTTTTAGAAAAAGTGAATTTTTAGTTCGGTAAAAGGGGCCCCTTCGCGGTCAAAAAAAGAAAAAAATAAATTATACAAAAACTTTCGGTGTTTAAGCTAATTGGGTAGGCGCCTAAACAGTGTTAGCCCAGGGCCCCAAAATTAACGGTCCACCGTAGTCCTAGTGAAGTCTTGCAAAAGCTATATATTTAATTTTAGAAACAAATTATAAAAATATTTTAGTATAACTGTTACCATTAGCATTCTAATTACCATTAGAAAGGAATTGTCGTCACAAGGACTACTCGTGAAAATGAAAAACAATTTTCAAACACGTATTCAGTGAAAAACGTTTAGTCAATGTTACAAATTGAAATATATGTTGTGGTAGTGATATCGATTTATCGAAACTCATTCGACAAGCTCTAATGGTATGCATTTTTTTGTGGCTCTCCAAACTCTGCTGACCTGTCGCGAAATCGCCTCTTCTCATCTTGACTAACGAATAATCGAAAAACGACGGTCCACCGGGAATATACGAATGCCGGCTGCATAAAAAAACTCTGAAAAGGTAATGACATGGTCGGATATGGTGATGCAGTGCGGGGGCGGGGGCTGTTGCGTCTTGGAGCAGTGCTTTCAGTACCCGAGGAGAACTCGAGAGCCACGGGAGTGTGGCTGCCAATTCGCTCTACTCCACAGGGCCGACATCGCGTGACCATTGGTACTTGCCAACAATCTACAATCTCTTTTTATCTTTTCCTTCTTCTTCTACTTCTTTCCTTTTGCCTTTCCATTCTTCAATTTAACGTGGCGTGGGTATATTGCATCTTCACTGATCGCGAGCTCACACTCCTCTTCTCTCTCTCTCTCTCTCTCTCTCTCTCTCTCTCTCTCTCTCTCTCTCTTCTCTGTCTCGTTTTCTGTTCAATGCTCACACGATGTGTACCTTTCTTTCTATCTTTATTGTATATCACTATAGTCTTCACGTTTATGTGACCTCCGCGCAGAGTCGTCAGATTAAGCCTTGTCCCCCCTATTTATTTAAAATTATTTAAAGTGGAGGGAGGTTGTTTAAAGTGAGGGACTTCTACACCGCGTGCCCCCTTTTTAACACGTTCGTCGCCCAGCGTAAATTGGTCGAGCTTCTTGCGGGGCCCAAATCCGGTAGTCGGAGCGCAAGAACGTAAGCAAAGCGATTAGCTGGAATTAGTCCAGTCAATGAATGCTCATAAGGGGTTGTAGAGGGAAATGGAAGGAACACAATTTTTAACTTTGGGGCTTTGTTTGGACTAGTTAGGAGGTAAACATACTTTTTTTTTTGTTAAGAGTGAGGGGGAAAATGCCTTACGCACACCCCAGAAGAGGGTAGTGTGGGACTCAGGCCGCGGATGGTCGGCGTACCCATACCCACTAAACACCTAACCTCACCCGGGACGGTCAATGGACCGCCCTTCTACTTTCAGTCTAACCCCAGAGATGCCGACAAGGTCCCGTGGCAGCAATTCACTTGTCGACATCTTTTTAATGGGGATCGGCCACTCTTGTTCTTGGCTGTTCATTTTCATGTTGTTGCCTCAATAGGAGGTAAACACACTAAAAGTCACTAAATTTAGTAGGTCAACAGGGTGCAGGGGGGCACGTAGAAGGTGCTCTTTTTCGGTTTTGCGCTTACATCTCGAAAGCTAAGTGTCCTAGCGATAAGACCATTCCATACAAAATTAAAGCTGATAGAATGTGCCATAAGATTGACTGCATTCAGTTTTCCGCTATCTCGGAAACTATGAGTCCTAGCGATAAGACCATTTGATACAAAATTAAAGCTGAAGAAATGTGCCACAAGATTGATTCCATTCAGTTTTTCGCTATCTTGCATATTTTCCGAGATATCCGCGTTCAAAGTTCACTAATTGTGAAAAAGATATTTTTGAATGACGTTTTTTGCCTTATTTGACTAGCTTCAGCACAATTAGAGAAATCTCGGAAACTATGCGAGATAGCGAAAAACTGAATGGTGTCAATCTTATGGTACACTTTGTCAGCTTTAGTTTAAATACAATGGTCTTATCGCTAGGACGCATAGTTTCCGAGATATCCGCACTCAAAGTTCACTAAATGTGCTGAAGAGTTAGCTAGTCAAATACGTAAAAAAACTTGGAAACTATGCGAGATAGCGAAAACTGAATCGGATTAATCTTATGGCACATTTTCTCAGTTTTCAATTTGTATTGTATGGTCTTATAGCTAGAACGCATAGTTTCCGAGTTATCCGCGCTCAAAGTTCACTAATTGTGAAAATGAAACTTTTGTCTCACGTTTTTTGCCTTAATTGACTAGCTAACACTTCAGCAAAATTAGCGAACTTTGAGCGCGGATATCTCGGAAACTATGCGAGATAGCGAAAGTCTGAATGGAATCAATCTTATGGCACATTTTGTCAGCTTTAATTTTGTATAGAATGTCTGTATATTTTGTATAGTCTTATCGCCAGGACGCATAGTTTCCGAGATATAAGCCGATAACCGAAAAAGAGGCCTTACGTGCCCTCCGGCACCCTGCTCACCTCCTAGGAGTGGAGACTTTTAGTATGTTTACCTCCTAACTAGTCCAAATAAAGACACAAAGTTAAAAATTGTGTTTCTTCCATTTCCCTCTACAACTTTTCGTTGAATTCCATTCAGTTTTTCGTTGACTGGTCTAAATGGCAATGATGCGATTCTCATACGCTAGGGCTCGGAATTATTTACTCGCGACGGTGGATTTTCGATGGCTACGCCCCCTCGACCCGGCCGCGCGTCTCGCTTTCCGTGGTGATCATAGTTCTCGAGCTAGTTCAGGCGCTATTCGTAACGCCTAGGAGAACTATGACCGCCACGGGAAGCAAGACGTGTAGCCGGGTCGAGGGCGCGTATCTTCGAAAATCGGCCGTCACGAGTAAACAATTCCGAGCCCTGGTGTAGGCACGTGCGGGATCGGTGATCTAATATGAAAAATACTACAACAAGAACGTCAACCATATCTAGGTGACGAGGTCCCACGGAAGCGCACCCGTCACCCAGATCAGTGAAGCCAAAATGTACTTTCCTCCTACCCCTTCGACTATTCTATTCCAGCATCGTGCGCAGGCGCACACTCCACGATCCCCACCGCGCACGTGCAACGTGTCTCTCATTCGCCCCACTCATTCCCCGTCATAAGAGAGGGGGTACATCATTTCACCGTGACTCCCTTCATCTGGCATCATTGACCCAGATATGGGTGACGTGGCGATGAACGTGTGAATGGAAGCGATGTGCAGGGCGAGTCTATCCTCTAAAACTCCTCGTGGGACGTGGTATTTTTCCCCTCCGCTGGTTCAGGCGGCTCGATCCCCCACTCTGACGTACCATCGGCGCCTTATGTTGCTTTTACTGCGCACGCGCTACATACAAGCGTCGACTGTCGAATAGGTAGCTCACACGGCAAACTATAGGTACGTTTGTGTGTAGCGCGTGCGCGGTAGAAGCAACGTAAAGAACCAATGTTACGTCAGAGTGGGGGGTCGAGCCAACGGAGGTGAAAAATACCACGTCCCACGATTCTGGCATCACTGCCTCCATCCACTAGATCTCCCTACTCTAACTTCCCCTTCTACAATGCTTATACTCCCACGCTTCCGCCGCGGTCCGGCCACGTGATGCATTTTGTCTCTGTCGTGCATGCGTCATAATGTCACGTGATTAATCCGGTAGTTTCCCCTCAGTTCAAGACCAATTCTTCTGATCTGGCAACTCTGCCTTCGCCTGGCTGTTCCTCTGTCCACACTGTACCACAGCCCCGACTGACTCCACTTTTCGATGTTTCAAGATCGAAATACAATGTACATCTAATCGACGAGACAATGGTCTCGGTTAGATCGTAAGTAATCATGCAGAACTGCAGAGTCGTGTCCCATATAGTTGTCTGGAGATTCTATCGATTCCTGATATCGCCCAGAAGAAATATCTAGGGTAGAATGGGGACGAAAGTTCGTTTTTCATATAAAAGTATACAGGGTGTTCGCGATAATTTGGACCAGCGTTTTTTTCGTAAACGGTAAACATTAGGAAAATACCGAAGAGGAGGAAGTTATAGTACATTTTACTAGCAATATGATAGCGTATCTACATTTTTTTTATTTGTAATATTTTTCTTAAAATAGAGGTGACCTTCATTTTTTTACATCATGTAAAAGCGGAATTAGGACGATTTCAACCATGTAGTATAGTATGGTCTTCAGGGTCATACATGATGTAAAAAAATATGTAGCATTCCATTTAAAAAAATGAAGGTCACCTCTATTTTAAGAAAAATATTACAAATGAAAAAAATGTAGATACGCTATCATATTGCTAGTAAAATATACTATAACTTCCTCATCTTCGGTTTTTTTCTAATGTTTACCGTTTACGAAAAAAACGCTGGTCCAAATTATCGCGAACACCCTGTATAGTATACTATCTTATTTTGGATAAAGTATGTATAATCATTATGCTTTGCTTTTACAAAGCTTGTTGGTTGGTACTGTTATGTCTTATTGAGTTATATCACAAACTGTTTGGTAATTCAAAATGGACAATCTGTTCCATAACTGTCTCTAATACTTTATAACCGGATGCTATAATTGTTGATTGGTATTGTTTTTTTCTATTGAAAGCTTAAGTAGAACTTCATTGAGTTATATCACACACTGTTAGACAATTCGGGGGCGCGCAGTGGTTCAGTGGTTAGAGCGCGCGACTGCGGACTCCATGGTCGAGGGTTCGATCACGATGCCACACAGTGGTGCGAAATGGCCAAAAAGCGGTCAAAAATCCGTAAAACTGAAACTATTCAACGAATTTGTTTAAAATTTTGTGGACAGGTTGCCACAGGTACAACGCTCAAATGGCAAAAAAAATTTTCAAAAAATGATTAAACATCAAGTAATATGGACTAATTGGAAATCTGTTTTCAGCTCATTTTTTATCAATGGAAGCAAATCTTAAAAGTGTTAAGCAGCTTCGGTCTGGCACTAATCGTTTTGGCAAGATATAATATTGAACTAACTTTGTGTAAAAAATCTCGGGCAACTTCGAACAACCTTGGCCGCAATTTAAGTTTAAATATCAACTTTTAGAATTTCCAAGAATGAATCGCGCGGAGCTCACGATTATTTGGGGTGTAATGTGAAAATTTTTAAGGAATATTTTTAAATAATAAAGAAAAATGTGAAATGTATATGATTTATTAATCCTTCTTGTATAAAAAATGTTAATAACCATTTTTTTAGATTACATAAATTATTTTTATACAGGTCACTATATATTGTCAGAAAAATGCCTATTGAATTTTTGTGACAGTAGTCGCAAATTGAACGAGAACTTTGTTTATTTAACAAAAAATTGTAATAACGATTTTAAAGAAAGGAGGAATAAATATTCTTTTAATTATGAATTTCACAAATTTCTTTATTATTTATGATATGCCCCTTAAAAATTTCACCTAAAACATGAATTTTTACTCCCTGAAAGTGATACATTCAAGAATCCAGTTATTCTGGATTTCCAAGTATTGTTAGAGAAGATTGCGGGGAAATCCCAGTGATGGTTCTACGGTATGAGTATGATGAGTATCGTGGTTTTTCCCACAATTAGTTGTACCACCCCTGTTTTCTGCCACTTTTCAATGCTTATATTCCGAAACATTTTAGAAGGCCTAAACCAGCGCTCGGAATTTTTTCATCGCAGCGGCCCAGAATCGAAGACTGCGCCTCCCGCGCGTCTCGCTCCCCGTACCGGCCCTAGTTCGGAGATCCTCAGGCGCGTTCCGTACTCGCTATTGGTGGCGCCTAGAAGAACTAGCGCTGGTACGGGGAGCGGGACGCGCGGCCGGGGCGAGGAGGCGTGGCCTTCGAGTCTGTGCCGCCGCGATGAAAAAATTCCGAGCGCTGGCCTAAACAGTTTTACCGTTTTCGAAAAAAAATAAATTAAAAAAAAAATTTTAATTTAATTATTAAGAATTAAAAAAAAAGAACACAATTCAGTTTAACTAACTGTACTAACTAATAAATCCTTAAAAATTTTACCCTAAACCTCAAATAATCGTAATTTCTGCGCGATTCATTCTTGGAAATTCTAAAAGTTTATATTTAAACTTAAATAGCGGCCAAGGTTGCCCGAAGTTGCCCCGGGTTTTTTTACACAAAGTTATTTCAATATAGCACCTTACCAATACAAGTAGTGCCATACCGAAGCTCCTTAACACTTTTAAGATTTGCTTCCATAAATAAACAATGAGCGTAACGCAAAGAGGCTTCCGATTAATCCATATTAGTTAATGTTAATAAACAAATTTTTATAATTTGTTTCTATATTCGTTATTTGAATTGTTATTTCAATAATTTGTTGTTAAAATAATTGTAAACAAATTTTTATAATTTGTTTCTATATTCGTTATTTGAATTGTTATTTCAATAATTTGTTGTTAAAATAATTTTTTAAACAAATAAATTTGTATAATTTGTTTCTGTATTCATTATTTGAATTATTATTTCAATAATAATTTATTGTTAAGATAATTGTTTAAATAAATAAATTTTTACAATCTATGGAAATGTGTTTCGATATTTATTGTTTAAATACGTGTACATTGTTGAAACAATTATTTAAATGAATAAATTTTTGTATTTCTTATATGTCAGCCAGTCCGTTGCGGCAATTTTTGAAAATATGTCGGTAACCGAAGGCAAATGTCGGTATATTTATAGAGAATAGTTATTCAAAATGTTGATTTCTGCAACGTACTAAAAAAATCGTTGAAATCGATGAGATAAGATGGTAGGGATATCGGTAATTACCGAAGAAACGAAATTGATATGAAGGAATATTGGGAAAAGGAAATTAAAAAACTATTGTAATGTGTGCGTGTGTGTTTTAATTTTTCATTTATTTAAATTAAGTCGTATACACAATATGTCATCAATAATATATAATAATAATATGTTCTATAGTTATTTAAAATAAATTTTAAACCTGAGAACAATCGTTCCACGCTTACTTGTATGGCAGGGACTCGCAAAATTACTTTCGACAATTCATATAGCTGGGGTGCTATATTTTTTTTGCTGTGCAAATAAGATAATACATTTATTGACTTGGTTGCACGTGGTTCTTTTAGGTACTCCTCCATTTCCGCGTTAATGGTTTTAAATAAATTGATTTCAGGCCTGCATTGTGTACGTTTAGCTTCTGCACATTTTAATAATTTTTCGAATTCATCCTCCTGTACATCAGTTTCTTCTACAGTTTCTTCTACAGTCTTCTACTTACATTGTAAATAACGAAAAATAACTACTTACATAATAAATATATAAGACCGAACTGACCGAACACAATACAGAATACAGAATGATAGAACCGAAATCCGGAACCGAAATCCGGAACCGAAATCCAGAACCGAAATCCAGAACCGAAAAATAACAGTTACAGAACCGAAATAATATCGGTTCTCCAGGACCGTAACCGTAACCGATATAAGCCAGAACCGATATTCTCGTAACAGTTATAACATCATTTCGGTTCTTCATAACTGTTTCGAGAACCGGAACCGATATCATAACAGTTTTCAGTCTCTGTGTTAAACAACTTTATTGAAAAATTATTTGTGTCAGTTAATAGTTTGAAGCATGCATAATAACCCCTATAAATTTCAGAGCAGTAAGTATTCAATTATAGACGTAATAATTAAATAACTATGGCGCTGAAAACTGATGAATTCCCAAGAGTGAAAAATAGGTTACTTGCCATGCCTATATCTCCGTAAAAAAATTTGTTTTTAAAAATCGGACTTTGGCACATTATACATTTACTATTTGGTAATACAAAAATAATGTTTTTTTTAAAAAATCGAAAATTTATAAAATCGATTTTTGGCCGCCTCGGCATGGCTCCACTGTGCGCCGCACACTGGTAAACGTGCTCGATCTAGCTGTTTGGTAAAAAAGCAACTTGCCCAAATCGATGTTTATTGAATGTATATTGCTTCCTAAATGTCCATGACATCCGAAAACGTTTAAATTAATGAGATTTATTGAAAATTGTGATTAGAACAAGCATTTAAAAATCAACATTTTATAAATCCTATTTGCCACCGTAAAAATTACTTCTTTTCTTATTGATACCCTGGAGAATCTATTTAATATTATGTGTCCATTTTTATTGCAAATCAATAGTATTTGTCTGTATTTAGAGTATATCTCTTGTACTATGATTTAATATTTATAATTTATTAAAATAACAATGCTCAATCAACTAAATAGAATCTTCAAAGTTTTTAAGCTTTGGTGAAGGATATCTTTCGAGTCCCCCATGGGCCCTCATTGTATCAAAGTGCATTATTATCAGCGTTCATATCTCTATGAAATCGTGCAAGAATCACATTCTGTTCGGTCCTGGTACACAAGTTATTATTGTTTAAAGCGTATGTGTCGTCTGAATTGTGGCCGAACCTCTGGCATTTTGATGATGCAGTCGAACAATTAATATTGAAAGATGTTGAAGAAAGAAGTAATGACAATAATGATTTGTCAATATAAAAATTAAATAATACAAATATAATAAAAATTATATTTTTGTTTTTTATAATTAATATTATGTAAAATAATAAAATGTTTTTAATTATATTTATAAAATCCATTACTTCAAAAATTATTGATTATTGTGTTTATTTAAAACCTGAACCTGATTTATCAGATACTTTCGATAATCTGAGAAAAAAATGTTTTAAACAAAACTTAATCAATATTCAGCAGTCTACAAATTTCAATCGAAAAAATTAAAAAAGAAATTTTTGATGCATAAATAATTAAAATCACCTTGAATTTTTAAAAGTCAATATGTATTTTTGACTTCATAATATTGTAGTTGATATCAAAACAAATCCAACGACCTAAATTACTATACCTTTAAACTTTCAAATAGTAGTAAAATATTTATGATCAGCTAGATCGAGCGCGTGGACCAGTGTGCGCCGCGCCGAACAGTGGGGTATTTCGCTGAAAAACTGGAATAGAATATTGTAGCGTTATTTATGGGCTCAGGGTCATAAATAAGTAGGTCATTGGATTCGTCTTGACGCCAGCTATAAGATTATGAAATAAAAAATGTATTTTAACATTTAACATATCAAAACACTTCTTATTTTTTGTCGAAAAAAAATTTTTTTCGAAATTTGAAATATGAAATTTTGTACATGTCTAAATACTGTTTAACTTTTATTTCAAACATTTTGTCGTCAGATTATCCGAACTCTTGAAAAGTAGTGATAACTGAATGCTTTGATTACGATGTACTGAATTGTACTGACAAGGGAACATATTCAGATGCGAAAATCGGATTTTGATGAAACTTTGGGAGCTTATAGTACTTTGAAAAATATTTCACACGTATTTTTTTTTATCGTCAACCATCCACTCTGAAGGAGTGAAAACAGCCCTCAAAGTTGGGGGTCAAAACCATATTTTTTGAGATATCTCGGAAACCAGAAGTCCAAAAAATTTGAATTTTTTTTGCAGTTTCTCTTATTTATTGTTAGTTCATTTTAATGTAAACTTGGGTGTGTGATCTTTGATCCAAAATAGGGGATACATGTTTCAGGATTTTCTTTTTTTTTGCCATTTAACAATAATTATGCATAATGGAAGATAGTCTTGCACCTGGCGTGTAAAGGAATTCTGGCTTGTTTTATCGAAATATAAGCATTTAGTATGAACATATATAGTATTTTAAACAATACCACTGGATTATATGTCGTTTGTTATTTTGTCAGTAGCTAAAGAAGGTGGCGCAGGTAGCAGCGTGACGCGGTGCTAATTACCGCGGCGGAGTAAGGCTACCGACTTGTATGTATAGCCAATTCGTCTGCGATTTTCTGCTGTAGTTGGGTGTTTCCTTGTCATTATTGCTGTGATATGTTTCGATCAAAATGTTTATAATGTTCATCGGATTGATCTTCATGTTTGTAAAAACGAATCTAAAAATAAACAATCAAGAAAAGTAAAAATAATGTAATTATCGGATGTTTACCTTGATTATCGCCAGAAATTATTTGTTATGTGGCACTGTTTTACAAATCCGAAAGCAGTAGCCTTAACTTCTTAATATGCACGTTAATTTGATAACGAAATCCTACACAACTCAAACCGTAATGCAGAAAAACTGTAACACACAAAGCAATGTGCCCATATTTATATGTACATTCTTAAGACTACTTTACATTTCCTCCTCTTTCGACCTAATAATCAATAGAAACTTTTGAAAATATTCGTTTCCTTCTCAAATGCTATAAATAACCAAGGTAAAACTGCAGTGTGCAGCATTTTGCCACCAGCTCTTATTAGAACTACCATATACAACGAGGGGAAACTCCAGTTTCGATTATTTGAAGGATCCACAGTGTATTTGAAAAGGCTCCAGTTATATTTTGACCGAAAGCCCAACGACAGCAGAAAATCGCAGACGAATTGGCTATACATACAAGTCGGTAGCCTTACTCCGCCGCGGTAATTAGCACCGCGTCACGCTGCTACCTGCGCCACCTTCTTTAGCTACTGACAAAATAACAAACGACATATAATCCAGTGGTATTGTTTAAAATACTATATATGTTCATACTAAATGCTTATATTTCGATAAAACAAGCCAGAATTCCTTTACACGCCAGGTGCAAGACTATCTTCCATTATGCATAATTATTGTTAAATGGCAAAAAAAAAGAAAATCCTGAAACATGTATCCCCTATTTTGGATCAAAGATCACACACCCAAGTTTACATTAAAATGAACTAACAATAAATACGAGAAACTGCAAAAAAAAATCAAATTTTTAATATATTGTTTAAACAAAAAACTTTTGTTAAAATTTTTTTACGCGACTACATTCCCCATTGAAAAATACATAATTTAAAAAAAATTCAAATTTTTTGGACCTCTGGTTTCCGAGATATCTCAAAAAATATGGTTTTGACCCCTAATTTTTAAGGGCTGTTTTCACCCCTTCAGAGTGGATGGTTGCCGATAAAAAAAATACGTGTCAAATATTTTTCAAAGTACTATAAGCTCCCAAAGTTTCATCAAAATCCGATTTTCGCATCTGAATATGTTCCCTTGTGAGTTGAGATAGGTGTACAAACTCTTCACAGATTTCATTCTGTTATCATCTAAATTAGTGTTGTTATTAATATTCCAACATTATCAATTATTCTGTAAGTTTTTTTTCGATTTTGAAACTTTATTGATGATTTTGGTAAACCATTCCGCTGTATTCCGCACTCTTTCTTGTACTATTACATTTGATACAGGTTTACGATCATAGTCCAAAAAGAATTGGTTCCTAATCGTTCTGAATTGGAGAGTTATAACTAATTTAAGTAGAAATGAGCGTCGAAAGTGGCGACTTTCGTTTCAAAATCGAAAAAAAACTTACAGAATGATTGGTAATGTTCAAATATTAATAACAACACTAATTTAGATGATAACAGAACCAAATCTGTGAAGAGTTTGTACACCTATCTCAACTCGGTACATCGTAATCAAAGCATTCAGTTATCACTACTTTTCAAGAGTTCGGATAAGCTGACGACAAAATGTTTGAAATAAAAATTGAACAGTATTTAGACATGTACAAAATTATATATTTAAAATTTCGACAAAAAATAAGATGTGTTTTGATTTTTTAAATATTAAAGTACATTTTTTATTTCATAAAAAAGTATAAAATAAATTTTTAGAAAACACCACGTTCAAAAAACGGACTAAAAAATATAAAATAATTTTTTCTAGCCCTATACAGATTCCTAATCCCGTACAGATAGTCCTGAAAATTTGTGATTGTGAATTTTTAATAGCTATGAAAATACTTGTAAGATTTAAAACGAAAAACGTGGAGCGCATGCAATAGATAATTGATGCATGAACACCTAAATCACTAACAACTTTATTGCACTGCAAATGATATGAAGTGTTGTACGAGATTTCTCAGCGGCAGCTATTCTCTACACTCCTTACTATGTATTATCTTGCGCCCCACGTTTTTCTTTTTAAATCTTACAAGTATTTTCATAGCTATTAAAAATTCACAATCACAAATTTTCAGGGGTTAGGAATCTGTATGGGATTAGAAAAAATTATTTTATACTTTTTAGTCCGTTTTTTAAACGTGGCATTTTTTAAAATTTTATTTTATACTTTTTAGTCCATTTTAAAAACGTGGTATTTTTAAAAAATTTATTTTTATTTAAATAATTATTTTCTGCTTTTTAAGTCTTGTATGTGTGAAATTTTACAATCAATTTTGAACATTTTGATGAGATTATAACAGAGACATGTAGTAAATTTCAGACGGTATTGCGACGCGTCATATCGAAAACGAACGCCGTGGTAAAATTTCAAAGAAAAAGGTTCGACGGAGAATTTCGGTGTAACTGTCCTGAACAGCTCAATATCTCGAAAACTATGCCATCGATTTTAAAGTTCTTAGTCTTAAATTGCATGGAACTGAAGGGCCTTTCTGACTACATAAACGTGAAGTGGCCTCCCTTCCCCTTTAACGGGGGAGGGGAGGTACCTTTGTAATTTTAAATGGAACCCCCTATAAAATGTTACATATTTAGATTCTACCGGAAAAAACAAGTCAATTTTGTCTGAAACATTTTTTTGTCAGATACTCCCATGATGAGATATAACAGTTTGAAGTTTCGAGTTGTAGGTACTTGAAGCTCTTGGAAATAGCGTTATGGAATTATACGCGCTTGAGTCCTTTGCTTATTCATGAAGAAACACAAACAATAATATTTACAATTCTTGAGTTTGACTCACTTATCTATGTATGAAAACGTTTTCAGTTTAGAGCTGTTATTTAAGCAGTAACATTGTGATTATGGCTACTTTTGACACAGAAGTGAATATGTTATTAACGTTAGGTGAATGCCAAAAAAATTATCGGCGTGCAGCAGTGATGTTTTTTGAACGTTATGGTATCAAAAAATGTCATGCAACATTTCATAATTTAGAAAAGCGGCTTCGCGAGCACGGTGAATTGTGTAAAAAACTCGCAATAAACCTAAAGCTGTCACTAATGAAAATAATAGTGCCAGTATTCTTGCTGCAATTACATTAAATCCTCATATTAGTCAACGTACACTTGCACAAACATCACATATTAGTCGTTCATCAATTCAACGAATTTTGAAACGGCGAAAGTATCATCCATATCACATGGTTTTATCACAAGAGCTTTCGATAGCAGATTACGATCACCGCGTAAGATTTTGTGAGTGGCTGCAGGGTGTTGTGGAAAATGACTTTTTGTGCAAAATACTTTTTTCCGATGAGGCCACTTTTATGAATTCAGGGCATGTAAATAGACATAATCTGCATTATTGGGCCGTGGAAAACCCAAATTGGATGCGATGTGTTCCCTTTCAACATCGATGGTCTTTAAATGTTTGGTGTAGCCTAATAGGAGATTTTGTGATTGGACCTTATTTTTTTCAAGAAACTGTAACATCTGCAAGTTATTGTGATTTCTTAAAAAATCATTTGCCTGCGCTTTTGGAAGATGTGCCACTGCACGTTAGAAGAGAAATGTGGTTCCAACAAGACGGCGCTCCTCCACATTTTGCAATCATCACCAGGCAATTTTTGAACGAAAAATTTGGGAACAAATGGATAGGTCGTGGGGGACCTCGTCAATGGCCTCCTTGATCCCTCGATCTAACACCATTAGATTTTTTCTTATGGGGATATGTAAAGGACAAAGTTATGTTTGAACCACCGACGACAAAAGAGGATATGAAACAAAGAATACGTGACGCTTACGCTTCAGTGACTCCCGAAATGTTAAAAAATGTTAGAACAACTTTGATGTTTCGAGTAAATAAATGTTTACAAGCCCGTGGTGGACATTTTGAACATTTAATTTAAAGTACATTTTATTTTTTCACGAATAAGCAAAGGACTCAAGCGCGTATGTACAATTCCATAACGCTATTTCCGAGCGCTTCAAGTACCTACAACTCGAAACTTCAAACTGTTATATCTCATCATGGAAGTATCTGACAAAAAAATGTTCCAGACAAAATTGACTCGTTTTTTCCGGTAGAATCTAAATATGTAACATTTTAAAGGGGGTTCCATTTAAAATTACAAAGGTACCTCCCCTCCCCCGTTAAAGGGGAAGGGAGGCCACTTCACGTTTATGTAGTCAGAAAGGCCCTTCAGTTCCATGCAATTTAAGACTAAGAACTTTAAAATCGATGGCATAGTTTTCGAGATATTGAGCTGTTCAGAGTTATGTGGGCCACCCTGTATATCTGTGGTTGCAAGGAAAAACGCCGCATGTCACAATTTCAAGAAAGAGTTTATGCATTAATTGAGCTATATAGTATAGGATTTATGTATTTACCAGAAGAAAAGTCATGAAAACAGATTCGAAAGGCACAAAAAGATAATGCAATTTAACCGATATCCTATGTCAAAGCATTAATGATCAAAACTTCAAACGACAATATCTCGAAAGTGAAAATATGTGACATGCGGCGTTCTTCCTGACAACCACAGATATTGAAAGTATGAAATATTTATACATAATATGAAGGATAAATACAGAGTTTGGTAAATGTTTACTTTAGGGGAGGCATCCCCGATGACCTTGGCCTTGACATATGCTGTCAAGGACAACATTCTGAACGACTTTTCTCTATACATTATCAATTATAAAAAAGTTATACTGTTTTAAAGGGTGTACGAATACTTTTGTCCCTCACTGTATGTAGACATACGTCAATGTACGCCCAGCGTACGACACTGTCGTAAGGCAGGCGCCATGATGAATGTCTAGGTTTAATGTTATAATGTTGGTATGTTATTTGACACAATTAAAGTTTGTATTGTTTATTTTGTATGGAATACTCCAAAGCATGGTAAAATGCATAATGTGACGGAACAATTTTTACAGAAATATCTGGTTTCCTTCCATCGACCTATATTTTTTTGCAAACTACACATTCTATTGGTGGATGAGATATTTTTCTATGGATTGTACTGTTGTATATTAGATCTTCTACATCGATTACAATTATGTATCCCTCTGTATTCCATACAAAATAAACAATAAAAACTCTAATTGTGTAAAATATGGTGTATTTCATATTTATCATCTTTAAAGCACCTTTCACCAACGATGACATGTCTTAAAAATTGATTACATGTGTCATGTTTTCAAATAAATTACTTCATGTAAATAATAAAGATGCACGAAATATCTCGTCCATAGCATTGTACGACGAAATCGTGGTGACGAGATATCTCGTCCATAGCATCTTTTCTTCGACATCGTGGAAACGAAATACATACATATCTCGTTTACCATTATCTTCTGATCATTCTTTTGCAGCTATAAACGTTCTGCAATCAACATTTCTCTGTAAAAGGGGTCACTCAACATTCTCGTAATGATGCAAAATTTGGTATATCGAAAACCTGGTATATCAAATCCTATTTGAGTAGATTTTTCTATGAGCTACGAGATGCAACACGGAAATATACGTAGTTACTTAACACTAACTGTACCGGGTACAAAATGTGTCGGATATACAGGGTGTTTCGTTTATCTGATAACGGAAATATCTTGTGACGCACTAAAGTTACGAACAAAATTTGTTTACAAAAATTGATCGGTATGAAGGGTACAATTATATAGTCTAATTTTTTTAGGACTAGAATGGTGGGGAGGAGTGATTGCCAAGTCAAATTAAGTTTTTTAAATGGAATGTCCTATTTTTTATACCATAGATCGATAGAATATGTCCTAAACCTAATATAAAACGAGATATTATGGTAACAATTTTCTTTCTTCTTTGGATAATATCTCGTTAACTATTAAGTTTAGGGCATATGAAGGTCAACACTATTATACTCCGAATTTGATACTCCATCGATCTGTGGTATAAAAAATAGGACGTTCCATTTAAAAAAATTAATTTGACTTTGAAATCCCCCTTCCCCACCATTCTAGTCCTCAAAAAAATTAGACTATATGACTGTACCCTTCATACCAAACAATTTTTGTAAACAAATTTTTTGTCGTAACTTCAGTGCGTCACAAGATATTTCCGTTATCAGATGAACGAAATGCCCTGTATATTGTTTTACAACAATTACAAGATTTAATTTATTTAGATGTTTCACAACTTTTATAATAATCCGTGCAGATCTTTATGATTTCAATAATTAAAAAATAAAGAATGTGAAAGGGTTCATTTACCGGTCGTGGTACAGTTAGTGTTAAAAAGGTGGTAAAAAGACATCGATGACCTTAAAAACCAGGAGAAAAACATTTTAAAAAACAACCCAAGTGGTTTACTGACCAGTTGATACCACTCAAATTACACATACAAGTATTTTTACTTTCTCAAAATTCAAGAAGATATTTTCAGGGTCACATGTAAGTGAGACATTCTTCATAGACACATTAGTTCCTTTACAGATATTTTTCCGTAAATATTCGCAGGTTCGATTGGTTTCGGAGTGGCTGACATTCGATTTAATTACGGCACTATAAAGGAAGTATGCTTTTAATGAAATGCTTTTGCAACGCTTGTCAATGCTAAACGCTATGGCTCCCGAATTTTTGGCTGTATGTACGCGTACACGTGGACAACAGCGCTCCCTAAAATAATTCATATCTAACTATTAATATCTTGGAAACAAGTCCACAACTCGCAAAGTGGACCCTAGTAGCACAAAAATATTTTATAAATATTTTTTAAGCCACACTTTTTCATATGAGAAAAATATTTCTTCCTAACTTATATAAAAAAGAATATTTGGTACTCAATGTAAAATAAATATTGTATGTATATTTGAATATTGAAAACAGATTGAACCTCTTTTTGATATTATATGAATGTGTGTACAATATCTTGTGCTGCTAGGGGAGAAACTTTCCGATTCAAAGGCTATAGCCGGGTTTGATAGTGAAATTCGCCCCCGGCGGGATTTTAATCGTGCTTGGACCATTCGATAGCCTACCCAAAAAAACCCCTCTCTGCCAAGTTTCAGCCCCCTATCTCATCTGTAAGGGTAGTTATTGAGAAAAAACGAAAAATCAGTTTTTGGCTCATTTTCCCTATTTATTGACAATTAAAAATTCTGAAAAAAATCTGGCACATTTCGGATACCGAGCCACATATTAGGTATCATTTCCAGATTTTTCTGCTGCAAGCTCTGCTTGTGAAAAATGAAAAACACGAAAAAAATCGAAAAAATGCAGGTTTTATATAGAAATCTAAAAGGTGCTACTCCAGATTTAATTTAACAATGAGGTATTACCGTAAGTATTATGCTCAATTTTTTTCAGATTTTTGTGAGTGGTGCGTCATAGTTAAAAAAAATAAAAACCGCTTTTTTCGGCGTTTTTCCTAAGTTATACTTATATTTCCTGAATCATAAAAATATATTATGTGATATTAAACGTTCCTACGTTCAGAAAAACATCCCCCAGACTTTAAAACTTGCCTAATACGAAATACGAAAATAATACTATGTATATATATTTGAATATTTCGAAGAGAATTTCAACAGCGCCGGTTGGTGCAGTGGCTATGGTCTCCGTCTGCGGAACCGCTGAAGACTTTTTGGACCGGGTACGAGTCCCGATCAGGTCAATTTTTTTTTCTAAGTTTTTTAAGATTATTTTTCTAAGATTATTGTTGAATCATTGTAAAAAAACTTATTTGAACTATATTTAGACTATCTTAAAATATTTTTTCGGAAAAATATTCTTGGAGTACTATCGGCCTCTAGTCATTTACGGACTGTATTACAGCTCTACTTTACATTTTTTACGTGGATTTGTGCATCGACTTGATTTTTTTATCTTTACTGGCCGAAAGTACTCCAAGAATATTTTTCCGAAAAAATATTTTAAGATAGTCTAAATATAGTTCAAATAAGTTTTTTTACAATGATTCAACAATAATCTTAGAAAAAGAATCTTAAAAAACTTAGAAAAAAAAATTGACCTGATCGGGACTCGTACCCGGTCCAAAAAGTCTTCAGCGGTTCCGCAGACGGAGACCATAGCCACTGCACCAACCGGCGCTGTTGAAATTCTCTTCGAAATATTCGAATATATATACATAGTATTATTTTCGTATTTCGTATTAGGCAAGTTTTAAAGTCTGGGGGATGTTTTTCTGAACGTAGGAACGTTTAATATCACATAATATATTTTTATGATTCAGGAAATATAAGTATAACTTAGGAAAAACGCCGAAAAAAGCGGTTTTTATTTTTTTTAACTATGACGCACCACTCACAAAAATCTGAAAAAAATTGAGCATAATACTTACGGTAATACCTCATTGCTAAATTAAATCTGGAGTAGCACCTTTTAGATTTCTATATAAAACCTGCATTTTTTCGATTTTTTTCGTGTTTTTCATTTTTCACAAGCAGAGCTTGCAGCAGAAAAATCTGGAAATGATACCTAATATGTGGCTCGGTATCCGAAATGTGCCAGATTTTTTTCAGAATTTTTAATTGTCAATAAATAGGGAAAATGAGCCAAAAACTGATTTTTCGTTTTTTCTCAATAACTACCCTTACAGATGAGATAGGGGGCTGAAACTTGGCAGAGAGGGGTTTTTTTGGGTAGGCTATCGAATGGTCCAAGCACGATTAAAATCCCGCCGGGGGCGAATTTCACTATCAAACCCGGCTATAGCCTTTGCTGGATGAATATGCATGTTTCGTGTAGTCCCATTCATCTGGTACACCTTGTATAACATCAGAATACGATCGCAGAACATTTTGTGTATATCTCGATCGATACCGGTTGCTTTCTATTTTGACTTGCGTTTTCGACAATTGATAAACATAAAAACGATCAATTGCACTTTTATAAAAGAAATTTACAGTTAAATACTTTCTATCATCTTTCCTATGCTTCACCAGATTCGACTGTTATATGTCAATTTTAGAATAGAAGAAAATTTAATATAATTAACAAATAAATACAATATTGCGCTGCAGCATCTGGTTGTTAATTATGTTGTTATTAATAGCTCAAAACTGGGTGACAATGCAATATTTAAAAAAAAATATTGAAAAACAAATTTTAAAAAAACTGTGCATCTAGGAGAAAAAAAATTTTATATTAACCGTCACACCTCGCCGCGCGATGGTCGGTAGTACGTGATCGCGTTCAGCGACCCCACTCCGCGTGCCAGTGCTCCCTACTCCACTACGTGTTCCCATTTCGACTCATCCCAACTCCATTGGCCCACTTCGCACAAGTGTTTCGATTGAACCCACCGTTTTTCGCGCATGCGCGGCAATTTCAGCCTCAGTAACGTAACCATTTCGATGAAATCGGGTAGCTTGAGCACCCCGCAGACTTTTAAAAAATTGGTATGATTTGATTTTGAAAAGTGAATGTATAACATGTGTATTTCTGTATATTTTGTATCTCGCAGAACACGTCCTGGAGTCTTTTTGTCTGGAACAGATTGTTTCGGTACATTCCTGTCAATATAACTGCCTCAAGGCGTCAGGGTCCTGGCCGCTCTGCTGCGTCATTGTAGATACGTTACTGTCCTGGCCGCGCATGCGCGAAAAACGGTGGGTTTAATCGGAACACTGCTTCGCACCGAAGGAGCTCAGTGTGGTTGTGATGTTCCGTTCATTCAGTTCGATTTTGGACAATTTCGGACTCCATCAAGAGACGTCATCTCTCGGAGTCATCCCCTCATTCTATTTCGCGTATTTCCATATCTTGCGTTTCTATATCATACTATTTCATACCAGTATTACTATATCTTGCGTTTCTAAATCATACTATTTCATACCAGTATTACTATATCTTGCGTTCCATTTAAAAAAGACTAAAAAGTAGAAAATAAAAAAATATATTAAAAGAACTTTCTAAAAACCATGCTTATATTAAAATGCACTAAAAAGGAGAAAATAATTTTTTTAGACATTAGTGACTATAAATAAAAGCGTGGAGCGCCCACGAAGATTACGTCAATGTAGTTTAGCGCTCCAAACTTTTATTTATAGTCACTAATGTCTAAAAAAATTATTTGTGGTTTTTAAAAAGCTTTTCTAATATATTTTTTATATATGTATGAATGCATATGTATATGTATAATCTATCAGTAAGTTGGAATGGAATTGGAATTATTTGTTCGAGTTATTGTTTTTGCTTCAATTTCAATTTTTATCGTGATTCTAATTGCAATTGTAATTTTAATTGTTATTATTTTTATTGTGATTTGATTTGCAATTGTTATTTTTATTACACTTTTTCTGTCAATTCCACACGCGTTTTTCTAACAAAGCCATTTATTGGTCTAACTTTAAACTCACTTATGTCGAAATCTATTTCAACTCTTCCCTTCTATTAATATAATTAACGTTTACACACCTTTAAGACTTGTTAGGGACGTCTTAAAGACCTTCCGAATGTCCAACGAACGTCCCCTGAACGTCTTTTAGACGTCAAACAGACGTCTGAGAGACGTCTTTAATACGAACCGTTTTCTAAGACAAGACGTTCAGGAGACGTTCGTAGGATATTCGAGACATATTAAAGACGTCTAAACGCCCGACTGCAAAAGTCTTGAAGACGTCTTTAAGAGGACTTTGTGCTATCTGTGTGCACAGAGACCGTTTCCTAACCTACAATACAGCCTAGCTCAGCTAGGTGACTCAGAGTCACCACTAAAAATTGCTGTAGCGTTCTTTAAGATATAATTTACATTATTAAATATGTTGGTATCTAATCAATTACTAAACATTTAAGTCTTGTATGATTAAAATAGCTCCGAGTGCAAAGGGTTAAGTTTGTCATTGTCCTAAGGGCAAAGTTCATTAGGGGAAAAGTAGAGCTCTCTAGAGTCAGCCCAACAGTTTTCCGCAAATATCTCGCAGACCAAAGTCGTCCGGCGGTAACATGTATGTATAAGAAAATGTTCATTGAAATCAAGGTCATTGAAATCGGTAAGGAATCTGTTACTGCACATAATTATCCAACTAGCCGGATACAAAGTGAAATATGACAGACATTCGATTAGACACTAGGTACTATATTTATGTAATTAATTCATACTCGAAAATGTACCGATATTTATGTCCATAAATTGTACGTATCAGAAGTATAGACACTCCCTATTGTTTTAACTAAAACGTACCCTCCGACGAATCTTCAATTCATTTTTTTTCATCGTATGTTTAGAATACTTTGAAAAATTATGATTGCTACTAAAACTATTCATAAATGGCACTGCAGGGAAGAATTTTTAGCGAACATATGAAGAAGGGCCGTATCAGAAGTTTAGACGCACTTCATAAAAGTGTATTCAATTTACAAACAGGAGAAAATATATGTATATCTTTGTTTTCCCACGTGTTTCTGGATTCTGTTTCGCCAGAAAATTTCGAACAACATGATCCGATCGCTTTAAGTCCTCGCTATTTCTTTTTTACTTTTTCGTACGGAGGAAAGTGCCATTATTTAGCCTTTTTCGAAATCCGTCAACTTATTTAACTTTCCTACTGTCGCGGAACCAAATAATAGTGCACAGTATTAGTTAAAAACACTCGTATGTGATAGCAATAACAATAACAGTACTAATAATTATAACAATAACAGTAAATAATGAATTATTTCTTGATGGTTAGTATTTTATTTACTCCTCTTCCGTTTTCGTTTTTAAACAAACTGATTTCTCAAAAATTATCAAAAATTGATTTCTAACTTTTGTTTAAATGACCGAGACCAATTATGTTACGTTTTTAACAATACCCTGAAGTTTATGAAAAACAAGTAAAATGAGTTAAAAGTTATTAAGTATAAGTAGATATTTATATTTAAGTATCGTCGTTATTCGCTCATCGCTTTAATTTCATAATATTTGTGTCTGTTCAAACTCCTCATACACAGCTACAGTTGCATGTAAAATTATAAAAAAATTTGCTTATATAGCTCTTTATACATTGTATCGGTAAAAAATATTAAACATTTTTTTTGAATATGTTTAATAATTATTTTCGAGTTTCTTAGTTGACCAGCGTATTAACTCGATTTTGAATTAAAAAAGTAAGTTTCCAATGCGTAATTTAATATGTTCTCCTCATAACGCCCGAACGAGACTAGGATAAATCTTTTTCTTAAAGTATCCTTAAAGTTATGAAACAAACCCCGTTTGCCGATTTTTGCCCATTAAAAAGATATTAATAATATAATACTGTATGTATTTTCATGTAGACAGTTAAGTGCGAATACCCAGAATCAAGAAAGGCTATTTATGTGAATCTGTTGTAAAAAAATTAGCTTGAATTAAGTTTATTTTATGTGTTAATAACATTTTAAAGTTAATAACAAATTGTTATTAACAAATAAATATATTAACTAGAGGGCTATTGTTGCTCGCTCGCTTCGCTCGCTCGCGAGTAGGGTTGTTTTTGCTCGCTCGCTTCGCGAGCTCGCGAGTAGGACTGCTCTTGCGAGAGGGTTAGTGATACGCATGGCTAGTAGGGCCTACTGCTATTAATGTTTTTTATTTGGTGTGTGACTCTCCAAGAGTCACACAAAGAACTTCCCGATTCGTTACTCCTTCGCCAACATCGCTAACATCGTTTTTTTTGTACTTTCATCGATATTCTCCCAAAATGTATTCTTGGGAATAGAGATGATAAATTCACTCTTGCATTGGAATAACTTTCGATTATTCCAAGCGGTAAGATTAGCATCAGTTAAAAAAAAAAAATTTGTTTAATCTAAAAAAAAAATTAAGAAAAATATTTTTTATGTAATTGCGTTTGGTTCTTTGGTGGAAAATTTTCGTCCTCCCTTATAAATTGCATTGTAGAATCAACTCTTTTCGAAAAAAAAGTAAAAATCTAAAAAATTACTTGACCAATATGGACCAAAATCTAATCAGTTCTAAGTTACGACGAGGCACTTCGATTGCATCATTCATCATCCTGATCGCGTTGTTACTTTTTCTGAAAACGTTAACGAAAAATTTGATTACATAGAAACGGCCATACGCACACACACGCACACACACACACACACACACACACACACACACACACACACACACACACACACACACACACACACACACACACACACACACACACATACACATACGAACATTTTGATAAAAATAGTCTAAAATGACTCCAATGACCATGAAACGTGAAGATCTGTTAAAAACTCGATTTTCGATTTTCGGGGTAATTACAATAACTTCCCTATAAAATCGGGAAGTTAAAAAAGAAATATACCAGTTAATATGTGCTCGTTGACAGAAGTTGACATATGATGTGCTCATTTTTACATTCGAACTTTACATTTTGTTTTGTTTTTTTTTTTGCAAATATCTTACATATAATGGCAAGCGGTTTTACAATAGATTTGGAAAAATTTGAAATATGTGCTCAAGAAACTGCGGAAATATTTATTAATTTGTACGGATGGTATAGGATGCCCCCTTCTTATGCCCCTACATAAAGTGCTACTACATGGTAGTAATATTATGCGGAAGTTGGTTCTACCTATAGGCTATTTTTCTGAAGAAGCTCAAGATTCTGGAAATAATATATTTAAAGATGCTAGACGCTATAATAGTAGAACTTGTTCTCATAAAAGTAATAATGAAGACGTAATGAATTATCTTCTTATTTCGTCGGATCCTAGTATTAGTGCTAATAGATTACAGAAAGATAATAGGACAGAAAAATTATCAACCGAAGCGAAAACATTAATCAAATGGGTTGATATAAATAATATAACTAACAATGAAAATGATGATGATGTTGTTTCAGAAGATTCAGTTAATAATGACACTATTTCTGATGAATCTTTAGATATTGAAGATTGCTTTGAAAATCTTGAAGAACATAATATTACTATTTAGATAGAAGCAGAATAAAATTGTGTTCACTACATAAAACATAAAATTAAATATTCCCGCATTAATATAAATAAAAAGAAAAGATAAAAATTTAAAACAAAAAAATTAAAAAACACAAAAAACCTGATTTCGAATACAAATTCAAAATCAGCATCCCCAATAACTCATATACAGGGTGGGGCAATAACTATTAGCTCCTCACATATCTTCGAAACTACAAGTTTCACAGAAATATTTGCTGAAACAAAATTGCACAGTACGAAAGGGGCCATCCGGTGGCGATAATAGTTTTTCTGCAGGTGGACGTACTTCGGACATTTGAAGGTCACCTTCATTTTTTTAAATGGAATGAGATATTTTTTAATACATCAATCGATGCGGCGGGACATTCGTTATAAAAAAGTACTAACCTATGTATGTCGAAAAGTTAGTAGTTCAGGAGATATTTCAATTTAAATAACTCTAAAACACCATTACTGTCGTACTGAGACGTTACACAAGTAAGTAAACACTAACGTCTTAGTACGACAGCAATGGTGTTTTAGAGTTATTTAAATTGAAATATCTCCTGAACTACTAACTTTTCGACATACATAGGTTAGTACTTTTTTATAACGAATGTCCCGCCGCATCGATTGATGTATTAAAAAATATCTCATTCCATTTAAAAAAATGAAGGTGACCTTCAAATGTCCGAAGTACATCCACCTGCAGAAAAACTATTATCGCCACCGGATGGCCCCTTTCGTACTGTGCAATTTTGTTTCAGCAAATATTTCTGTGAAACTTGTAGTTTCGAAGATATGTGAGGTGCTAATAGTTATTGCCCCACCCTGTAGGTCAATTTTCAAACAAATCCATTCAGTTTTGATTTTTCGGTCTGCCATATTGAATCGACCATTTTGAATTTGATAATTTTGATTAAAAATTTGAAATCTACGTCCAAAACAACCTAGAGATACCAATTTTCTAAAAATTTACTGCAGAATTCATTGAGTTATCGAATTTTGTCCATTTCAGTCGGATTTCGGCCACTGTGCGCCATATTGGAAAAATGGCGCCTAATAGTAGTTTTTTGACAATACCTCCTTTCCGACTCATTTTACGATAAAAACATTTATATACAAAACTAGAGGGCTATTGTTGCTAGCTCGCTTCGCTCGCTCGCGAGTAGGGTTGTTTTTGCTCGCTCGCTTCGCGAGCTCGCGGGTAGGACTGCTCTTGCGAGAGGGTTAGTGATACGCATGGCTAGTAGGGCCTACTGATATTAATGTTTTTTATTTGGTGTGTGACTCTCCAAGAGTCACACAAAGAACTTCCCGATTCGTTACTCCTTCGCCAACATCGCTAACATCGTTTTTTTTTTGTACTTTCATCGATATTCTCCCAAAATGTATTCTTGGGGGTAGAGATGATAAATTCACTGTTGCATTGGAATAACTTTCGATTATTCCAAGCGGTAACATTAGCATCAGTTAAAAAAAATTAAGAAAAAAAATTTTTTTTATGTAATTGCGTTTGGTTTTTTGGTGGAAAATTTTCGTCCTCCCTTATAAACTGCATTGTAGAATCAACTCTTTTCGAAAAAAAACTAAAAATCTAAAAAACTACTTGACCAAAATGGACCAAAATCTAATCAGCTCTAAGTTACGACGGGGCACATCGATTGCATCATTCATCATCCTGATCGCGTTGTTACTTTTTCTGAAAACGTTAACGAAAAATTTGATACCATACAAACGGACATACGCACACACACACACACACACACACACACACACACACATACAAACATTTTGATAAAAATAGTCTAAAATGACTCCAATGACCATGAAACGTGAAGATCTGCTAAAAAATCGATTTTCGATTTTCGGGGTAATTACAATAACTTCCCTATAAAATCGGGAAGTTAATTAAACTAGAGAAAATTTCCTACAATTTATGTAATAACAATTTTTTTTGTAAACGCAATAGTTTTGGCGTACGAGCGCCGCAAACTATTATTCGTCTACACCAACACCTGTTTTTCGTATATTTACGAAAAATATTTTACTGTGCGTAAAGACAAAATAAATAATTAAATTACACATGGAAACATTTTAAAAAATGTCAATTTCTCGTTCTAAACATGGAGAAATTTTCAAAATGAACATAATTCAATACATGTACAGGTTGTCCTGCTGAAATGAGATCAGCAGCATATCTCAGAAGACGTTGTCGTTATTAAAAAAGTGTTCCTACAAAAGTTGTTTGGTATGATGGGCTACATAATAAAAAATTAAAAAAAAGAATTTTTTGATTTTTGATTTTTTTAGCAAAGCGAAGAAGATTTCACTAAACGGAATTGTGGATTAGGCCTACTGGAGACACCACGATAGAAAATACTCGCCGCTTACTCTACCTCAAGGTGGTAAAATGAAATGAGTTTTTTAGCCAAAATGCATGTTGGTACACTTTGCGGCGCTCGTACGCAAAAACTATTGATTTTACAAAAAAATTGTAGGATTGTAAAAATTGTACATAAATTGTAGGAAATTTTCTCTAGTTTAATTTTCTACATAAATGTTTTTATCGTAATATGAGTCGGAAAGGAGATATTGTCAAAAATCTGCTATTAGGCGCCATTTTTCCAAAGATACGAGGTGGCAAAGTTGAAATTCGGAAAGATTATATCGAAATCTATAAAATTACCCATTTTCAAAACTCCTGGAAAACTTTCTAGGTAACCTCTTTTTTCGATCCAAATGACTGTACTATAGTGTGTGTCTAAGTTTCTGATACGCACTGTATTACATCAAATTGAATGAGACCGGTTAACAAACACCTGACAACCTACAATACCTCTCTCGTTTTCGTTTTTCGTGGAAAAAAGGAGAATTTATTATACGAGCGCTCGGAAATAAAGTGGCGAGGGTAAAAGTGCAGTGCATCAACTCGTCTTTGAAAGTGGAAGCGGTCGGTACTTGAGAAAGGAATGGTATAAAAAAATGTTCACCTAACACCAGTGCTTAAATTACTTCAAGTGTTCACGTGCTTCGATGAGTTTCACTTGAATGTTGCAAGTAACACTTTTCAAAACGCTTTTCATATTTTCTGCTGCATCCGCTTGCTTGGCAATTCGCTGAAACTTTCAATGTCTACGTGTAAGGATTTTTTTTCTTATTTTTTCTTATTTTATTTCTTATTTTCTTATTTTTTCTTATTTTAATTATTCACGGTGTCCCATTTTAAATTCCCAGGGTAAATATCTCGAAAAGTATGAATGATATGAAAAAATGTTTTAGATAGGAGATGAATGGTTTCGCAAGGAACACATTTAGCTGTTGTTTATCCGACCTTGAGATGACTTTGGACACTATACTTTTTATTATTTTATTTATTAATATTTTAACTATATTTTTTATTGTATAATATTATTGGTTTCATAGAGGCGTTTCTGAAGCACTGCTTAAATGTAATTTTAATGTTTGCCGTTCCCGAAATATCGACTCTCAATGTTGAAGGACCCGAATTCGAACTTGAACTTTAAGACTTCTTATCTCAGGAACTGCTTATGTTAAAATAACGTTCTGGATGTTTCGAAAAGGTCTCTATTCCAGCAATCATAAAATAGAATAAAAAATATAGCTTCCAATTTGAAAAGTCAAAGTTGACCTCATAGGCCTTTTCAAGGTCACCTCAAGGTTGAATAAATAGCAGCTTGATATACCCCCGTAAATCTATATAATTTTTGTCTAAGACATTTTTAAATATTCATATTTTTCGAAATATTTGCCCTGAGGATTTGAAGTCGGACACCCTGTACTGTACAACCATCTATTCACCTAGCAAACAAATGAATGTAATGGATGGAAGCGATTCTACAAGTTGTAACCACGAAATAGCATTGCTTTAAATATTTATGAGATTCAATTATCGCACGCAATTAGCTAAACCCTTTAAAATACAGTTGTTTGCTTCGCAATGTATGTATCTATATCCGATACGTGTAATCTCGTCGCTGACAAATTAATTATGTTTATGGTGAAACGAATATTCCCAACTAGCATATGCAATTTAATTTCCGAGATAGAAATGTTTCATATTTTCCACTAGACTGGCATACGGTTTTAATCGTGTTACATGCCAACTTATATCTTCAGCTAAATAATTTTAAAATATGACTTTTGCACCGAACAGTTCATGTAATGGGAATCTAAATTTTACGATAACAAAATCTATATCTAGGTGCACGGTAGTGCACCAGCCAAATTCCTCGCATTACCTCCTTTTACACGAAACAACTTAGCCGTTTTTTTACAGGCTTATAACTCGGCACTGGAGGCAGATGGAGAGATGTAATTTCGTACACTTGTTAAATGCTATCATGTCTCAATATTGTCAAAACATTAATCTTCCAACATTAGTAGGTTCCGAGATGTAGGACCTCAAAAATCGCTAAAGTCACTGACTGACTGACTGACTGACTGACAGATCATTAAAACCTTTTTGGTACTTCCCATTGACCTACAAGCTTGAAATTTGGTACATAGGTCCACCATAACAAATACTCAAAGGAATAATTATCAAAGTTTCAAATTTTACACCTTAAAGGGGTTGTATTCAAAAAAAAGCATTACGAAATAGGTTATGTATGGAGAAAATGAAATATGCCGCTTTTCCATAAGGAACCGTGTAAATTCTGGAAAGAATCATCTGCTCTCTTTTTTTTTTTTTTTTTTTATTTAAGCTTTAGGCCTAACTTGGCCCATAAGCTGGCTTGTATAAAGTACATATACAATATGTTAAACATAACATTCATTTTACTTATACCTATTAGTCTATAAACTATATACTAAACAAATATATATTTATTTACATATATAACCAGGTATAACTATATCTCTACGTTTCTATATATGTCTTCGGTTAAATCAGTTTTCTCGATTTGGTACACATTTTGAACATATCACAATTTGTTCTTTACTTCATATTGTAACTTACTTACTATTTGTTCTTATTATCTAATTCAAGCTTCTTCCTTTATGATTATTTCCTCATCTTGATCTATTATAGATTATAGATACAGATTGATTAAGCAGATTGAGATTCCCTTGAGAAATTGGGATGTTAGATGAATAGGTTATTTGAATTGCAGAAGTCATTAATGATGTTTAGGGCTTTTATGTTAATATGCTTCAAAAATGTGTCTATTTTAAAAGGCGGTTTCCAATTATCTTTTGACAATTTGGAGATCATTAGATTTCTCTTTTTGGTTCGGAGATGACAGTGCCATAATAAGTGATCAATGTCTTGGATTGGATAATTACATTCACAAGTGGAGTGATTTATTATTTTGAGCCTGGCTAGGGATTCAAAGGTGTTGACGTGGTTCGTTCTCATTCTACCAAATCTGACTATGAGGTCTCTAGGGAGATCGTGTTCTCTATACCAGGGTTTCTTTTGTAGTTTGAAGAATTTTTGGAAGTATAGAATTCCTTTATTCTGAAACTGAGTTCTGAGAAGAGAATGGAAATCGTTCCACATTTCATCTTTGAAAGTGTATTTGAGGTCTGTGTATGGAATTTTATGTTCGCGGGATGGGGCTTTTTTGGTGGCTTCTTTTGCCAGGTTGTCAGCTAATTCGTTTCCCTTTACGCCGCAATGGGAAGGGATCCATATTAGCGAGACTTGTTTTGGATTGTGTGATTCGGAAGCTATGTTGAATATTTTCTGTTTGATGTCAATTATGTGAAAGTTAGTACGGGTATTTATGAAGAGGCTTTTAATTGAGATAAGGGCACTGAGCGAGTCCGAACAGATTAGCAGTGGTTTGTCTGAGCTTTTGAAGTAGTCCAGAGCTATTGATATAGCAGCACATTCTGCTGTAAAAACCGATGCTGTAGGGTTAATATTAATGGGGACTGCGAGTTTTATTTCCGGGCAAACGAAAGCTGCACCTGTTGAGAGCCCGCCTTGTACCTTGGAACCGTCAGTGAAGATGTGAAGGTGATTAGGATAGTGTGTCATAATATGATCTATAAATTCTGCATTAGGGTGAGGGGATTTTTGGAGATGAAGTCCTGTTGAAAGATCGCAGGAAATATGAAAATTGGGGACGCTGTATGGTACGGTTATGCAGGGAAAATGATAATCTTTGTGGCATATATCTGAGATCTTTTGAACAGAGAGGATACAATTCATGAGGACATTGGAGGTTTTATTGAGCATTGTACTTGGGTTATTAAGGATTATGTGGTACAGTTCTTGTAGATTTTTATTGCATATATGATTTGTGTTGGAAGTGATTTTAGTGAGATGGATTTTACCTAAAAAGGATGCTCTGTTTTGTAGGAAGGGAATTCCTGATTCTGCAAAAACGATATTAGTAGGGGTGGACATTCTGAGACCAAGGGCTAGTTTAAGGGCACGCGCTTGAATGGATTCTAGCTTGGTTATAAGAGCCTGTTGGCTAGGGTAGTAGATGTGAGATGCATAATCCAATCTGGATCTGATTAGAGATTTGTAAAGTATTATAAGTGTATCAGGGTGGGCTCCCCACCAGACACCTCTGAGGAATTTAAGTATGTTCATGGTCCGTAAACAACGGCTATGTAAAGAGTAGATATGGGCTTTAAAGTTAAGTCTATTGTCAAAGAGGATTCCGAGAAATTTGGCAACGTCAACGTCTGTCTTTTCTGTTGCATCTAATTGAAATAGGGTACTTCCAGCTGTTAATTTAAGGTTGTTGAAAATTACAATGTTGGTTTTTTCTGCAGAAAGATCAAGTCCTAGTGCGAGAAGATGGGATCTTACCTTTGTGAAAGATATTTCTATTTCTGTTTTGGCATTTTCCAGGATATAGTTTCTAGTGTAGATAGCAATATCATCTGCGTACTGGGATGCTTGTACACTACTGGGAAGGTCTTGGAGGATGTTCGCTACGTATAAGTTGTAAAGGAGAGGGCTAAGTACTCCCCCTTGCGGCAGGCCTTTGTATATTATTCTCATACCATGGAAGCTGGGGGACCAAGCAAAGCGGCAGTAGGACCAATTTGCTATGAATTGAAGAATGTTGAGTGGGATACCCATATTTGCTAAAAGTTTCAGGAGGATGTTACATTGTACATTATCAAAGGCTGCACTGACGTCGAGGAATGCTGCGATAGTGTATTGATTTTTTGTAAATCCAGAGCGTATGAATGTTGCTAGATTGAGGATGTTGTCCGTGGAAGAGCGACCCTTTCTAAATCCTGATTGGGTTGGGGGAATGAGACCTTCAGTCTCACACCACCAGGTCAATCTGTTGTTAATTAACCTTTCCAAAATTTTGCACATGCAAGATGTGAGAGAAATTGGTCTGAAGTTTTGGTTGTCAGGTTTTTTGATAAAGAGGACCTGAGTTTTGTTCCAATCTTCTGGTATGATGTGTTTGGTGAAGATTTCGTTATAAACGTCTAGAAGGAGGAGTCTAGATTTAATTGAAAGGTTTTTAATCATCTTGTAATCTATTCCATCAAGTCCGGGTGAAGAATTGGGATTGGAACCATCTATAGCTGCATTGAATTCGGTGAGGTCAAAGTGAGAATCCAGAAAAGCGTTAGGAGTAATTTCTATATTCATGATAGGATTAGTCGGAACCCATGGCGGGGAGAGTTTGTCTGTGGCTGTCTTAAGATTTTCCTTGAGTATATTACTATTTATAACTTCTTTTTTCTTAATTGATGTCCACTTGTTTTTTAGGATTTTGATGTGGTTCCAGATGTACGAATGTGAAGTCTTATGGGATAGATTTGCTGCGAAGTTCCGAAAGTTATCTCTTTTTTTCCTTTTTAATATTTTCTTGGTAAGTGCTACTTGTCTTTTGTACAGTACTAGCTTTCCCCCGCCACGCGTTGCTGTGGCACAGTATTTTTTAAAAGCATGTACTTTCTGAACGTGTTTGTGATGATCTATTTTTTTCGGTCTAACTCTGTCACTCACTCTCTCTCTCTCTCTCTCTCTCTCTCTCTCTCTCTGACTCTCTCTCTATCTTTGTCTCTGTCTCTGGAAGGTTTTACAGCAAACCGCATTCGAAAAAGTAAATTCGATCAAAAGTTATAAGCAGAAACGTGCCCTTTCTCTCTCTCTCACTCTCTCTCGCACTCTCTCTCGCACTCTCTCTCTCTTTCTCCCTCTCTCTGCCTCTGTTTCTGTCTCTGGAAGGTTTTAGAGCAAACCGCATTCGAAAAAGTCCATTCGATCAAAAGTTATAAGCAGAAACGTGCCCTCTCTCTCTCTCTCTGACTCTCTCTCTCTCTCTCTCTCTCTCTCTCTCTCTCTCTCTCTCTCTCTCTCTCTCTCTGTCTCTGTCTCTGGAAGTTTTTACAGCAAACCGCATTCGAAAAAGTAAATTCGATCAAAAGTTATAATCAGAACCGTGCCCTCTCTCTCTCTCCCTCTCTCTCTCTCTTTCTCTGCCTCTGTTTCTGTCTCTGGAAGGTTTTAGAGCAAACCGCATTCGAAAAAGTCCATTCGATCAAAAGTTATAAGCAGAAACGTGCCCTCTCTCTCTCTCTCTGACTCTCTCTCTCTCTCTCTCTCTCTCTCTCTCTCTGTCTCTGTCTCTGGAAGTTTTTACAGCAAACCGCATTCGAAAAAGTAAATTCGATCAAAAGTTATAATCAGAACCGTGCCCTCTCTCTCTCTCCCTCTCTCTCTCTCTTTCTCTACCTCTGTCTCTGTTCTGGAAGGTTTTAGAGCAAACCGCATTCGAAAAAGTCAATTCGATCAAAAGTTATAAGCAGAAACGTGCCCTCTCTCTCCCTCTCTCTCTCTCTCTCTCTCTCTCTCTCTGACTCTCTCTCTCTCTCTCTCTCTCTCTGTCTCTGTCTCTGGAAGGTTTTAGAGCAAACCGCATTCGAAAAAGTCCATTCGATCAAAAGTTATAAGCAGAAACGTGACCAAAAATGGGCGAAAAAGTGGTAATGGTGTCACTAAAGACGTCACAACTTTTGAACCAATGGACTTTTTCGAACGCTCTTTGCTCATAAACCTTCCCGAAGAAACGCCGCGTCTAACGGTTCAAACCCCAACTTTATACGTTGAGCAGTTCCGGAGTCTATGAATCATATATATATATACAAATATACAAATATACAAATATATATACAAACATCCATTTTTATATATATAGATACAGTTGGTAGAAGTTGACTGATGTTGCCATTTCTTGAAGTAGGCCTTCCTAATCCTAACCTCTCTGTCACAGTCCTGATCCCACGATGATAGTGGGTTTCTATGAAGGTGTACGTTAACGGACCTTCTCTTCGGTGTGCTCTCGAGAACTGCTTGTATCATACCTTGTACAAAGTGATCGTATTTTTCTGTAGGGGATGTTTCCTGAGTCAGATTGGAAGTGTCCAGGTAATAGTCCATTTTGTTGGTGTATTCCTCCCAGTTAGTCCTCTGTGAGGATAGTCTATTGTTCTTAGGTTTGTAGACATTTTTTGTTACATTGATTGAAATATGTAGTGGAAAATGGTCTGAGCCAAAGGGATCTTCTTCCTAGGTCACAGTGGTTTCTTCTCCGATACTCCCGTATGTTAAGACCAGATCAAGGTTGTTGAACAAGCTGTTTCTGACGTCAAAGTGTGATGAAGAGTTGTGGTTGATTATGTCTATTTCGTACGTCTATTTTTGGGCAGTTCCATTCCATGTGATTGGCATTGAAATCTCCCATAATAATGAAAGGTCCAATGTCTATGAGTGATTGAAGAAATGTGTCCCAGGTTGCATCCATAATTTTGTTGGATGGAGGTCTGTAGCATGCTACTATTGTAATTTTTTCAGATAGATTGGTAATTTGAATGCAGCATGTTTCTGTTTGACCGTCTGAAATTTCAAGATTAGGGAGAGGACTGTATTTCAAATATTTGGCGATGAAAATTACGATTCCACCACCTTGTCGATGTTGCCTGTCTTTCCTTATTGCGTAAAATCCTGAAAGTTGAAATTCTGTATCAGGTCTTAGCCAGGTTTCGACGCAAATAACTATATCTGCCTCCTTTGCTAGATGGATTACTTCTATCTTTTTCGTTTGTATGCTCCTACAGTTCATCTGCTCTCTTCAAACATCCGTATAGCGCCATTCGAGGTAGGGGCAAAAAGCTCAAACTGTTAGATTACGATAAGGTAGAAAATGACACTAAAATTATAACAAAAAAAATCTAGGTAAAGTTGGGTTCTAATTCGCCGGCAGAGTGTTAATCTTTGATACCTACTTGATAATTGATGAAATTTCAACAAAAATTAATGAAATCCCAACAAAAACATCCTATAAATAGGAGCCAAGTTCCTATGGCCGTAAAAAGTTGTGAGATCAAACAAAATATGGCCAAGTTCGTTAGTTTAGAAGTACCTCTTGCAATACTGAAAAAAGCATTTATAAAAATTAGTTTAAAAGAACGCTATTTAATTTTTAATGAGTTACATGGTGGGCTAAATTATTCAAACTTGGCCGCTACCTAACACCTTTTATGGTCATTGGTTTAAAAAGTAACGGCCAAGTTTAAATAATTTAGCACTCCATGTAATTCATTAAAAATTAAATAGCGTTCTTTTAAACTAATTTTTACAAACGCTTTTTTCAGTATTACAAGAGGTATTTCTAAACTAACGAACTTGGCCGTATTTTGTTTGATCTCACAACTTTTTACGGCCATAGGAACTTGGCTTCTATTTATAGGATGTTTTTGTTGGGATTCATTCTACGACGACCATGAACAATGAACATGGAAAATGTTCTTGTACTTGTGATTGCGATACATTTCAATTGTATCGGTATTCCGTATTGATTGTCGTCTAGATGTGTTACCTTTTATTTTTATTGACAACGCACAGTATTTGTTAATATAATTTCAGCTGTATAGGATTCGTCAAGTCAATTTGAATGGCGATCGAATCTCGATAGTCACACGATAGTCACTTATGGTTTAAGTATCGGTACAACAATATATCGTTACGTTTAAAGTATCGATGTTTCGAACTTGAAATTATTGATATCTCCATATTTCGATACTGTATCGCCATCACTATCTTGTACAAGTAAATACAAGCCGAATGATGACTAATATCGATTTTGTTTATAAATTATGACGCAGTGAGGTCAGAATAAACGTATACAGGGTGAGTCACCTAAGACAAGCCACCTGAATAACTTCTACATTTTTTGAGATAGGAAGAAATGCTTCAGACAAAAGTTGTTTGGTTTCTAGGAGTCCATTACATGGTCTACATAACTTTTTCAAGTGGAGGTGCTTAGGAGATTAGAAGGTCAACTTAGTTTTTTGGAATGGATCCACATATTTTTGACCTCTTACGATTGTAGCCCTTCTCGAGACAATTTCAATGATATAGACATTCAAGGTCATTCAAGGTCGTAATCTTTAAAATTGATGAAAAACATAAATTTATCGTAAATGCTTATGAAATGGAATATTCTCATCAGTTTCAAGTTACATAAATTTAGTCTTAAGCGTTTCGGCTAAATTTATTTAGGTTTACATTCACTCAGGGGTACTCTCCGGTTGAGAAGTCATGGCACTTGATCTTGATGACGAGAAGTCAGGAAAGCAAGGGGACTTTTCAAATCAAACAAAGTATGCAAAATTTTTGATAGATGTACTACCTCAATTATGAGAAGATGTTCCATTAAACGTGCGGCAGTTTTTGTGATACCAACGCGATGCACAGTGGGCTGTATGCCCGATTTCAGCGGTCAAAATTCAATTTTTAAAACTTTCTTTAAAACACGCTTTCATTTTTCAACGAATTCACCTATTAGTAATTGTTACCTTATTTACGTACGCTAACAGTTTTTGTTTTATAGAAGTTTTTTTAGCTAAGATAAGTATAAGGTATACTTTTAAGAGAAATTCACTTTTGTACTATATAATTTTAGTTATTAATATTTAAAGATAACCAACGATTCACACACATCATACACACACACAGTCACTTAATTTATGATTCTAAGACTTTGGTAATGACTTTGTTATACCTCCGGGTGCGACCGGGTGTTCATTTCTGTGCCATTGTATTCTTTGAAGTTTTCTGATTAAGATGCAAGAAAAAAAGGCTGCTACTACGCGCTATTCCGTGTTTTATAGTTGATCTACGAAAAAATGGCCATCGCGCGCGCGCGAAAATCGCAGCATTTCTCACAGCCTGCATGTTCGAATTCGCTATATCTTCGTATTAAGTGGATCTATTATAATATATCTATTTCATATACGAGAAAAATATTTTTTTCTAAATATAAAATGAATCTTTATGTAATATTAGAAATAGAATTTTTTTTCTAATATGCAGGAAATCTTTTATGTTTAACGTTTAATGTGGAAAAATATTTGTTCCAGAATATGCTGGAAGATATACACACCTTTCATATTACGAATGAAATATTGGTTTCAAATATAATATAAATTAAAGTTTCGAAAACGACAGGCAATAAAAGATGTAAGAATCCGTAAATTTATAGAAGTTAGAGGCCGAAAATGTGAAAATCTGAAATACTTACCATCTTTAAATCTGTTCACGAAATTTTCAGAATATGTTTAATTGACACAGATCTACAAAACATATTTTCGAAATTTTCAATATAGGCCCACGTAAAAAAGTTGTACAACACAACTTTTAGTTGTGCAATACAACTTTTAGTATTTGTTCTACAATTACGATCAATTGCAATTTTTGAAAAAATGGTTTCCACATCCTGTATCGCCCGATATCAAGTAAGTTTGGTCTGATGCATTTTCTTGTATTTTCAAAAGCAAACTTAAAAAAATTTTGTGAATAAGTACTTACATTTTTATTATTTGAATAATTTTTAAACAAATTTTAAATAAATTGTTTTAATAATAAAAATTAATTTATTTAAAAAATTTATTAAATAATAAATATATAAACAAATTTGTATACATACAAATTTTCACCATAAAAATTTACTTAACTAATTGTTTAAATAATAAATACGTATTTAGATAATGAATATACAATTAAATTTGTAAGCATTATAAAAAATTATTTCAGCAGAAATTTGAGATTTAATTATAATTCGAATCTTGCAACCGCAAACGAAAGACGCGGAAAGCTAAACATCTTAGACTTGTAGAACCGGCAATAAAATATTTAAACATATCATGAACACCAGTTGCTCCGGAATGGTGTTTTCAATCAGTTAAGAATATTGGTATCTCAAAAAAGTCGTTTATAGTCGGAACATTAAAACATATCAGATTCTTCTCTAATACACCAAAGGTTTAGTTAATTACATTTTTTGTAATGGGAGTGGTTTTCAAATTAAATTTTGTATCTATTTTATATACTCATACTTTGCTATCGAATATTAGTAACTGTATCTTAAAAAATTAAAAAGCGGATCCGTTAATACACGTGCATTTAAATATACATGAAATAGTACACGTGTATTTAAATATACGTGAAATAGCGATCTCTAATGTTACGAGCCGAGGTTCAGGCAGCTATGCGGAAACCGAGGGTATTTTGGAATTAGAGATTTTAGAGCAAAGTAGGAAAGGTGCACGAGGACTAGCCGATGTCTATCTCACCACCGGGTCGTCTCGAGGGAACAAGGGAGTGGACTAGCCGATGTCTATTTCACCACCGGGTCGCCACCTATAAGGTATAGGGTCGCGGTTCCGCTGACTCGTAACTTATCGAATTGAGATAGATACACCTTGAGTGGAACGGTATGTACTGCGCGTATTCACTTGAATCAACCCAACTAAATAGGAAGGATCCATGCCCTTACATAGTACCCAAAATCGGATCTAGCGATGGTGGGGGCGACGTGCTACTTCTGATTAGAAATGGATTCTTAGAAGTTACATTGCTTGCAAGAGCCCCTTTATGATCCGATTTTGAATAAGCCCTTTGTTCTTAAATAGGCCCTCTGTTTCGACACATATCTCCGGAAGGGTCAAGAGTCATCAACGGTAGCGTTTGCATACGTAACACTAATATAAATCCTTTTAATGTATTTCGAATTCGTGTGTATCACTTAATCGACATACATTAATATTATAAAAACATTAATTAAGTAATCTTCTTATTATGTGCGACAAAATTGGTGCACGAAAAATAATCGTAACTCCTACGTCTTATGCAATGTAATTGAACTGTAAGATTAAAAAGTTCGTAACAATCATGGATATAGGAATCAGCAACACTCCTTATAGCATTCCTGGAACCTATTCGAGATCTTTCTAAGCTTTGTCTAAACATGCAGAGTCTGGAGTTTAAACTCGCAGTGCTAGAAAATACAGGGTGTTTCACGCAATTGTTTCAGGCCATAACTCCGTTATTAATTTACGAAAAAATATCGAAAGAGGAATATGAATGGTTCGAAGAGCGTAGGCCCTTAGATTTTTTTAGGTGCAACTGTGCATGTACAATTAACAATTGCATCATTTCTTTAAATAGAAATGCATATGTTTTTGTTGCACTAATTGATTTCTCTGTTTGTTCTACGTAAAAAATTATAAGGGTACCATAGCAAAAAAACTAGTATTGAGGAATCAGTGATACTTAGAATCAGAGGCATCGATTAGTGCAACAAAAAATATACATTTCTATTTGTTGCACCGAACCCTGACTGAAGTGTCGGCGTCTTAATTGACCAAACAGTCGTTTCTACTGCGGAAGGAATCGAGGTGGTATTCAAACTCAGCGAAGTACTTAATGGAGGCCGAGTTTCTACGACCTCCGCAACAATTTTAATTAACCAATAAAAATAATTCGAGATTTACAAAGAGGTGATCCACTGACGAACAGTACGCTAATTTACAGAACACCGCGGGGCTTTTGATGCCTTACAGCTTCGGACGCGAAATGAATGTTACGCTCTACGAGTGACAACGTTTGTCTTATAATAGCGGATACAAAAGACAGTTTCCTGCGAATTTGCGCTGCTATTTATAGCGGGCAGGCTGGTTGTTCGGAACGAGGACGGAGTGGGAAATTTGAAACAAACGTTTTAGTTTCTGACGTTTGACGACAGTTCGACAGTTGACGCTGTTTTTGGAAAAGAAAACCGAGAACAGTAGCGAGCGAGGTCGAAGGATGCCCCCCGCGATTACTGCTGCGTGTTTAATACACACGCGGTCGCTCGGCGTTTACCTATGGGTTCATTCACCTCGGTTCGACGTCAAATCCGTACAGCTGATATTGAAAAACGCCAAACACGTGAGCGTGTTCTTATGATATGAGTTTCGACTTCGATTGTATCTCTGGGCAAGCGATCTTTTACCGCGGTCTCGAACTCGCGGCCGTTACGCGTCAAACAATACCGCCCATCTTGCGCGAACGCGCAATCGAAATGTAACACGCAGCGTACGAGTCTTGCCCAGCTGGAATAGTCGCGAGCTGGAATCATCCACCCGTACTGAGCTGGCCGCTGGTCTGCGTTTAGGGTGCCTGTTGTGGTTGAATGCGATGTCTTTGCTGGTAGCCGGCAAGACCGGGTTTTATCTCGTTGTTAGCTGTCAGAGTGGATTATTGCGATTGAAGGCCAATGGGACGGTTTGCGTAGTTCTTTTATCCCTTGAGGTTTTATTGGTTCCTGTAACAGACTCGGTGATTGGTTAAAGGGGGAGTGCGGGCTCAACGTTAGTTAACGGGCAAGATGCACAGCCGGGTAATGGGACGACGATATGCTGAGGTCTTCGTACGGACCTCGACGACTCGAACGTTTCCGTCTTTTCCAGGGAACGTTTTTTGAACTCGCCCCATTTCCCATTTGTTTGGCGGCATTGTTGGATTTTCAAGGAGGACGATGTCCCCCTCCTGTATCTGTTTCTGCTTGCTGGACCACTTGTAACGGGATTGAAGTTCCTGCAAATACTCTCGCGACCACGTTATCCAGAGCAGTTCATGGAATTTCTGAATACTTTGCCATCGCGAAAGATGCGTTATTGGTTCGTCGATAACGGCGGGCGTTGGGCGCGCGTTTAATGGTCCGCCTGTTAAGAAATGTCCTGGCGTCAATATTTCAAGGCAATCTACGTCGTCGCGTACTCGAGTTAAAGGACGCGAATTGAGAGTAGCCTCGATTTTGCAGAGCAGTGTGGCCATTTCTTCTGCAGTGGGGGTGAATGTCCCGACTATACGCCGCAGATGATGCTTGACGGAGCGTACCACGGCCTCTTGCATTCCACCGTGATGCGGGGCACCCGGGGGGTAAAAGGACCAGTCGACGCGTAGTTCCGAGCATCGAGTTTTAATTTCCGACGACCCGACGATCGTGACGAAATCCCGGGCAAGCCGAAATTTGTGCCGACGACATTTGTGCCGTTATCTGAGACAATCGTTCGCGGGATTCCCCGACGTGAGATAAATCGGTCGAATGCCGCGAGGAATGCATCGGTCGAGTAATCATGGACCAGTTCTAAGTGAACGGCGTGAGTCGCGAGACAAATGAAAACTCCGATGTATGCTTTGTGCGCTCGTTTACCGCGTCCCGCTGCGTCTCGCACCTGGTAAGGTCCCGCGTAGTCAATCCCGATATTCGCGAACGGGGAAGAAGGGCGACAACGAGCCGGCACCAGGTCCTGCATAATTTGTGTGGCGGTCTCCGCCCGCCATCGCGCACATCTTACGCAGCAGTGAATGATCCGGCGCGCGGAATCACGGATACCGATGATCCAATACTTCTGCCGCGCGGTAAACACCGTTATTTGAGTGCCGCCGTGTACCGTGCGCAAATGTGCATCCCGGAGGATTAGTTCCGACACGTGGTAGTTTGGCAGGATAATGGGGTGTTTCGTATCCCAGGGCAGGAATGAATTTCGCAGCCCGCCCCCTACTCGTAGAATACTGAAATTATCCAAGAAGGGGTTAAGTTTTAAGAGAGGGGATCGCGAATTTAGACTCTTAGAATTCGCGATCGCTTTGATTTCCGTGGAGAAGGTGCTCCTTTGTATCGTCCGGAGAATTTTCGTTTCCGCTGCTCGAAGTTCGGATACAGTTAGATAAGATTGCTCGGCTCCGGTTTTGTGACGCGTTTTGTCAATGAATCGTTGCATATAACCAAACACCCGTATTAAGCGAGGCCAAGTGGAAATTCGAAGCAGGACGTCCCATTCCTCGAAGTGCGTAGTCGTGAGGACTGCGGCCTTACTTCTTCCTTCTTCCGTGTCGAACCTTTGCTGAGGTGGCCACTGTTGCTCGTTCTCCTTTAGCCACGATGGTCCTTCGGTCCAAAAGGTCGAAGCGAGAAGATCCGCGGCTTTGACTCCGCGAGAATTTAAATCGGCCGGATTTGATTTCGTCTGTACGTGCTTCCAGATTGCCGTTGGTAACGTCGTGTGGATTTTCGAGGTCCGGTTTGCGATCGTAGTTTTCCAGGTGGCAGGGTGTTTCTGAAGCCAGGCAAGGACGATGGTTGAATCCGTCCAACATACGACTCGACTCGCGGCTACTTTAATGGATCGGATCACATGGTCCATTACGTCGGTCAACATTACAGCTCCGCTCAATTCTAAGACCGGTATCGACAGGGTTTTGATCGGTGCAACCCGCGATTTTGCTGCAAGCAGCGTGGTGTACGTATTGCCACTGAGTGAGGACACCCGTGCGTAGATCGCACAAGAGTAAGCCGCATTGGAAGCGTCGCTGAAGCCATGAAGCTACATCTCGAGCAAGTCCGGGCCGTAACGAATTCAACGTGGTATCCGCATTGCATTAAGGGCGCGCCAGTCCACGCAGAACGAATTCCAAGTTTCTTGCGTCGTATCAGAAACCTTATTATCCCAGTCGATCTTTTCGAGCCATTGCTGTTGCATGAGGATCTTCGCTCGGACGATCACCGGAGACAACCAGCCTAATGGGTCGTAAAGCGTCGCGATTTCCGATAGTAACTCCCGTTTGGTCATTGAAACGTCGCGGGCTACGAAGCGATGCAGATCAAAGGAGAATGCGTCGTCCGATGGGGTCCATTTTATTCCAAGGACTTTTAGGTCGGATTCATGAAAGATCCGTAAATCCACAGCATGGGAATGAGTTGAGGCCGGAATATTTCTGAGCAGGTCCTGATCGTTACCGGCCCACTTACGCAGGTTGAATCCTCCTCGCGTCAACAGCTGACACACCTGTATGCGTGTTTCCTCCAATAGTTTTCTGTCCGGTGCTCCGAGGAAGACATCGTCGACGTATATGTTCTCCTCGAGCGCCGGTGCCGCTAGCGGAAAATTGGCTCCCTCAAGATTATTCAGCTCCCGAATTACCCGCATGGACAAATACGGGGCGCTCGTTGTACCGTACGTGACAGTATTTAATTCATATGCCTCGAGTTCGTTTGTTGTCATGTTGTTCCAGAGAATGCACTGGTATTTCCTGTCGTCCGCATGTAGGAGGATCTGTCGAAACATCTTATCGATATCCGCGACGAACACGTATTCGTAGAGGCGCCACCTGAGGAGTATCTTGGTGATGTCCTGTTGTAATTTAGGCCCCTGGTGCAACAAATCGTTGAGGGAGTAACCGCTCGACGTTTTGTGTGATGCGTTAAAGACGACTCGTAACTTGGTCGTCAGACTTTCCTCGCGAACGACGGCGCGGTGCGGGATGTACGATCGTGTCTTCTCGATTGTATCGAGGCGCGACATGTGCCCGAGAGACTCATATTCGCGTATGAACGCACTATACTCCTGCTTGACTTTCTCGTTACGTTCGAAGGTTTGTTCTAAGCGCTTTACCGATGAGGCGGCCCCGCGGAAGGAGTTCCCGAGGAAGTCGTCGGGAACGGGTTTACAAAATGGTAAACGTACGATAAACCGGCCGGAGATGTCGCGAGTATAAGTATCGGCGAAGTGCTGCTCACAGTGAGCCTCCTTCGGCGTGAGAGGACGAGACTCTGGAATTGTTTCTGTTTCCCAGAAGCGAGACAGGGCCTTCTCCAGTGGATCCTCCGTGACCCCATGATGTATCGTTATCGTGGGGTGCGAGGTAACTGTGCCGTACAACTTTCCCGACAATATCCATCCGAACGCGGTATTTTGAGCGACGAGTTCGCCCGGTCGCGAGTGTCGTATACCGGGGCGGATGACTTCACTAAACAATTCTGCCCCTAGTAACAATTCGATACGCTGATTCGACGCAGGAGTGGGGTCGGCTAATACGAGGTCAGAAAACGCTGCGTAGCTCTCCACGTGGATCGGGGGTGGAACGTATCGCGATATATGACGTACTATGTGTGCGCGGGTAGAAGTGACCGGCATTGAAGCTCCAGCAGCACCGATCCGTATGTGCGTACTGTAGTCAATGTGACTCGCGTGGTCACCTCCGAGTCCTGTGACGGAAATCGGCGATCGGGTTTTCCTCAATTGGAGGTTCTGAACAAGGTTCGTTGCGATGAAGGAGGATTGTGAACCTTGATCCAGTAACGCGCGCACGAGTCGCGACTGGCCATCCGGGGCGTAGACCTTCACGATAGCGGTGGCTAATAGGACGGTTTTACCTACGGGTGGAGCGGTTTCGGCGAAGCACGTGGCGACGTTATCATATGTCTCCGTGGAGAAGGATGGACCTTCGTCGACTTCGACGGTCGAGAGTACCGTTGGCGTGGACGAAGGGACGGTCGACTGCGTCGAGTGACCCATGGGCCTCTGAACGGATCTGGGGTGGCCACGAGTGCTAGGTCTCCCGGCGGATGGTCCGTCTCCGCGATGCAGCATCGTGTGGTGTTTCCCTTGGCACTCTCGACATACATTCGTACTTGGACAGTGCGACGAGGTATGGTCTGTTCTCAGACAGTTGATGCAAACGCGGCTGTCTTTTAGCAAATCATAACGCGAGAGGGGACGCAGCTTCCGGAATATCGCGCAATCGCGTACCAAGTGAGTTTCCGAACAAACTGGACACGGAGGGCACGAACGGTTTGCTTCCTCAATAACGTGCGAACTTGACTTAGGACGCGCACGATCAGATAGCTTGGTAACCGGTACGAGCGGAGTGACCGGTTGGTTGTTTGCCTCGACCGACGCATCTTGTGCGAGCAGGAAATTCTCTAACTCCTTGTAGGTGGGGTATTGCTTAGAATTTCCGAGGAGCTTATTCCACTCCGAGGTCAACTCGCGATCGAATTTGCCCGTTATAAGGTACACGAGATGGTGGTCCTCACTCTTCTTCCCTAATTTATGCAGGGCTTCGAGTGCATTCCGGAAATGAACCGTATACTGCTTCAATGTGTCGAGTTGCTCCCGTATCATGGGCTGCAACGAATGTAACCGGTGGAGCAACGCCTGAACTACGATGCGGTCATTGTCATAAAGTTCCTGGAGCCGATCCCACGCGATCGCGAAACTGTCGTCCACGAGATCAAAATGCTCTACAGCCGCGAGCGCTTCGCCTTTCAAGGCACTGAGTAAATATTCTAACTGTATGGCGTCCGTTAACGTTCGATTTGTAGTTACGGCGGCGTTGAAGCGGGCCTCGAATGGTCGCCATTTCGCGACGTCCCCGTCGAAGGACGGGATTTCTAATTTTGGGAGTTTGACAACTTGTGTACGACTCACCGGGTCAATAGGCGATGCCATGGTGGAATTGGCGGCCGGCGGGCTGCACGGTGGTCTCACACGCGAGAGGTGGCCGCGCAGATAGTCCATGCCGTCAAAGTAGGCGTCTTCCGTCCGGTCCATCGTTGCCCCTTGGAAATACGGGAGATCATCCTTGCTATGGTCCACCTTCCGTGTCGCCTGTAGGTAGCCGTTGAGGTTTTCAATCTTCTCCCAGGTCTCCTGGTACAGCTTTATTCGGTTCTCCAGGTATGAACTGGTGAAGTTAGATTCTCCTTTCTTCTTCGTGTTGGACAGAATCTTATTAAGCTGACCGCAGGCCTGGATCTGCTTCTCGAGGATGGCTTCAAACGTCTCCGTGACCGTAGTGTTCATTTTAGCGATTATGATGCACCGACGTAACTTACTATTGACTATTTACTCGCGATTTCGCGGTCCGAATTACTGATTCCAGTAGATTCCGCAGTGACTATCCGGCTCGAAGGACCAAATTGTTGCACCGAACCCTGACTGAAGTGTCGACGTCTTAAATGACCAAACAGTCGTTTCTACTGCGGAAGGAATCGAGGTGGTATTCAAACTCAGCGAAGTACTTAATGGAGGCCGAGTTTCTACGACCTCCGCAACAATTTTAATTAACCAATAAAAATAATTCGAGATTTACAAAGAGGTGATCCACTGACGAACAGTACGCTAATTTACAGAACACCGCGGGGCTTTTGATGCCTTACAGCTTCGGACGCGAAATGAATGTTACGCTCTACGAGTGACAACGTTTGTCTTATAATAGCGGATACAAAAGACAGTTTCCTGCGAATTTGCGCTGCTATTTATAGCGGGCAGGCTGGTTGTTCGGAACGAGGACGGAGTGGGAAATTTGAAACAAACGTTTTAGTTTCTGACGTTTGACGACAGTTCGACAGTTGACGCTGTTTTTGGAAAAGAAAACCGAGAACAGTAGCGAGCGAGGTCGAAGGATGCCCCCCGCGATTACTGCTGCGTGTTTAGTACACACGCGGTTGGCTCGGCGTTTACCTATGGGTTCATTCACCTCGGTTCGACGTCAAATCCGTACAGCTGATATTGAAAAACGCCAAACACGTGAGCGTGTTCTTATGATATGAGTTTCGACTTCGAATGTATCTCTGGGCAAGCGATCCTTTACCGCGGTCTCGAACTCGCGGCCGTTACGCGTCAAACACTATTTAAAGAAATGATGCAATTGTTAATTGCACATGCACAGTTGCATCTAAAAAAATCTAAGTCTAAATCTTATCTTTCTCCTTTGACATTTCTTCGTAAATGCATTAATAACTAATAATGGAGTTATGGCCTGAAACAATTGCGTGAAACACCCTGTATACGCATTTGACTGCAGTCAAAGTCAAAGTATTTGGGAGAGGCCCTGGCCTGATGCAGCGGAGAACATTATTCATTCGTTAGTTATTATATATATAAAACTTTACTTCTAAATAATTATTTAAAACATTATATATATATATATATAGTAGTAAGGCGTTAGTGTTTACTTACTTGTGTAACGCCTTAGTACGACAGTAATGGTATTTTGGAGTTATTTAAATTGAAATTTCTCCTGAACTACTAACTTTTCGACATACATAGGTTAGTTTCTTTTTTATAAAGAATGTCCAGCTGCATCGATTGATGTATTAAAAAATACCTCATACCATTAAAAAAAACATCGATAACCTTGAAATCTCATAAAAATGACCTTGAAATTATTTCCCTTACACCGTTATATGTGGCCCTTCAAACAATGTAACTTTGTCCTACGAAGTTTTTTTGTACAACGAAAAGTAACGGAGATATTGAGCTGTTCAGAGTTATGTGGGCCACCCTGTATATGTTTTTTACAATAAAATGTTTTTGTTTATTTAGAAAATATATTGTATGTGTTTTTAGCCTTAAGTACGATTGAAATACTTAAGAAAATATATACATATATCTCTTTGTCGTTAATATACTAATAGGATGCTTCATTAAAAAAAAGTAGTTTGATTTTTACCTAAAAAATTTTTTTAATAGAAGTTTATTTCTTCTAATAATTATATGATTTGATATGAAGGCTCAAAAAAAGAAAGATAGGCTCAAAAGCCTTTATAAGAATAAAAACTGAATGTCACATTGTGTTCCGTCGTACTTCGACGGATTTTGCTGGTGAGAACGAAGGGACGATCCCGTGAGAAATATTGTAACAATAGTTACACGAAACACAATCTAACACTTTATTTGATGGAGCTACAAAAGTACAATGTCGTTCGCTGTTTGCTTGTCGGCTTAACGCAAGGTTTTGCGCTCGGTGCGCGGGGGGTCTACATATACACACGGTGACAAAACCGAAAACAAGTTTGAATTCGCCCGATGCGGGCGGCCGTTTTGGCGGATGCGGGCGCTTGTTTGGGGACCGTGGCGGTCCTTCCGGTCGCCCGGTCGATGCTCCCGATGTTGTCGGGCGCAGCCGACGGTTGAGCCCGAACATTCCGCCAGGCTCAGCTCCGCTGACGAAAGTCATATAAATATACAGGCATACATATAGGTATATACATTTCTTATATCTATACATTCATACATCTGTTACGTCCTGACGTCCGTCACCGGACTCCCTCCTTACATATTTGCACTACCAGCAAATATATAAGTAACTAACATTAATACCTAAGAAGACTCCCATCCGACGTCATCACTTTGGAATGTGATCCCGTCAAGCCTCAGTGATTTTGGGCATAACAATTCCAAGGCCTGCTCACTCAAGCATACGACTCTATTGTTCCCCCACCAACTCTTCTATTGTTCCCCCACCACAAGTCCACCTGGCAACAGGCCTATAAAAGCCAGGATCGCAGAGCAGAGACACACAATTCGACAATTCCACAATTCGATCACACAATTCGACAATTCGATCATTCGATCATTCGATCATTCGATCTTTCGATCATTCAATCATTAATAAGCAGTAACTCAGCACTAAGCATTCTTATCATTCAGTCAGTCAGCAACAGTAGTAGTATTATTCGACTATTTAGTAGAAGCAATCACTAGCAGATCATTATTCAGTAGAGCGATCATTAGCAAATTATTAAGTGATAGTAAGTCAATAACTCAGCAAGTCAGTACTATTTCGGGAAGGCTCAACGATAGCCAACAAGCATTTCTACGATTCAACCTCCGAACAATACAGTTCTCGCTGATGAATCAATGCGGGACGCTATAATTTATAGTTGATAACCGTGATCTGAGAGAACGCTCCCTTCCTCAAAGGTCTCCTTTCGCCTACGTGAGGTTCATCAAAAGTTCGATTCGTCAAGTGACGTGTGCGTGTGCAACGGAGAGAGAGAGTCACGAGTGAGAGTGAGAATCGCGCACCGGGCCCAATATCGTTTCTCCCTCGAACTAGGCGGACTTGGTCCAGCCGTTCGAGCCAACGCTCCAACCCCGAGTCAGGCGGACTTGGTCCAGCCGTTCGGGCACCCTTCTCATTCACGGTCAGGCGGACTTGGTCCAGCCGTCCGAGAATTCCCAAATCCTAGCTCAAACCCTCGACGATCGAACCGCAATATTCCATTTGATCTCTCTCTCGGGCCGGATCTGCGCGGTACGCTCCCACGTCACCACGAGTCGTGAACCACACGCAAATTCGAGTGCCATTTCGAGTCATCTCTCCGAGTCTCCGACGAAATATCCCTAATCCTCCGCAATATCGTCCTGAGGTCAAACCTCGGTCGTAACACATCTTATATCTATACTACATTTACGCTCGCCATTGTGGCGCACGACGCGATCGGACATACGCCGCCCGCCGTGAAACGCTGCGACGCGGGATTTTACCGCCCGCCGTGCAGCAATGCAACACGATGCGATGCACTTCACTCGCGGTCACTTCTGGTGTGCCCACAGGCAATCGGACGAGCTGCGCGATCGGCCGTTCAAATTTTCCCTCTGCGGTACGAACCGTAACGACGTGGACGTGGTCGTCCGCGCCGGGGTGGAGGGTCTCCACGCGCGCGAGCCGCCAGGCCGCTGGCAGGTAATTCGGCTCGCGTATCATCACCAGGCAGTGATACCAGAATCGTGGACGCGAGGACCTTTCCCCTCCGGCGGCTCGGCCGGCTGGGCCCCCCACTCTGACATATCGTGGACGTACCGTCCTCGCCACGTTGCTTCTGCTGCGCACGCGCTGCACTCGAACGTACTTCTACTCTGCCCGTGTGAGTGCCTGCTCGATTGCACGCGCGCTACACACACAAGCGTACCTCTACCCTGTCCGTGCGGACTACCTGCTCGCTGGTTGACGCGGGCGCGTCCCTTCGATTTTCACGTTACCGAAGTTTCGGAAGCATGAGTCTGAAAGTCGGCATCTGGAGACAGCGCGCATTTGAATCCCGGCACGGCGCGGCGCATAGTGGGCTAGATCGCCGCGCTAGCTGTTCACGCCTGTTTCACCATTATTTAAAAACATAAAGACCACATTAAATAAATCGTTGGATTCGTCTTGGCGTCAGCTATAACATTATTGAATAAAAAATATATAGTTATAAATAAATAATGAAGGTAAACACAATTTTTTATTAAAAAAAAGAAATTATTGAAATTTTTTGTATTGAGATTTATAGAAGACTGAGTACTGATTACTTTTTGTAGGAAACATTTTTTTGTGACACCACCGGAAATGTCGGAAAAATCGTGTGAATAATGAATAATAATTGAAAACTGACTGTTCAGGCATTCAAACAAGAGTAATCCATAATTTTTGAATGAATGAAGTTTATTGCATTTAATGAAATAACAAAAATGTGTTATTACTGTCTTATTTAAAGAATTACAAAAATTCAAACAAGATTAAGTATTATATTTTACAAAGTTACTCACTACAATCAATTGATCATACTTATTTTCTGCTTGTGACTGTATTTATCTATTAGTAAACAAAAATGTATACTATAATTCCTCTTGACAAAGGTAAAATACAGGTTTTAAATACTACGATGCTATCACTATGATCTCTCAAATACAAATGATTCAACGAAGCTAACAAGAAGTTTGACTGTTTATCATATAATTTAGATTTATCGTATAATCTAAAAAATTCATAAGATTGGTCTGGGTTAGGTCTTTACACTCTTAAGAGCCGCTGAGTAGTCGTCAATGCGTCTCGTGCAACGCGATTCGCCGCGGAATTGCGTGTCACGCGTCGCTTTAAACCATCATAATTTTCACGGTGGTCTGAGGGGGCCGTGATCTTTGCAGGATCTTTTAGAGGAGATGTTGTTGAAAATGTTCCACGTTGTTAGAGCCATCACTTTTCATAACTTTTTCACTTATTCCTTGTCAAAGGTGAAAAACTTTGACGATTTTCCTTAGTTGACTCAGTATTTTTTTTTATAACAAATTATGAACGATAATGTTTAGTTCCTGGTGCGTTCTCAACACAGATATACATTCTTCGTATAAAAAAAAATTGGGCACTTAATCTTCAGTAGGTTTTCCAGGACACCGTTATAGAGAAAAGGAATTTTTTCGGCGATAAGTCGTATCTGAAAAAGTTTGATATTTGAACGCTTATTGTGACGAGAGTTTTTAATCACTGTAATTATTATTATCGTTTTCGAATGTAATGGACATTTAAGAAAAATTGTACATTCGTTAAAAATCGATATGAGGACTTTGATTTTTTGGCCCATGAACAGCTAGCGCGTCGATCTGGCCCACTGTGCTATAACTTTTGATCTAAAAAAGATATTGAAGCGATATTTGGACTAAATTTTTTTTTAAAAAACCGGGTTTAATGGTCCATCCTAAAATATGTTTTGTATTTCTTAAATAATTTTTTCGTTGATTTTTTAAATTAGGATGGTCCAGAGGGCCCCCAACACAAATTGATTTTTAGTCGATCCATGCTCAATAAACAATAACGAAAAAATTTATAAATATTCTACCTAATACCACACATGACAGAGATTTTTTCAGGTTTTTCAGATTATGCAAACATGTTAAAAAAATTGAAAATCTCCAAACATTCGAAGGAAATGCATATTTCGTATTGAACTTTTCGAGATACCAGTTTTATAAAAATTCGGTAGTCAGATATTATTGAAACAATTGTCCTTAATTTTTTTCAGAATTTTTTATAGATTGTATCGGCGTTAAAAAAATCCAAATCAATTTTTTCGATACTTCTTTACTTTTTTGTAGATGTATTATGTAATATCGAATATTTTTATAATCAGAAAAGTAATGTACAGACTAATAATGCAATATCAAATATTTTATTTACGTTATATTTCAATATGTGAGCATAACTTCCAACGGTTAGCGTAGGCGGTAAAGTCTTCGGCTGCGAACTTTTTGGCCCTTGATCGAATCCCGCACCGAATAATTCTTTTTTTCCTTTAAACACATTTTTTTGTTCTTTGTTTTTCATATAATTATATTTTTTAAGTGTTATTATTACTTTTAAATTGCGGGTGGAACATAGTAAAAATAATAGTAAATCTTTATAGTAAAAATTTATTATCATTTTAAAGAATTATATTCTTGTGAATTATACTGTTGTGAAACTGTATCCTTTATGGTTTTATTTATAATTACCTGTTTGGATTACCATTGTTTGAACGATTGGCAAGTGGAGTTCGAATCTTTGTAGACTCGGTTCTATTTTTATCATTAAAATTGGAAATTGTCAGTTCATCTACCGTAATTTTAAATTCTGATTTAAAGATTTTTTTCTTCTTTTTATATACAGCTGTCCTTCTTTTATTAATTTCACATTCAGATAATTGTAGCGATAGTGTATCTTTAGCAACGCTATCGTCGTCGAACGCTATGACTTCTTGTGCGATATTTTCTCTTCAACGCGTGCATCTTAAAATTCAATTGAATCCGATTCTGTGGGATCGTTCAATATTAATGGATCTCTCCATATTTTTATCATATCGCTATCGGTAGTCTGAACATCCTTATGTTTTCTATTCTTTTTAACATCATTGTAATTATCTGAGATTGTTTTACTTCACTTCCACTTTCTACTTTTTTGTCATCCGCAGAACCTGTCTGAGATGAATGATTCGAACTTGAGTCGGATTCATTTAATTTCCCATTGACTTCGTTGTTCATCACATTCAAAGACCTCACTTTACACATAAATACCATACATGACCATCTATCTATTTCTCCGTTGGTACTTTGCCGTTTCTTGAGTGTTACAACAGCTATAAATGGTTCGAAATCGTAGGACATCAAACTTTGTGGGCTTATGATACATCAGTTGCCATTGCGAAGATAATAAAACACCAAAATGTCTAATGTTTGAAAATTAAGAGTTCTTCTAATGATAAATGAAAAGAAACTAACTAACATACGGCAATAGTAAAATATGAAGTTGCATACCATTTCACATTCAGCAGAATCAATAAATGAAAATAGTACATAATGTGAAAGACATTGCAACTAATTGTGAGCCATTATGATGGATTTTCGTAGTCAGAGATGCTATTGCATAAAACATTTTTAAAACATTTTGAAAATATATTTGAAATGTTACTACAATAATTTAATGTAAACAAAGAACAAAAAAAAGTGTTTAAAGGAAAAAAAGAATTATTCGGTGCGGGATTCGATCAAGGGCCAAAAAGTTCGCAGCTGAAGACCTCACCGCCTACGCCAATCGGAAGTGTTGGAAGCTATGCTCTGTCACGTTAACCTTTTTCCGACGGGCAGTTTGACCCGCGGAAGCCGGTTAACTTCGGGCCTTGCAGGCCGCGTGCAGGCCGAGTACACGCGGTCCGCCCGAGACAAAACGAGATTCGAAGATTCGACGATTTTTCTCTCGACAAGCGAAAAGTTCGGGCGCCAGGCACCTCAAGGATGCCACACGAAACGCGGAATAGTTCTCGAGCTCGGAGAAGCCGAGATCGAGAATCGAATCTCCGAAACGCGTATCGAAAGTGACGTCACGACGATTGCAGAAGGTTCGGACACGGGGAAACTAGGACAGTCCTCTCGGCGGGACGGATCTCACAGGTAAATCGATAGATTGACGACGATTTAGTCTCGAGCTGTTTATTGTAGCCGTCGTAAAGAATACAAAAATCTGCGGCCACGTGGCCGCGACCCGAGAGCCCGCGCTCTTTATACAAGCTAGCGAGAAGATGGTCGTTCGCAGCGCGGTTGTCTTATCGTTTTCGCTCGCGACGATACCGTTGAAATTTATCGCCGTTTTCGTTCAACACGAACTTTCGAAAACGCGAGGCGCAGATGACCGGCGAAATACGTGACTGCCGCGATGGCTCCCGCACGCGAGTCGCTACGACGCGTACGCTAACGATTACGCGATCGAACGTCGACGAAAACAATACGATGCGCGGCGAGAGACACAGGATTCGAGAATACACGAAACTATCGCCGAGATCACTCTCGCGAAACGCGACTCCTCTGAGGACACTCCTACGCACGCAATTTGAGAAGGAAAACTCTCTCGAAATGACGCGAAAAACTCAAAGTACTCCCGAAACAAGTACGAGCGAATTATCGAGGACGGAACGGGAAGCGTTCGTCCTCTCGCGACGAAGGTCGAGCCGTCGCGCAACGAAATATCGAATGGATCACTGTGACGACTTACCGTTTCTCGATTTCTAGCGTTCTCCTTTATTTTACGGCTCCCGATAGAGCGTCGGAATAGGCCGGACTCGGGTGTACGACGTCTCAACGCACGGTATCCTCAACGGGGCACGACACGTCTCGTTTCGCTCTACTTTTCGCAACGCGAGTACAAATGTTTTGCGTGTTCCACGATCGATAGCCAACGCGACAATGATCCATCGATTTTCGGCAAGCTAGCGGATCGAACGCGGCTCCCCCCACTCGATCGCTTTTCCGAATTGCCTATGGCGTGTTTCCACGGCGCGAACTCTTGGGCTCAGGAGCGTTCCCTCTAGCGTCCTAGGGCCCCGGACAGTCACGAAATTGACCAAGGAGCTTATCGCTCTCTGGGTCGGCGGAGGGGCTTCCTCTTCTTGGCTACGAGGGCGCCGACCCCGGGGCAGCTTCTCCCTTGACGGGGCGAGACGGTGTCAAAATCTGTAAGGAGTCGCAGTGGACGTGATGTTTGATTTAGCTGTTGTCCTGGCATCGCCTCAGGTTTGTTTTGCCGAGTGCCCTCGCACCAAGCTCAAAATCTCGAAATGGCCATTTGCTCTCGGTCGGGCGCATCCTGGCTGCGGGACGTCTGTTAGGTTCCCGTGACAATTCGGACGATCGGTGGTTCTTTCTGCGCGTCCCATCTACGGCCCTGAAACTTGCCGTTCTCGGCACGCGCGACAGATGTCATAAAAATCCTCGATAATGTCGGGATCTCTCAGAAGAGCGCTCTCGCAACCTGTGTCTTCGGTGTCGTGTCCCGTTAGAGGGCGGTCCGGTCCTTTATCGCTTTCGAAACGTGCACAAAATTGACGGAGAAGTGACGTCGCAAAATTTGCAACGTCACAGCTCATATATTGAAATATAATGTAAATAAAATGTTTTGTATTGCATTATTAAGTCTGTACATTATTTTTCTGAATATAAAAATATTCAGTAATACATAATACATCTACAAAACAGTAAAGAAGTATCGAAAAAATTGATTTGGATTTTTTTAACGCCGATACAATCTATAAAAAATTCTGAAAAAAATTAAGGACAATTGTTTCAATAATATCTGACTACCGAATTTTTATAAAACTGGTATCTCGAAAAGTTCAATACGAAATATGCATTTTCTTCGAATGTTTGGAGATTTTCAATTTTTTTAACATGTTTGCATAATCTGAAAAGCCTGAAAAAATCTCAGTCATGTGTGGTATTAAGTAGAATATTTATAAATTTTGTCGTTATTGTTTATTGAGCATGGTTCGACTAAAAATCAATTTGTGTTGGGGGCCTTCTGGACCATCTTAATTTAAAAAATCAACGAAAAAATTATTTAAGAAATACAAAACATATTTTAGGATGGACCATTAAACCCGGTTTTTTAAAAAAAAATTTAGTCCAAATATCGCTTCGATATCTATTTTAGATCAAAAATTATAGCAAAATGTGCATTGCGCCGCGCCGTGATGGGATTCAAGTGCGCGCTGTCTCCAGATGCCGACTTTCCGATTCATGCTTCCGAAACTTCGGTAACGTGAAAATCGTAGGGACGCGTCGGCGTCGACCAGCGAGCAGGTAGTCCACACGGACAGGGTAGAGGTACGCTTGTGTGTGTAGCGCGCGTGCAATCGAGCAGGCACTCAGTCGGACAGAGTAGAAGTACGTTTGTGTGTAGCGCGTGCGCAGCAGAAGCAACGTGGCGAGGGCGGTACGTCCACGGTATGTCAGAGTGGGGGGCCCAGCGCCGGAGGGGAAAGGTCCTCGCGTCCACGATTCTGGCATCACTGCCACCAGCTCTCCCGGGCGGAGGTTGATTTCTGTGCGCTACCACTTACTGCGCTCCTGAAGGGAATGCAGGTACTCCCGTTGCCATTGCCTTCAAAAGTCCGCGCGCATGATTTCGACCGTCTTCCAACGGTTCAGAGGGGTCGACGCGCTGCACAGTGGGGTATTTGCCCGATTTCAGCGGCCACAGCTAGTTCAAAATTCGCTCAATATTGAAACTGCTGTAACTTTGTCAAAATTTATCCAAATTTGATAAAAAAATAACCATTTTAAAACTTGCGATTTCTATTTTTTTTACTGTATACCGTTTTTACTAAAACGGATGTTTTAAATGCAAAAATTGTCCATAGAGAGGAGCGTATCAGATTGTAAAGTTTGTAGCTATTTTTCAATCAAGTACTGCGGATTGTAATCAATATTTTAACGTTAATCGTCTATTTTATGTACACTATCAAAAAGTATAATCATTTACAATTAAAATATCCTTTTAAAATAGTTATTATAAAGAATAATCTCCGTTATTTATAATAGTATGGAAAAATGTTATGAACAAAATTTGCACGGTTCAACGGACATGTTGTGGCACAAACATTTTCTGCGTGGGTGGAGGCATAGAGGAGATTTCAAGGTCACCTTGATTTTTTTAAACAGAATATCCTTTTTTATACCATTGATCGATAGAGTATCAAATTCTGAGTATCAAAGTGTTCACCTTTGTATGTCCTAAACTATTAGATTTAAGACATGTGGAGGTCAATACATTTTTACTCAGAATTCGATAGTCTATCGACTCATGATACAAAAAGTAGGTCTTTCGATTTAAAAAAATCGAGGTCACCTTGAAATCTCCTCTATGCCTCCACCCACGCAGAAAATGTTTATGCCACAACATGTCCCCCTCTGTACCGTGCAAATTTTGTTCATAACATTTTTTCATATTATTACAAATAACGACAATATTCAAAGTGGACATGGTTATTGCACCACCCTGTATATTATTTAAATTTCATGTGTATACTATTTTCTTATTTTAGTGTATATTGTGTGTTTATTACTATTATTTAGTATTTACTTAAGTAAATACGAAAATATAGCGAATGCGAACATGCAGGATGTGAGAAATGCTGCGATTTTCGCGCCCGCGCGATGGCCGTTTTTCCGTAAATCAACTATAAAACACGGAGTCAGTCGTAGTCAGATCCCATTTTTCTTGCATCCTAATCAGAAAACTTCAAAGAATACAATGGCACAGAAATCACCACCGGGACGCACCCGAAAGCATAACGAAATCATTACCGAAGTCATCGAATCATCAAGAAAGTGACTCATCGTTGGTTATCTTTAAATATTAATAATTACAAACATGTATATGGTACAAAAGTGAATTTCTCTTAAAAGTATACCCTATACTTAGCTAAAAATACTTCTATAAAACAAAAATCTGTTAGTGTATGTAAATAAGGTAGCAATTGCTAATAGATGAATTCGTTGAGAAATGAAAGCGGGTTAACGGAACTTCAACTTCCGACAAATTTCAGTGCTTAATGGATACATGAATGGGAAAACGAATGATGGGAGATTGTTCCTCAGATATTCAACTAACTCAAGCCACAAAAATTTTACAATTTATGTAAAATTTTAAAAATTGAATTTTGACCGCTGAAATCGGGCAAATACCCCACTGTGCACTGTCCGGAAGGCGTTCTCCGGGTAACGTGAGGGTCGGGGCCCCCGTCAAAAAATGCCCAGGTGTGAGCGCTGCGTAGTCGTCGGGATTGCGCGAGAGAGGGGTGAGTGGGCGAGAATTAAGGCATCCCTCTATGGTGCATAGAAGTGTCGCCATGTCCTCGAACGTGAGGTTGTGCGAGCCTGCGACTCTCGCGAGGTGGCGTTTTACTGCCTTAACTCCCGCTTCCCAGAGGCCCCCAAAGTGAGGAGCACCGGGTGGGTTGAAATGCCACGTGACCTCGGCCTGCTCCAGAAACGCGGCGACCTCGGGTGACTTGACGGCATTGCGACTCATCAAATTGGTTCCGTTGTCGGAATAGATTTCCGAGGACCGGCCTCGTCGGCAGACGAATCGGCGCAGCGCGGCCAAGAAACCCGTGGTCGCACAATCGCTGACGAGCTCCAGGTGGATCGCTCGTGTCGCGAAGCACACGAAAACCGCGATGTAGGACTTTTGAGATTTATAACCCCGTCCCTTGCTCATGCGGGTCCAGAGGGGGCCCGCGTAATCGACCCTGACGTGCGAGAAGGGGCGGGAGGGTTCTACACTTGGGCGCGGTAAGGAGGCCATTAGCTGAGAGGATGGCGTGGCGCGGTGGCGGGCACAGATCACGCACCTCCACGTGACCCTTCGAACGAACTCGCGGGCTCCCAGCGGCCAGTACGTCCTCCTTAACACGCTCAAGGTGAGATGCGGACCTCCGTAAAGGGTGGTCTGGTGCACGCAGTCCACGAGGAGCTCGACTAGCGCGTGCTTCGGCAGAATGACCGGGTGAATTTCGTCGTAGGGGCGTGATGACTGTGCGAGTCTTCCCGCCATCCGGAACAATCACGACGCATCGACAAATGGGTTCAACCGCCGCAAGGGCGACGTTTGTCCCACGACCTCGCCCTTTTCGACGCGTTTCAGCTCGGACTTGAACGCGGAGCGTTGCAGCCACCGAAGCCACAGCGTCCTTGACCGACTTATCGTCGCGGGAGCGACGCACAGTGGAACTTTTTGTCCATTTCGGAGACAAAATCAAAGAACTTCCGATAGAAATGAGGTAGAGCGATGAAATTTTTTAAAAATTAAAGCTGAAACTTGGCAGAATATGGGAAAATAGGAAGATTATGGTACGAACCTTGAGAAAATTCGTTAAACAATTCGTTCACAAAAATCGATTTCTTGTAAAATCCTGAAGTCGTAGACAAATTTTGAGACCAGACTTGAATTCAGCATGAGAAAATCTACAGGAAATGATGTATGGCATGTTACAAAAAAATTTTTTTCTACCCGTGGTATTGCAAAAACCACAATTTTCGTGACATTGTGCAAGTTTGACGATTTTTTTCAAGGTTAAAAAATGTTCCATCCATAATATCCCTATTTTTCCCATATTCTGTGAAGCCTCAGCTGTAATTTAAAAAAATTTCAGCTCTCTATCTCATTTCTATCGGAAGTTCTTTGATTTTGTCTCCGAAATGGGCGAAAAGTTCCACTGTGCGCCGCCTCCAACGGGGGGTCGCAGAGGAGTCGACGCTCGACTCCTCGGAGGATCGAGAGGACTCGATTCCGCGACGCACCGAGGGGAAGGGGACCATCCTCGCGAAAGGCTAGGCGGACAACGTATCGGCCATCCGCCCGCCGTGCCACGGTGGCCTTGAAATGCTCGTCGCACCTCGTCTCATCGGGAGAGAGGGTAGAGCTGGGAATCGCTACCTCAAATTCCCGGAATCCCCGCAGCTGCTGCTTCAGCTCGTCGTCTCCGCAGCAATGCAGAGACGTCGCGACGGCGCGGGTGGAGTCGGACCGTGGGCGCGTGGGGCCCGAGATAACGCATCCGAAGACGGTCTCCTGCGCGATTGGAGTTCCTACCTTTCCGCGACGCAGACCGGAACGCAGTAATGCGCCGTAGTGGTCAGCGCCGATGAGGAGGTCCACCGGAAGTGGCCGTCTCGGGTCTGGGTCCGCGAGAACGCGGGAACGCGCCGACATCTACTTGTGGTTGGGGTGCATAGGACGTCATCCTAGTGAGGACCAGGGCCATCGCCGTGAGCGTGGGCGACGCCCGTCCGGATCCTCGTATCCGAACTTCCACGCGTGCGTTTACTTTCCCAACGGGGGCGCCCCCGGCGCCCTTGACCGTAATCGCCGCGGGCCGCTTGGGCAGACGTAGGGCCTGGATGAGGGACTCGGAGACGAAGGCCGCCTCCGACCCTTGGTCCAGGAGGGCCCTTACAGCGCGCGTCCCTTCGTCCGGTGTCTCGACCCTTACAACCGCGGTCACAAATAGTACGGCGCGTGTCGTGCTCTCCCGCGAGCGAGCCGTGCAATTAAGGAGCGCAGCTGGGACCGCATCGCGCTCCGCTTCTCCTCTCGCGCGGTTGGAGACCGTTTCGTGGCCCGAGGGGGTCGACGAACCTAGATGCAAAGCCGTGTGATGCGGCCTGCCGCATGGAGCGCATCGAGTCGCGGAAGGGCAGCTGTTCGCGGACTGGTTCGTCCGGAGACAATTGAAGCAGCAGCTGTGGTTCTTTACTATCTCCCGTTTCTGCGCGACGGTCATGCCCCTGAATGTCGGGCAGCGGAACAGCAAGTGGTCCTTGCTGCATTTGGGGCACTGGACCTTCACCGTCTTCGCCGCTGCGACCGTGTGCGATCGGACGGGGGAGGGTTCGATCGCGAACGCGTTTTCTTCAACGCCGAAAGCTCGCTCTTCGGCGGCGATGTGTATATTTTCGAGAGCGTGGACACGCGCCTCGAGGAGCTCGTCGAGCGCGCTGTAGGAAGGGGGGTCGCGGGACTCAACGAGGGAGAGTTCCCATTCCTACCGTGACTTGTGATCGAGATTTCGCACAATGAGCTGGACGAGCAGATCGTCCCATTGGTCGGTGGGGCACCCCAAGTTGGCCAGCTGTGCCAAATTTTCCGCGGTGCGGTCGCGCAGCCTGGCGAGGCCTTCCCCGGCTACGTCCATCAGCGGCGCGAACTGTAGCAGCTCCCCCACCATGGCACCGATTACCATCCGCTTATTCTCGAAGAGCGACTGGACCGTTTTTCAGGCAGGAGCGAAATTCGCGGCGGTCATTCTTACGTGGGATATCACGGACGCGGCCTTTCCTTCCAACGCGCCCTTGAGGTGGTACAGCCGCTGTACATCGTCAAGGTCGGGGTTCTTCACGACAAGGGACGTGAACAAATCCGCAAATGTCGGCCATTCGGAGTATCGTCCGTCGAATTTGGGGACTTCGATCCGCGTGAGTTTTGTGCCTCGCGACGATCTCGCGGCGGGTGCGCTAGAGGTGGACGCGTGTAACGAAATCTCCGCCGGGAACTTTAAAGAATCAACTAACTCACAGAACAAGTGGCTGGCCTGGTCGAACGCTTCGCTGCTCACTCGAAGAGCTCCTCCTTAAAGTAGGGCCTGGTGGTGCGGTCCTGAGCGGTGGCCTCGAGCTCCAGCCGAAGGTGGATCTGCTGGCAGCGCTCCCACTCGATCCGCAGACGCCGCAGACGTTCCTCCGCCATTGCCTTCCCCATCTACTTGTAATTCGGCACGGTCCTGCCGATGCTGCGGACAATGAGCTCCTGCTCCTTAAGAAGCTCCTCCACGGCGTAGCGGTCGTCTGGCTCAGGAACTGGCAGCGGGTGCAGTTAGCCGGCGGCTTCTTGAGATGGAGGAGTCCGGTCGTAGTGGTCGGTTGGCCCACAAAGTGTTAGTCGTCGATGGACTGCGTGATCGACGTGCGGGGGAACGGTGTTCCCTTCTCTCGATCGTCTTCGAATCCGGCTCGAAGGACCAAATGTTCCGTCGTACTGGGACGGATTTTGCCGGTGAGAACGAAAGGACGAACCCGTGAGAAATATTGTAACAATAGTTACACGAAACACAATCTAACACTTTATTTGACGGAGCTACAAAAGTACAATGTCGTTCGCTGTTTGCTTGTCGGCTTAACGCAAGGTTCTGCGCTCGGTGCGCGGGGGGTCTATATATACACACGGTGACAAAACCGAAAACAAGTTTGAATTCGCCCGGTGCGGGCGACCGTTTTGACGGGCGCGAGCGCTTGTTTGGGGACCGTGGCGGTCCTTTCGGTCGCCCGGTCGATGCTCCCGATGTTGTCGGGCGCAGCCGACGGTTGAGCCCGAACACATTGCAAGTTCACATGGCTTAGCGAGAAAGCACATCATCACGTAAACGGTAGGTCCTGAGTTCGAATCCCCGCCAACTGCATAAAAATTTCTGGATTTTAATAAGCTCCTTTCGAAGACAAAGTTGAGTATTCCCTCAAGCAGTGCACAGAAAGTTGTATTATATATAGTTTATAATTTTTGTTATAACTTTTTCTTAAATTTGAAGATTTAATTGAATGTTATTTAAATATTGGTTTCACATTTTTCAAATATTTACTTTATATTTTTTAAATATCTAATTTATATTCTCTGAATATTTAGCTTATATTTTCTAAACATTCAATTTACATTTCTTGTATATGTATACAATATTCAGATCCAATATTTTTCTCGTATGAAAAAGTGCGGCTTAAAAAATGTTTTCCTAATGTTCGAAAAAAATATTTATCTAATATTTTTTTGCTAGTAGGGTGAAATCTCCTCTATGCCTCCACGCACGCAGAACATGTTTGTGCCACAACATGTCCCCCTCTGAACCGTGTATATTTTGTTCATAACATTTTTCCATACTATTATAAATAACGGAGATTATTCTTTGTAATAACTATTTTAAAAAGATATTTTAATTGTTGTTACGAGCCGAGAACTGGCGGATAGACGTGGCCGAGATTTGTTCTTGTGAACAGGATGGTCGTGAACTAGCCGGTGCCTGTTTCATCACCGGGTGTCATAGGATAGGTTTTCGTGGACTAGCCGATGCCTGTTTCATCACCGGGTCGCCACTAGGTTAGGAAAGACAGAGGGTGTCGTGGACTAGCCGATGTCTGTTTCACCACCGGGTCGCCACTAGATGGAAGGTTGTGAACTAGCCGATGCCTGTTTCATGACCGGGTGTCATAGGATGGGTTTTTCGTGGACTAGCCGATGCCTGTTTCATCGCCGGGTCGCCACTAGGTTAGGAGAAAGGGGTAGTCGTGGACTAGCCGATGTCTGTTTCACTACCGGGTCGCCAATAGATAGGAAATGGGTTTTCGTGGACTAGCCTATGTTTGTTTCACCACAGGGTCGCCACTAGATAGGAATTCGTGAACTAGCCGATGCCTGTTTCATCACCGGGTGTCACAGGATTTCGGAAAGAGGTAAGGTATTGGAAGTTCAGCTCTCGTAACTCTATGTAGAATAGTTGATAAACCTCGAGCGGTAAAGGTTTATCGATATGGGTGCAATGCTAGTTACTGGAGTTTAAAGGATGTAGTAAAGATATTGGAAACTCTCAATTATCTGATGTGAAAAGTACAATATATTCTTTAAACAAATGGAAATACATATGTAATGTGTTATGTGGTTTCGCGGAAGCTAATTCCCGAACTCTCGTTTTTCACACACTGAGAAATGCGGGGGTAAGTGAGTTGATTTGACTTAAGAACTGCGTTTCGAAACTTCTTTCAAGTTAAAATGATCGAAAGGGAATAAGACCCAATCTCACTATAGACGCGTACAGATTCGTGTTCAGTCTTTAACTAAGCCCGTGATGGCCAAGCTCGAGCCCTTTATATACCAGTCAAATTGTTCAAAAATGGTACTTTATATGTTTTATAAATATTTATAGGAACAAGTCATGACATCGCTAACATATTTAACACTAAACCTACCGGCCATCAAAAGTGACTGATGTGTATAGTTTTATAAAAATAACAAGATTAAATTTATTTATGCACTCCTCAAAAGAATTAAGGGATCACTTGTGCGAACTCAAAAAATTGGTCCCACTTTTCGTGATCATAACTCCGTCAAAAGTTGCCGTATCGATATCGTTAAACAATGGTTTGAAAGCCTGGAACCTCTAGTTTTAGATGCTCTGTTTCAAATTGTTGTTACGTTGGCTTTTTACAAAGTTATAGCGAGATGAAGACAACATTGACGGTTAACAAAAATTTCGTGCAGCTTTGGAACATCACACGGGGAGCGAAAAATTTTTTAGATACATCGCGTTAATATCATTTGGAAGGGCTATCTTTCCGGTGTAATTTGTGTGGTTGTTGAACATTGTGCGATTTTTTTATTCGAGTTATTCAACACTGAAGTAAAAATGGGCTTTTTAAGTTTAACTGGCTCCAGAAAGCGAAAAAATTATCGTAGAATCTTGTGCAAAAAAGCAATAGAAAGAGCGTATCTTTCTCTTCAAGGCACTCTATTTGTTTTTTAAATTTCATTAACATTTCAATATACCAGGTGTTTCTGAAAATATTCTTAAAATATGCACAGTTTCCATTTTTCCTTTAACTCGCTATATCTCGGCGAGAAATGATCGTTCAAACACAGCTGCCATAGGTAAAAGATTGTCGCAGCGAGTTCATGGGATACTCAATCAAATCGGCAGAATCTCTGCTTGAATCTGACGTTCGGATCATGGTATTACAATTGTTCAACAATATCGATACGGCAATTTTTGACGGAGTTATGATCACGTAAAGTGGGACCAATTTTTCAGGTTCGCACAAGTGATCTCTTAATTCTTTTCAGGAGTGTATTTTGTGCGATTTTTAATATAATATACAGGGTGAGTCCGCAGAAACTGAACACCTAAATATCTCCGTTACTTTTCGTTGTACAAAAAAGTTCTTAGGACAAAGTTACACTGTTTGAAGGGCCACATGTAACGTTGTAAGGGAAAAAATTTTCAACGTCATTTTTTACAAGATTTCAAGGTCATCGATATTTTTTTTAATGGAATTAGGTATTTTTTAATACATCAATCGATGCAAGTGGACATTCGTTATAAAAAAGTACTGACCTTTGTATGTCGAAAAATTACACGTCGAAAACTAAAACGCTACACAAGTAAGTAAACGCTGACGTTTTAGTACGACAGTAATGGTGTTTTACAGTTATTTAAATCGAAATATCTCGTGAACTACTAACTTTTGGACATACATAGGTTAGTACTTTTTTATAACGAATGTCCAGCTGCATCGATTGATGTATTAAAAAATACCTCATTCCAATAAAAAAATATCGATGACCTTGAAATCTTGTAAAAAAATGACCTTGAAAATTTTTTCCCTCACACCGTTACATGTGGCCCTTCAAACAGTGTAACTTTGTCCTAAGAAGTTTTTTTGTACAACGAAAAGTAATGGAGATATTTAGGTGTTCTGTTTCTGCAGACTCACCCTGTATACTGGAGTAAAAGAATATATTCAATAAATTTCCATGAAAACACCTTTACAATTTGAATAATTGTTAAATAAACAATCTAAAATGGGTCATTTGAGCCCTCGTGGTAGGTTAGCGTTAACGCAATAATATATTAACATAGATTTTCATCTCCATTAGTTTTCAAGTTGTGTTATAAAATACGGTGTTTGTACTCATTCATGAAAATGAGGATCGACATAAAGATTTGAAGTTTTGTAATAAATCTGTTCGACTAAATCCGTACGCACATAATGTTCCACTGTCCAAGAACTTTAGTTTACGATACCATAAATCTGTGTCAGCGGACCTGACGCATCTATTCAACTCTCGACTACTGAGGCTGGCTTGCATAGAAATACTACTACTAAACTAGTTGCTCGCTGCTACGAAAGATTCATTATCTCACAAAAACCGAAACCAAAAGTTCAAATTTCCAACTAACCTTCATGAAACATCTCGTACTTGTTTAAATATAATGTTTAAAACCATACTATTTCTTCAAAACTGAAACTATTATTCAAAACATATAAAGTGCGACAGTATCCAAAGAAACCATTCGAAAAATAATTGTTAAGCTAATATACATATTACGTCTTGTGTGGTTACCTTCCTGGGATGATTAAATTATTTGTCGATTATTTCAGAAATATTCTTGTACTAACTATTAAAAATTAGAATGATTTTCAATACGACTAAACTACAAAACCTCTCTTATTAACTTCCCGATTCATAGGGAAGTTACTGTAATTACCCAGAAAATCGAAAATCAATTTTTTAGCAGATCTTCACGTTTCATGGTCATTGGAGTCATTTTAGACTATTTTTATCAAAATGTTTGTGTGTGTGTGTGTGCGCGCGCGCGCGCGCGCGCGCGCGCGTGTGTGTGTGTGTGTGTGTGTGTGTGCGTATGTCCGTTTGTATGGTATCAAATTTTTCGTTAACGTTTTCAGAAAAAGTAACAACGCGATCAGGATGATGAATGATGCAATCGATGTGCCCCGTCGTAACTTAGAGCTGATTAGATTTTGGTCCATATTAGTCAAGTAGTTTTTTAGATTTTTCGTTTTTTTTCGAAAAGAGTTGATTCTACAATGCACTTTATAAGGGAGGACGAAAATTTTCCACCAAAGAACCAAACGCAATTACATAAAAAAAATTTTTTTTCTTAATTTTTTTTAACTGATGCTAATGTTACCGCTTGGAATAATCGAAAGTTATTCCAATGCAACAGTGAATTTATCATCTCTACTCCCAAGAATACATTTTGGGAGAATATCGATGAAAGTACAAAAAAAACGATGTTAGCGATGTTGGCGAAGGAGTAACGAATCGGGAAGTTCTTTGTGTGACTCTTGGAGAGTCACACACCAAATAAAAAACATTAATATCAGTAGGCCCTACTAGCCATGCGTATCACTAACCCTCTCGCAAGAGCAGTCCTACCCGCGAGCTCGCGAAGCGAGCGAGCAAAAACAACCCTACTCGCGAGCGAGCGAAGCGAGCGAGCAACAATAGCCCTCTAGTTTTTTATTTCATTTTAGTGAAATAACTGAAACAAAAATGTACTCGAATGAGAAATTATTGATAAATAATTTATTTCAGTTAAATACAAAAATAACTAAGTATTTTAAAGAATTAAATAATATATCCCTTGGACCAAGCAACAGAACTAACTGGGTCGTCATATATACTATAAAACACTTAATTATGTATAAACACTTAAGTAATAACAAGAATTTAATAGTCAATGAAATTGTTCCAATTTCTGTTTTGGATAAATACTTTTGTAATTACAAAGATAGACAGAAAATATTCCATCACCGTTTTGTTTTTTAATAACATGCATTATTATGACAGAATATTGAACAGGACAAGTGTAATTGTTATCCAATTATGTTTAGAAAACTACCCTCTACTTTAAAATCTTTTCACATTACCTGCATGTAAACTAAATAATTATTTCGAAGTCACAAAACCGTACTTTTCTGCAGAAAGAATGTAATAACCATTTTTTGTTTATTATAGATATTATAGATTTCATTAATTTCAGTATATTAACCCTCATCCGACCCTCGTATCAATCCAACAGTTTTCCCGAAATAAGTTTATACTGTTCTGTTATTTGTACACTTTGGGTCTAGCAGACTAACCCGACTAGAAATTCAGTTAGGCATGCCTAACGACGAATGTGAGCCTAAGGGTGCGCGTATAGTGCGTCCGACAACCGACAGACCTGGTGACGTCAGAGGCTTCGGTCCGGCATTTCAAATGTGTGGGTAGGCCCGTCTGTGTGACCCTTCAAGTTTCGTCCGGCATCACCGGCACGGCGGCCCTCGCGCGATATATTTCGGTGCAGCGTTCACTTCAAATAATTTTCGTGTCGCCAATTTTGAAGTATCCGTATTTTTAAAAACGGGCCCGTAAAGAGGACACTTGGGGCTATATTATCATTATTTTTATTTTTTTAATTTTCTGATGCTTTGATAGCAATGCACCTGTTTAAAACAATTGCAAAATAAACTATGAAAACAAATATTTTCTGAACTGAAATAATTTTTATTAAATACTCTGATGGTTTTACTATGAGTACCCAAAACTAAGTTTCATCGATTTGTTAGTTTAGTCGTTATAATTTAATGAAAAACTTGTGACTTTGGATATTCGGATAGTGTTTTCATTTTCTTATAATTAGTTTTAAAAATCTTAAGGTTATTAAATGTGGATTCGAAAAAATCGTTTGTCGCGCTCTTTCCAAAACCATTGTTTAACTCTCATCCGTCCCTCATTTCACGAACTGAATCTGTCTCTCGGTGTTAAATTGACACCAGTGGTAAAAGATCGATAAAACAACAAGGTAAACACTTATTTTTTATTCAAATTGATGAGTTAATATTTATATCTTAGGTTTTTCGGTTGTGTTTCGCATTAAAATAATAAAAGTCACAAAGTTTCGGACTGTACCTACAAATAGCAGAACAGTGTACATAATTTATTTCGAGATAACTGTGTCAAAGTGACACGAGGGACGGACGACGGTTAAACATGTTTAAACATGTTTAAACAATCATAATCTATTGATATTGGATATCACTGTATTCGGAAAACTGTACAGAATCTTATGCTGCAAAGAACAATTTAATATCTTTTATAATAACATCACAATATTTGCTTACAGTTGAAAAATATGTCTTTTTTACGGACGTGACTTCCTTGCAATTTTTGAGAAAAAGCCTCTCTTAAATGCATTTAGTTCTTTATTACGTTATTGTCAGAGCCACGAAGAAAGACTCTGAAATCTTCCTATGCCTCAATAGCCATTATGTGTTATAAACCCTGCAGACCTGCACGGTCAGTTGTAGGATGCAGCTATTCATTTTTGGGGTTTCCCGTCAACCCTCCCACCGTGTACAGTGACTCTTTTATCTGTCTTCCACCTCCATGGTGGCCCAGTTGGGATGGGACACCTTTCACGTAGTGAAAAAACATTTTCAATTTGTTTATGTCCAACAAGTAGTCCAATGCATTTCCCCGTACTAGCGATAGCGGAACAGCAGTTGGTTAAGATATTACCGCCCATTACTATGCGATTGTAGAGGGTGGCAAGGCGCCATCTCGTATGGGTTTGAACTGGCGACATTGTATTGATGCGAGCGTGAGAAGAAGGTTCCCAAGCCGGTCTACGGTGACGTGTTTCTAGGTATGAATGAGCGGCCGATTGGATCAGGGCGGAGGAGGCAGGCCTCGTTTCACACGCATTTTCGGCTGTCGACGAAATATTGGCTACAGCGGCCACACATACCATGTAGCGTGCAACGTCGAAGTCAAAACATTGGGACTACGGGCGCGGCTGTGGTAGGGATAGGCAGACCTAGCGATGATAGGCTCGATTTGTTTATGTGCCGTTCCCGGGGCTGTCCTCTGTGGAGAGGTTTATGACAGGTCATATTGCTATTGTGCTGGAAGTCGGCACTTTCTCGGACAACACGTGTTGACTTGTGTTAACTTAAAAATTACTTTACACTAAAAAATTATGAATAGGACGCGCTAAAAACATCTTTCTGGAAAATAGCTTCGCTGTCGATCGCCCAATAATGACTCGACCATTTGCATCCCCAATGTTTTATTGCACGTGCCGATATAGCCGCTACGCTATCGTACGTTCCACAGTGGTGCAAAATCCCCAAGACGTGACAATAATTCGTTTATTATGTAATTTTAAAAAATCTATGTGTACTGAAATACATTACAGTATTCATAACATTACATCGACCATAGATTATAATAGAACCTAAGTGCAAACATTGACATTGGAAACAACTGCGACATAAACTATTGAAGGAAAAAATTTTTTCTCATTTCTTTGTTGTTTTTGTCTATATGCACTCCTTGATTTTCGAAAGTTTCATAGTGTAGATATTGTTCAGTGCGGTGAGTACATTACTTCAAATTATGAAAAATACCAATTTTTATTTGGTTATAATCGAAAAGTTTGCAACTTTTTGTGACTTTCTGACAAATAAGGTCACAATGGTTTTGGAAAGAGCAAGATAAACGATTTTTTCGAATCCATATTTATTAGATTAAGATTTTTAAAATTAAGAAAATGAAAACACTATCCGAATAATGTCTTTCGGTTTTTTCAAGAATCAGATGATCAATGAAATAATAATTAAAATAAACGACAATTAAAAATAATGTTATCTTGTTTATCTCTTCGCCATTAATTAGTATTTCCATGTATATATTCAATTTTACGTTACAAAGCACAAAATATCATAATTTCTACTATACATAGAATTTTCGTCCGGCATGTAGGACGAAAAACAAAATCATTTGATTTTCCTCCTACACCGTCCGGCGTCGAGGCCCCATGGGGTTTGTCCATTGTTACCCTTCTCGAAGCGGCCGAAAAGGTCAAAAAAGGTTCGGCGACCCGTGGACCGTGACCGATTTGTCGGTTGTCGGACGCACTATAAGCACACTTTCCGGCAAAATTGGCCATACTGGCACCAACACATGCCTCTCGAGGCGCTCGAAACGCTCGTCTGTGTGAGCCGTTGTCGGATGCCGGATGAAAACGGACGCACTATACGCGTTGCCTAAGTTAAGCATTCCTAACAGTTGCTACACGTGGGCCTAATGCGGAAAGCATTGGTGTACGCCTAAGTTAGGCATTCCTAACAGTTGCCATACGTGGTAAAATTGGGGATGGTCGAGTGCATGCCTTTTTTTTTAAGGGCGGTGGGGAAATGCTTTTACGCACACCCCCTCCTTTGGTGAAAGTCGGAGGGGGTAGTGTGGCTCGGCTTCCTCCTAAGATGGAATTTGAAGGAATCGTATGGCCTTGCGCCTTCGCCTATACCCACTAAAACCCCACCGCCCAGGACCCTCGGGACCTTTCTCTCATACTCTATAAACGATGTTTAATACCTCCGCTGGCCCCCTTTCCGCAGTCAGCGGAGGTATTCTCATCGTTCCTTATCTTTCACGTTCTTCTCATTACAGTAATAATTTCATGTATTTTTAATGCATTTTATGTCAAGAGTTAATTCACCAATTAATAAGCCTTCATAAACTACGTATAAAACTTCTCATGTCTCTTCTAGTAATCCTGTTTGTTCCTCTTCTTCTTCTTTGATTTACTTGTTCTTGTCTTAATTCTTTTTCAATTTTCCTTTCCTGTTCTTCTTTTCTATGAATAATTGTATTAATAAATTTATCGATTTTCCTCCAATTATTTTCAGATTTCAGCATCATTTCTTCAAAATTATTTAATGTCAATACATTATTAATTTCTAAATCCAATATATGTTTATCAGCAGCCCATCGGTTACATGTGAATAACGTGTGTTCGGGATCATCAGTTACTCCACAGCCATACCAACATAAGTCTTCAGAGGTTTCTTGAATTCTGTATCTATACGAATTGAACACGCCATGTCCAGTTAAACATTGTGTAAGGCGATAGTTTAACATACCAAATTTCCTATTACTCCATTGCTCCACATTAGGAATCAATTTCTTAGTCCAAAGTGCTTTATTATAGGAATTCCAAATATTCTGCCAGGTAATCCAAGATTCTACTTTAACAATTTCTGTTTCATGCTTTAAATTTTCTTTCTTCTGTGAACTAATATCCTCATCATTTTCATCATAAATTTTATGTTTTTCTTTAATTGAATATAATTTTACATGTTCCGATAAAGTAACTTCTAAAGGTAAAATGCCAGTTATTGCACAAAGAGCATTTCGGCTTACAGTACAACATGATCTAGCTAAGCGATTTAATCCCATTCTTTGAGCTCGTTCAATCTGAATCCGATTTCGTTGGACGGTTAAGGCTTTTGTGGCCCATACCGGAGATCCGTAACATATAATCGATTCTAAAATATAATAATATAATTTTCTACCACCAAAAGTTGGGCCACCGGTATTAGCCATTAATCTTGATAATTCACCCATAACTCTGATGGCTTTGTCAGTAGTATTCTCAATGTGTTTAACATAACTCCAATTTCTATTTAAATATATACCCAAGTATTTAACTTTATTCGATGCAATAATTTGGTTATTCAAAATATTAAGTGAAAAGTCGTCAGGAATTTTCTTTTTATTGAAAAAGATGAAGCAAGTCTTCTTCGGGGACATTTCAAGATCCTTTTTTACTAACCAAGACGCAATAATATTATTTATAACATGTTCCAGTTTCTCTTTAACGTTTGCAAGATTTCGATCAGATGAGTAGATTGCAATACATCTGCATAAGCGATCACATATATACCCTCAGGAAAAGGTAATTTCAATAACTCATCGTAAATCATATTCCAAATAATTGGAGAAATAATCGAACCTTGGGGAACGCCTTTTTCCATTTTAAGATTCACCCATCTATTTAAGGCTTTATACTGAATGAATCTGTTATAGAAATAGTTCTCCAGTATTTTTTGTAATTGCACAGAGAAGTTATGTTTTCGAAAACTTTCAAATATTGTGTTCCCAGATAGACTATTGAAAGCATTTTTAATGTCTAGACTAATGAAAATACCATATCTATTCTTAGTATTACTTTCACTTATATATGATGTAATTTTAAGCAAAGCGTCAATTGTGTTTTTTCCCTTTGTAAATCCAAATTGATTTTCGTGAAATGGAGGGGTTCCCAATTGAGCCAAAATACGATCTTCCAAAACCTTTTCCAAAACTTTATTGAGACAATCACCTATGCAAATTGGTCTAAAATCAGATGGTTGCATGGTACATTCTTTATTCTTTTGGAGGAAGATTACTCGAGAACGTTTCCATCGATTTGGAATTTGAGCAGTTTCCAGAAACAAATTCATTAATCTTAGGAAATTATCAGAATCATTAATAATAACACTACGTATGATACCTGGTATGAGTTTATCAAGACCAGGAGCCTGATTTAATTTAAGATCCATTGTTATTTTTTCGAGGTCAGCTTTATATGTTTTTAATTCATTATCTGTATTACCAAAATGAGTATATCTTATATTTTTCTTTTCTCTTGGGAATAAACCCGAAAGAATGTATTTTGCATCGTGAAACTCAATGCAAGGGGCAGGTTGCCGATTTTTTAATTTATTACGAATAGTTTGTAAAGTTCGTCCCCATATATCAGAACGAAGAGTGTCTACAAACTTCTTCCAGAGTTTATTTTTTGTATCATTAATCAGAAACTGCAATTTCTTTTTCAGTGATTTATAAAGCTCCTTATCTTGTAAGTAATCTTCTTTACGTTTCAACTTTTTCTGATGTTTACGACGTATCTTCAGCATTTCAGATCGCGCCTTGGCTATTTCTGGAGTCCACCAAAGATTAGCTTTAGATCGAAATTTGTCCGATTTCTTTGACATAGACTCATTACAAGCTGTATTAATATTTTTAATATAAGTTTCTATTGTTAAATGATTTATATTATTCCAATCAATATTCCTATTCAGTTTATGAAATGTTTCCCAAAATTTCTCAGGATCACAAGAATCAACATTCCATGACCAATTAATATTATGATTTTTATTTTATTATATTTTGTATTAGTACTGAAGTCTATTTCTTGGATACAATATAAGTGGTCAGAAGCATTATACGAATAATCTACTTTACTTTTAATAAAACTATGTATAGTATGAGAACAACATATAATATCAATCTTTGATTTACTTAAATTCTTTTTAAACGTGTATTTTCCAAGAGTATCCACCGGAATCAAATCTATGTCGTGCAAATATTGACTAAAAATTTGACCTCTTTTATTTGTTAATCTGTCTCCAAATAAAACCATACAGGCATTAAAGTCCCCCAAGAGAATTAATGGGGGTTTCCAATCTTTACTAGCAGTCTTCAGTACTTCTAAACATCGATAATATTTCGAGTGCATGCCTAAGTTAGGCATCTCTAACAGGTGCCATACGTGGTCCAAATGGGGATGGCCGAGCGCACGCCTAAGTTAGGAATTCCTAACAGGTGCCATACAGGGTGTCCCAAAACTCCTTCAAGTCCGGGAAATGGGAGGTTCCTTAGGTCATTTGAAGCAACATTTTCCTTTGCACCAATGTCAACCGCGGCTTTGTTTAGGAGTTATTAACGAAAAACACTGACCAATCAGAGCGCGCCCTGGGCCGCCGCGCCGCGCCGCGCTCGCATCAGAGCGTTGGTGGTACGCCGTGACATCGCAACGAACAAGAGTTTCTCGATTATGTGAATGCTCTCCGATTTCAATGAGCTTTGGATATGTGGTCAAGGCCATTATTCTGAACAACATTTCTCTTTAGAATTTGTGGCTGTAGGCTTTAGTTTACGAGATTATCGCGAGAAACTTTACTTGTAAACTCATTATGGGTGTTCATGATAACGGACACGGCCTGCTAATGTCTCCGAAACTAAAGCCGACCGTCAACCATTTCAAAGGAAAAAGATATTTAAAACGTCGAGTTTTATAACATTATTTCAAGGTCATTGAAATCGATGAAGACCCGGATCATCCTTACCCGACTTACGGCAACTTTACCCGAACGAGAAAAGAGGCAGAAACTGATTGTTTTAAAAACTCACTTATTCAGCCGTAAATCCATTTGCTGCTTCGAAATGTGTGTCACTGGGTCACTCGGTGACGAACTGCACAGATGTCCTCGGGTATACGGCAGTAACGAAAGGTAAGGGACGTACGGCCAGGTCGACGAACTGCACAGCCGGTGGTAGATAGTAATAAGGCCTAAGGGATGCGCGGTCAAGTCGACGATCCAGAATTTCACTTTCACTTTCGAATCGATAAATAATTCGTATGTTTATTTCACACAGGTGCCTTGAAATTTTTCCACACTTACAATCACTGTTCACATTTGTCTACACACATAGTTATACACTAATAATAATTTCCATATCCCTTGTACTGCTACACAAATCACAACAATCAGATAATGCAATCACTAGACTGCGGATTTCATGCATTTGTAGCAAACATGAGTAGGTGCATTTTAAGACAGTAGGGAGATTAAAATAATTTCAAAACACCTATGTATTATTTTCAACTTCTTAAAGTGATCACAGCTACAATCAAATATCTGTCTGGCTGCTGTCCCTTGTAATAGCGGCAACCAACTTTCATTTTGCATAAAGATCCGCCGTCTAGTGATTAGTTTAAATATCACTATCAAAACACAGCTAATAGCAACCGTTAGCTTTGAATTGACAAATCTTTGGAGATGTTCTCTCTACCGCGGCTCGAACGACACTGATTTTCCGCAAGATTTTTCTAAAGATTTTAGGAAGGGCATTTAGAGTGTCGAAATTCGAAATGCACGCTGTAGCACAGTTACGAAAACGACGGGACGGTTAGACGAAAAACAGGATACGAGAAGGACCACTGTAAGATTTATGGCAATCACATGTTTAGTTTCTCCTGCAGATTGATACGCAGGGTCGATGGGTAACCATTCGAAAACGTCGTCTGTCCTTCTTTTAGAAAGCTTCTTAAGAAGGTATAGGACAATAGGGATGCTACGCTGACCTGACATTTTTACCCCTTGCTGGGTGAAAGGACCGAGACGTTTTCGAACGGTTACCCATCGACTCTACGTACCAATCTGCAGGAAAAACTAAACATGTGTTTGCCATAAATTTTACAGCGGTCCTTCTTGCTTCCTGTTTTTCGTCTGACCGTCCCGTCGTTTTCGTAAACGTGCAACAGCGTCCATTTCGAATTTCGACACGCTAAATGCCCTTCCTAAATTCTTTAGAAAAATCTTGCAGAAAATCAGTGTCGTTCGAGCTGCGGTAGAGAGAACATCTCCAAAGCTTTGTCAATTCAAAGCTAACGGTTGCTATTAGTTGTGTTTTTGATAGTGATATTTAAACTAATCACTAGACTGCGGATATGGAAATTATTATTAGTGTATAACTATGTGTGTAGACAAATGTGAACAGTGATTGTAAGTGTGGAAAAATTTCAAGGCACCTGTGTGAAATGAACATACGAATTATTTATCGATTCGAAAGTGAAAGTGAAATTCTGGATCGTCGACTTGACCGCGCATCCCTTAGGCCTTATTACTATCTACCACCGGCTGTGCAGTTCGTCGACCTGGCCGTACGTCCCTTACCTTTCGTTACTGCCGTATACCCGAGGACATCTGTGCAGTTCGTCACCGAGTGACCCAGTGACACACATTTCGAAGCAGCAAATGGATTTACGGCTGAATAAGTGAGTTTTTAAAACAATCAGTTTCTGCCTCTTTTCTCGTTCGGGTAAAGTTGCCGTAAGTCGGGTAAGGATGATCCGGGTCTTCATCGATTTCAATGACCTTGAAATAATGTTATAAAACTCGACGTTTTAAATATCTTTTTCCTTTGAAATGGTTGACGGTCGGCTTTAGTTTCGGAGACATTAGCAGGCCGTGTCCGTTATCATGAACACCCATAATGAGTTTACAAGTAAAGTTTCTCGCGATAATCTCGTAAACTAAAGCCTACAGCCACAAATTCTAAAGAGAAATGTTGTTCAGAATAATGGCCTTGACCACATATCCAAAGCTCATTGAAATCGGAGAGCATTCACATAATCGAGAAACTCTTGTTCGTTGCGATGTCACGGCGTACCACCAACGCTCTGATGCGAGCGCGGCGCGGCGCGGCGGCCCAGGGCGCGCTCTGATTGGTCAGTGTTTTTCGTTAATAACTCCTAAACAAAGCCGCGGTTGACATTGGTGCAAAGGAAAATGTTGCTTCAAATGACCTAAGGAACCTCCCATTTCCCGGACTTGAAGGAGTTTTGGGACACCCTGTATATCTTTTTGTCATGCCACGACAGCATTTTCCGAGACGAATTCATATATCACATTATGTTATTTACTGTTACAAAACATTAGAAACCTTTTCTGATATTTACAACCTTTTCTGATATTTACGACGTATCTTCAGCATTTCAGATCGCGCCTTGGAACAGGTCTGCAAAAAGGATATTAGTTGTTTTAGATTCGCCGGCGCACAGGGTGCAGAATGGCCTTTTTAGCTGGACAGAATTAACTTTCAAATAAACAAAAACTAACTGTGCCAATATTATCTAAAATAACCATGTATTAAGACCCTTGAATATTAAAACTTAAAATTCTTTTGTTGTGTGTTTACAGAGCGTGTAAACTTCACCTAAAAGGCGGACGCCTAACCTATAAGTGAATGGGCACATTGTCATACGCGCTAGAAATATGTTAAAATGCACGAAGGAGTATTTAAATTTCCTATGTATGATGGATATAGCATCTCAAAACATGTATTTTCACTTTAGTAATTCCAAATTATCGATAACATTCCTCTGTTTTTTGTAAATTAAGTGTCAAAGACGGTACTTATTTTTCCACAGAAACGCCCATGTTACTCCTCTTCGTCAATGAATTAGTATATGCGCCACGTCGCGCCACGCGATGACTTTTACATTATTATAAAGTAGAGATTCTCTACTTTATTGTAGTACCAAAATAAAATTGCTATACGTTGCTATAGCATACTAATTTTTACAATGAAGTTACGTCGTTTTACGTTCACGCTCGTGACAATCACAGCCCAGGCTGGGCGCGCGTTCCGAACGCACCCGATGCCGTCGCCACTTAGCGGTTTTAGTCTACTCGTTGAAACCTATGAATTGGTTTCGTTCATTGTATATTTAAGGAATATACAATGATACTATCGTCAGGTTTTCCTCCGAACTTTCTTGCTATGAAAATTCGTTTCTTCAGTCTCAGAGCGATCAGCGTGCAGTCTACATCTCCCTTGCGTTTTTCATATATCTTTCAGTTTCGTTATTTTTATTGTTGTTGAACGCTCCAATTTAATACTTTTTTGACTCATTTGACTCTGTTATTGTGATCTCTGACATGTGATATCTGTTATTTCTTTTATTAACTTCCCGATTTTATAGGGAAGTTATTGTAATTACCCCGAAAATCGAAAATCGAATTTTTAGCAGATCTTCACGTTTCATGGTCATTGGAGTCATTTTAGACTATTTTTATCAAAATGTCGGTATGTGTGTGTGTGTGTGTGTGTGTGTGTGTGTGTGTGTGTGTGTGTGTGTGTGTGTGTGTGTGTGTGTGTGTGTGTGTGTGTGTGTGTACGTATGTCCGTTTCTATGGTATCAAATTTTTCGTTAACGTTTTCAGAAAAAGTAACAACGCGATCGGAATGATGAATGATGCAATCGATGTGCCCCGCTGTAACTTAGAGCTGATTAGATTTTGGTCCATTTTGGTCAAGTAGTTTTTTAGTTTTTTTCGAAAGGAGTTGATTAAACATTGCAATTTATACGAAAGGCGTATCCACCGAAGAAGTAAACGTAACTATACAGGGTGTCCCAAAACTCCTTCAAGTCCGGGAAATGGGAGGTTCCTTAGGTCATTTGAAGCAACATTTTCCTTTGCACCAATGTCAACCGCGGCTTTGTTTAGGAGTTATTAACGAAAAACACTGACCAATCAGAGCGCGCCCTGGGCCGCCGCGCTCGCATCAGAGCGTTGGTGGTACGCCGTGACATCGCAACGAACAAGAGTTTCTCGATTATGTGAATGCTCTCCGATTTCAATGAGCTTTGGATATGTGGTCAAGACCATTATTCTGAACAACATTTCTCTTTAGAATTTGTGGCTGTAGGCTTTAGTTTACGAGATTATCGCGAGAAACTTTACTTGTAAATTCATTATGGGTGTTCATGATAACGGACACGGCCTGCTAATGTCTCCGAAACTAAAGCCGACCGTCAACCATTTCAAAGGAAGAAGATATTTAAAACGTCGAGTTTTATAACATTATTTCAAGGTCATTGAAATCGATGAAGACCCGGATCATCCTTACCCGACTTACGGCAACTTTACCCGAACGAGAAAAGAGGCAGAAACTGATTGTTTTAAAAACTCACTTATTCAGCCGTAAATCCATTTGCTGCTTCGAAATGTGTGTCACTGGGTTACTCGGTGACGAACTGCACAGATGTCCTCGGGTATACGGCAGTAACGAAAGGTAAAGGACGTACGGCCAGGTCGACGAACTGCACAGCCGGTGGTAGATAGTAGCGCGGTCAAGTCGACGATCCAGAATTTCATTTTCACTTTCGAATCGATAAATAATTCGTATGTTTATTTCATACAGATGCCTTGAAATTTGTCCACACTCACAATCACTGTTCACATTTGTCTACACGCATAGTTATGCACTAATAATAATTTCCATATCCCTTGCACTGCTGCACAAATCACAACAATCAGGTAATGCAATCACTAGACTGCGGATTTCATGCATTTGTAGCAAACATGAGTAGGTACATTTTAAGACAGTAGGGAGATTAAAATAATTTCAAAACACCTATGTATTATTTTCAACTTCTTAAAGTGATCACAGTAACAATCAAATATCTGTCTGGCTGCTGTCCCTTGTAATAGCGGCAACCAACTTTCATTTTGCATAAAGATCCGCCGTCTAGTGATTAGTTTAAATATCACTATCAAAACACAGCTAATAGCAACCGTTAGCTTTGAATTGACAAATCTTTGGAGATGTTCTCTCTACCGCGGCTCGAACGACACTGATTTTCCGCAAGATTTTTCTAAAGATTTTAGGAAGGGCATTTAGAGTGTCGAAATTCGAAATGCACGCTGTAGCACAGTTACGAAAACGACGGGACGGTTAGACGAAAAACAGGATACGAGAAGGACCACTGTAAGATTTATGGCAATCACATGTTTAGTTTCTCCTGCAGATTGATACGCAGGGTCGATGGGTAACCATTCGAAAACGTCGTCTGTCCTTCTTTTAGAAAGCTTCTTAAGAAGGTATAGGACAATAGGGATGCTACGCTGACCTGACATTTTTACCCCTTGCTGGGTGAAAGGACCGAGACGTTTTCGAACGGTTACCCATCGACTCTACGTACCAATCTGCAGGAAAAACTAAACATGTGTTTGCCATAAATTTTACAGCGGTCCTTCTTGCTTCCTGTTTTTCGTCTGACCGTCCCGTCGTTTTCGTAAACGTGCAACAGCGTCCATTTCGAATTTCGACACGCTAAATGCCCTTCCTAAATTCTTTAGAAAAATCTTGCAGAAAATCAGTGTCGTTCGAGCTGCGGTAGAGAGAACATCTCCAAAGCTTTGTCAATTCAAAGCTAACGGTTGCTATTAGTTGTGTTTTTGATAGTGATATTTAAACTAATCACTAGACTGCGGATATGGAAATTATTATTAGTGTATAACTATGTGTGTAGACAAATGTGAACAGTGATTGTAAGTGTGGAAAAATTTCAAGGCACCTGTGTGAAATAAACATACGAATTATTTATCGATTCGAAAGTGAAAGTGAAATTCTGGATCGTCGACTTGACCGCGCATCCCTTAGGCCTTATTACTATCTACCACCGGCTGTGCAGTTCGTCGACCTGGCCGTACGTCCTTTACCTTTCGTTACTGCCGTATACCCGAGGACATCTGTGCAGTTCGTCACCGAATAACCCAGTGACACACATTTCGAAGCAGCAAATGGATTTACGGCTGAATAAGTGAGTTTTTAAAACAATCAGTTTCTGCCTCTTTTCTCGTTCGGGTAAAGTTGCCGTAAGTCGGGTAAGGATGATCCGGGTCTTCATCGATTTCAATGACCTTGAAATAATGTTATAAAACTTGACGTTTTAAATATCTTTTTCCTTTGAAATGGTTGACGGTCGACTTTAGTTTCGGAGACATTAGCAGGCCGTGTCCGTTATCATGAACACCCATAATGAATTTACAAGTAAAGTTTCTCGCGATAATCTCGTAAACTAAAGCCTACAGCCACAAATTCTAAAGAGAAATGTTGTTCAGAATAATGGTATTGACCACATATCCAAAGCTCATTGAAATCGGAGAGCATTCACATAATCGAGAAACTCTTGTTCGTTGCGATGTCACGGCGTACCACCAACGCTCTGATGCGAGCGCGGCGCGGCGCGGCGGCCCAGGGCGCGCTCTGATTGGTCAGTGTTTTTCGTTAATAATTCCTAAACAAAGCCGCGGTTGACATTGGTGCAAAGGAAAATGTTGCTTCAAATGACCTAAGGAACCTCCCATTTCCCGGACTTGAAGGAGTTTTGGGACACCCTGTATATATATATATTAAAAAAAATTTTTTTTTATAAAATTAAAAAAAATTTTTTTTATAAAATTAAAAAAAAAATTTTCTTGTTTTTTTTTAATTAAAAAAAATGTTTTTTCCAATTATGCAACTAATGCTAATGTAACCGCTTACAATAATCGAAAATTATTCCAATGCAAGAGTAAGTTAATCATCGCCGAGGATACATTTTCAAAGAATATCGATGAAAGTACAAAAACATTTATATTACAATCTTTAAATAAACAATGAGTTCAAAACGAATTGTTAACTGAGATTAAATTGAAAATTAATATAAAATATATGATAATTAATAACATTGACGGTGAAGACGAATTGGTTAATGGAGCATGCGGAATATTAAAATTTATTAGTTTTCAAGAAAATACTAAAATTCCGTCTATATTGTGGTTAGATTTTCAATTGGCCATAGTAGGAGTGAAAGTAAGAACTCGTTATCGTGATTATATGAAAAATGCAAATATAAATCAAAATTTAACACCATTAATAAAAAAAATATCGAATCAAGTAAATATTTCGAGTTGAGAAAAATAACAAATCACACGTAGTCAATTTCCAGTGGTTCCTGCTGAAGCGATTACGATTCATAAAAGTCAGGGACAAACATACGAGAAAGTATGTATGGATTTTAAAACATCAGAAATACGAACTTTACAAATGTTGTATGTAGCACTGAGCAGAGTTTCAAAATTGAGCGGTTTATATATTTTGAGAAAATTTAAATTAATAGTATCGAAGAAAACCAAGATCAATACTGCAAACCCGGATAATGATGAGTTGTATCGTTCGCGAAAAACTAATTAAGACAATTTATTTTGCAACATTAGTATGCTATAACAAGGAACCAAGCGAGCAACGAGCATACGATATTGGTTTAATGCGACGCCATATAGCAAACATTTTGATAAGTAGAAAACTATTGAATTTCCCTGAAAACGTATAATCTTCTTAAAACGTACACTTAATAAATAATAATAATAATATACAGCAACTAACGAATCGGGAAGTTCTTTGTGTGGCTCGTGGAGAGTCACACACAAAATGAAAGACATTAATAGCTGTGGGCCCTACTAGCCATGCATACCACTAACATTCTCGCAAGAGCAGTCCTGCCCGCGAGCTCGCGAAGCGAGCGAGCAACAACAACCTTACTCGCGAGCGAGCGAAGCGAGCGAGCAACAATAGCCCTCTAGTTTTATTTATATTTTTGTTATTATATTTTTAATTTTTTATTATATTAAAATAATAAACAATAATATGCAGCAGATTATTTATAGATTGAAACCTTATACTAAACCAAAGAATAATTCTTTCCCGTATGTCTGAATCTCCAAAAAGTAAATTAGTAAATTATATTAACATTCTTTTTGTCCATAATTAAAAATGACGTCTTCTCTTTGATAATATCTACTACTTGTTAAATCATTCTGTGTTACATAGATCCATTACTAACTTCGTTGTACATTACATTTAATTATAAATCACTTAAAATATATTGTTTAATTAACAAAAACCAACTAAATGTTGTGAAAAGTTAATAATTATTCATATTTTATACGACTGTAAACATATCAATTGATAAATATAGAAAAATAGGCGATTTAGAATTTTGTCCAGCTAAAAAGGCCATTCGGCACACTGTGCGGCGCCTTCATATCCAGTATGGCTTTTGTTTTGTCGGGGTCCGGTTGTATTCCTCGTGATGTAAGGACGTGGCCCAAATATTTGATATTTTGGCAACAAAATCTATACTTCTCATGGTTCATCCGAAGTCGGAATTTCCGGAGCCTGGAGCATACAGCATTCAGATCCTCTGTGTTCTGCGAAAGTTGACGAGAGTATCAGTAAATCATCCAGGCATACTAGTATGTTTCGAAGTCCGAAACCCGATTTCAAACGATCCATCAGACGCTGTAACGTTGCTGGGGCATTCTTCAACCCGAAAGGCATGCGTTTGAATCGGTAGACTCCGAACGGGGTGGTGAATGCTGTTTTATTCCGATCGTCGGTCCGTATGCCGATCTGCCAGTACCCTGACTGTAAATCCAGGGCGGACATATAGGCTGTTTTCTTGGCCGCATGTAGTAGATCGTCGATTCTTGGTAGTGGATACGAATCGCCGACTGTTATTCGACGCATACTCGAATACCACCGTTTTTTTTTGGTACGAAGACGACTGGTGCGGCCCAGGGTGATTCACATTCCTCAATGATGTCGCCGGCCAGCATCTTTTTCAGTTCTTCCTGTAGCAGCTCCCTTTTTGCAGGTGGTAGGCGGTAGGGTGGAACTGCGATCGGGGAATGGTCACCGGTATCTATTCGGTGGATTGCCTCAGCTGTCGGGGGACCTGAACCTTGGAAGAGATCGTGGTTTAACTCAAGCAAAGTTCTGAGCATCTCTTTCTCTTGTGGCGTTATACTTACTGCTTCATCCTCCCTTAAATCATTTACCTCGACGCCGGCAATATCCATTCGAGTCGGCTGGCAGTGTCGTAAACATCGTTCGAACAGTCTTTCGATGCCAGACCATTCGGTTTTGGCCTCTGTTCGATTGTGTTTCGGTAGGCGTTTTATCGGACTCAGCAAGGGTGCTGGTGGTTTCAGGAATTCCTCATCTATTTCTTCCAGATACTCTTGCAACCTTTTCGGCTTCTTCGCGGTTGATGCAATTTCTGGAGTTGCCCTGTTCTCTAATCCTCCGATTTCGTCCTGAAAATCGAATCCTTTGTCCGGATTTTCTACGAAATGCCAACTTCGTTGTGGGGTGTTGATGACAATTCCCGCGTCTTCCAGGAAATTCATCCCTAACAGTCTGCGGTCGTCCTTTCTGCCGGAGAGGACGATGAACTGAGTCGTGATTTTTCGTCCTTCCAGGTGGACCTCAACTTTAGTGATCATGACTTCACGCACTTGCGAATTTCCATCTGCCAGGGCGACTTGAACTTCTTTTCAAATTTCAACCCCTTCCCTTTTAGTATTGTCACCAGACTTTGGCTGGCTACACAGCATTTCGCTCCGGTGTCCAGATAAGCGAGTCCCCTTTCGCCTTCAATAGTCACTGTTACCGTCGGTCGTTGTCTGGGCTGTGTTGTAATGTTGACGGAGCAGAAAGCGGCTTGGGCTGATGTTGTCGTAGTCGTTTTGTTGCATTCAGGACATTTTGCGCGTACGACTCCTGGCTTTCCGCAGCCGTAGCACTTCAGAGGTGGTCTCGTAATCGTATGTGCTGTCTCCGTATGGTTCTGTCTCGCAGGTACCAAGAACGTCCTGTGTTTGCATTCTTGGCTGTTATGCCCGAATTTACGACGGACCCCGCAGCGTGGTCGTTCTTTCCATCATGGATCGGATCCTCTTTTCAACGATCGGTCTTCCGGATACTTTTGCGGCTCTTGTTTTTGGGCTTCTTTCTCCAACGCCTCGACTCTCCGTGCTCGCTTCACGAGATCCGTGAATGTCTGCACAGAATCTCTTTGATTCTATTTGATCAGAGTTTATTTGAACCTCCTCTGTTGGTAGCGTCGGTAGTTCTGCGACAATTGCCCGTTTTTTTGCTGATAAATATATCCGTTGCCGTCTTAGCGTCCTGTGGTTCGCGGAATATTTCTCGGTATACTTGGTACGCAGGTTTCCGGGGGGCAAATGTCGCACGGATGAGGTAGGTTGTCTCCTTCCAAGTAGCCACGGTGGTTTTGACACCTCTCCACCATGTGGCTGCATGTCCTTCGAGGAGAAGGGGTAGTCCTTGAATCGCATTTTCATCGGTGTTATGTTCGATGTCTTTAAAGATGGAAGTGTCGATACAAAGTCAACGACTATTGCATAATCGTGACAGCCGTTGAAACACGCTGTGCATTTTGCGAAGCTACCTTCCTTCATAGATTTCGTTTGCTGGATGGTTTCCCGGACTTGGGAGAACTGGGAACCGGATAGCCGGAACATGGATGATGACAGGTCGTCAGGTTGGGATAGGTCGTGGTTCGAGGCCTGCTCGTTGGGCGCCATATTTGTAGCCATGGGTAAAGGATTAACCAGGAGATGCTGGACAAACAGATTTATTTTGGTTAGGAACATTGGTACAGGAAGATGAGGTATATAAAATAATTCAATTGCTCGAATTTTCAATCACAATCATGCAAACTCTCTCTCATCACACGTGTACTCTAGCTAGGTTCCGTGGTATTTTACTCAAAACGGCCAGAAGGTGCTCTGTCCTCTCTCGCTCGACAAGGCGTCCAGGTATTATCGCTGTACTCTCCTTGTCGAGACGAGCGGCCAGGAACACTCTCCCGTTCCCTCTCGACAGGCGTCCAGGTATTGTCGCCGTACTCTCCTGCCGTGCCCAGGGCGGCCAGGAGTTGACCCGTTTTCTATCGTTAGACAGGCGTCCAGGTATTATCGCCGTACTCTCCATGTCGAACGAGCGACCAGGAACAGACTCCCGTCCTCTCCCGTTCTCCCGGCAGGCGTCCAGGTATTATCGCCGTACTCTCCTGCCGTGGTGCTAGCGCTAACCAAGAGCGGCCGTAGTCCTTACCTCGTCCTCTCTCTCGGAATAGCAAATAGGCCGAGTCCCTCCGTGAACCCTCTATTTATATAAATTCGTTACTATCCGCGAACGTGAAATCAACAACCCGGTCGTTAAGCGTGATTCGACTTTTCGCGCTCTCACCTTGCGTCGCTTCCCCGCGTGATTGCCAGTAAACTACCTTTGAGAAGCTTCTAGAAACTTGTCGCTCCACGTTTTGTGTTACAATTTCTTCTCGAATTTTCTATACATGCTACAACAATATATTACAAAAAAAATATATTGCTATTATATATATATATATATATATATATATATATAGCAATATATTTTTTTTGGAGAATATATGTATATACAGGGTGAATTCGATAAAGCAGGACACCTAAATATCTCCGTTACTTTTCGTTGTACAAAAAAACTTCGTAGGTCAAAGTTACACTGTTTGAAGGGCCACATATAACGGTGTAAGGGGAAAAAAAATTTCAAGGTCATTTTTATGAGATTTCAAGGTTATCGATGTTTTTTTAAATGGAATGATATATTTTCGTTAACGTAATGTTGTAGCTGACAAAATAACGAATTCATGCATGTAACACAATATGACCTTCAAATGACCTTCAACCCAGAAAAATGGTATAAATAAAATTCAACGTGTAAGATTCATTTGATGTATTCCTGTTACGCCAAATGTTCAAAAATATTCCCTTGAGCTGCTATACATTCAAATGTATCGCAATACACAACATAATAACAGATTCGGTGTTGACAGGAGGACAATTATGATATACCTTCACCTATACGTTCGTACAGAATCGTGTTTATCCACTACTAATTACTCAGAAGACCTTCTTGCTATCAGATTTCCACAGTTTCTAAGATTTCTCGATCAGTTTATCGATGAACGTTTCACAATGCGTTACTCGAAGGAAGATTGATATGATTTTCATTTATTGAGAAAGTCGACAGTGTTTAAGAGAAGCCGTGCAGTTGTACAAGGACCGATTTCCTAATCGTAATTGTCCATCAGTTTCCGTTTACTCCAATTTGTTAAATACATTCCGTGAAACTGGTAGTGTCGAAAATAAAAAACGTACAAATGTGAGGACTGTAAGGAATGAAGCAAACACAATTAATGTTCTGGCAGCAGTGAATACAAACCCTCATGCTAGTACGAGGCAAATCGCACGAGGAAGTGGCATTAGTCAAAAATGTGTAGTGCAAATACTCCAGGAACACAAATTTCGCCCCTTTCACCTATCAATTCATCAAGAACTTCATAGTAGAGACTTTGTAAATCGTGTAAACTTTTGCCAGTGGGGATTGAGTCAATTGATAGACGATGAAACATTTTTTAATAATGTTTATTTACCGATGAAGCTTCGTTTACAAATCACGGACAAATAAATATTAAAAACCTGCATTATTGGTCATCTGAAAATCCGCGGTGGTTACGGACAGTCGACAAACAAAGACCATGGTCCGTCAATGTTTGGTGCGGAATTTTAGATAACCAAATAATTGGGCCTCACTTTATTACCGGAACATTAAATGCAGAAAAATACATTGCATTTTTACGAGAATCGTTACCAATTCTCCTGGATAATACACCCTTGAACATTCGTGAAAATATGTGGTATCAACATGACGGATGACCGGCCCATTCTTCCCGTGTCGTAACACAATTCTTAAATAACAAGTTTCCAAATCGTTGGATTGGACGTAACGGACCCGTATTATGGCCAACTCGCTCACCAGTCCTTACACCCCTTGATTTTTATCTATGGGGAAAACTGAAAGACGATGTTTATAGTGAACCACCAACGACTATAGACGACATGAAAGAAAGAATCGTTCAGGCTTGTGCGTCGATTTCCTCAGAAATAAATTACGCAGCAGTACGTTCTGTAACTTCATGGCTGAATGAATGTATAGCAGCTCAAGGGAATATTTTTGAACATTTGGCGTAACAGGAATACATCAAATGAATCTTGAATTTTTATTTATACCATTTTTCTGGGTTGAAGGTCATTTGAAGGTCATATTGTGTTACATGCATGAATTCATTATTTTGTCAGCTACAACATTACGTTAACGAAAATATATCATTCCATTTAAAAAAACATCGATAACCTTGAAATCTCATAAAAATGACCTTGACATTTTTTTCCCCTTACACCGTTATATGTGGCCCTTCAAACAGTGTAACTCTGTCCTCCGAAGTTTTTTTGTACAACGAAAAGTAACGGAGATATTTATAGCAATACCTTGTATATTTATACAACACCCTGTATATTTATAGCAATATATATCTTTTTATTTATATACTATTTATATATTTTTTTTTATTTATATATACAGGGTGTTTACCTACAGGTGGGAGAAAATTTAAGGGGTGGTTCTCGACGATAATATAAGACGAAAATGAAGAATAAAAAAATTGCGATTTCGGCCTCGTTATTAAGTTATTAACAGTTAAAAATCTGCCCAAAAAGCGGCAACTTTTCAACAGCGGTGCACGTTGCGTACGTCACATAGGCGCGCGACAGTCTCGTATCAAGTGACAAACGCATGCATACCTTGGTTCTCATTTGGGGCCCCAGAGAGGTGAAAATGTTTTAAAAATCGATGGACGACATTGAACCTACCTACTCGTTAAAATCCACAAGGGCATTTCTAATATCCACCCTATGGAATTATCGAGTAGAATGGGTCAATGCCCTTTCAGTTCTACATTCATTTCACACATATCCAGAAATCCTTATCCTGTACTATAATTGTTCATAACACCGTACTTAATATACTGGAGGCAACGCTCTATCACTATTTACAATATCATACACACGCACTACGAGTTTCTGCGAACGGAAATCTTCGACGCGTGCGAGAAAAATCGTCCGTACAAGCTAGCATCCGTATGCACACTGATTCAAGACAGCTGATGTGGTCAATGCAGACACATGAAATATTTCGCGGTCACAGACAGAATGAGAAGGAATCACGAAATTCGTGAAAACAGGATAGACAATGTATTGGTATAGCAACGCACGATGTTTGGGCGGTAGTTTGCTGTAGATCTTCATTTGTTTTATCGATCTGGCTTTGACCTCATCAGCTGTCTTGAATCAGTATGCATACGGATGCTAGCTTGTACGGACGATTCTTCTCGCACGCGTCGAAGATTTCCGTTCGCAGAAATCGTATGACCTCAAAGTATCCGTTCCGTCTGTGAGCAAGTCTCGCGACGTAAATCAAGTTAAATAAAGTGCAGTGTTTCAACATTAAAGGATTACCAGTTCTTTACAGTTCTCCTCATTCCCCTCAGTAAACTTGTACTCTCTGTAAACTCGTAGTGCGTGTGTATGATATTGTAAATAGTGCTAGAGCGTTTATTCCAGTATATTAAGTACGGTGTTATGAACAACTGTAGTGCAGAATAAGGATTTGTGGATATGTGTGAGAAGAATTTAAAAGTGAAAGACCCCTTCTACTCGATAATTCCATAGGGCGGATATTAGAAATGCCCTTGTGGATTTTAACGAGTAGGTAGGTTCAATGTCGTCCAACGATTTTTTTAACATTTTCACCTCGCTGGGGCCCCAAATGAGAACCAAGGTATGCATGCGTTTGTCACTTGATACGAGACTGTCGCGTACCTGTGTGACGTACGGAACGTACACTTTTGTTAGAAGGGTTGCAGTATTTTAGGCGGATTTTTAATTGTTAATTAAATAACGAAGCCGAAATCGCAATTTTTTTTTATTCTCCATTTTCGTCTTAGATTATCGTCGAGAACCACCCCTTAAATATTCTCCCACCTGTAGGTAAACACCCTGTATACATATATATTTATTACAATATATTTATATATATATACTTATATATATTTATAACAATATATTAATTTATGTAAATATTGGGGACCGTACAAATAAGCTTTTGTGACAGGTGAGCAGTGACTGAGACACCGTGTCGCGTTGCATCGGCGCGCCGCGCCGCGCCGCGCCGTGCGTTTACGTGAAGTGACGTTAGTTTAGCACATGCTTGTGCACGTGTTTGCAATAGACTAAAGAGTATTCCAATTATAAAAAGCGTGTGTGAGTGATTCGCTAACTTCAGCCACTTGTCACGCAATTGTGTTGGTGAAACTTGTCACTGCTGCCATTTCAGGTAAGTTCTTATTTTATATTTATTTTCAGTTATTGAAACATTACTGGCAAAAGAAAAATACAAAAATATTATTAGGTTGGAGGGAAAATTCTATCGTCTTTTAAAGGAAACATTTGACTCAATTTATAAAAATACATGTATTATTATTCAATGATATAATTTCCATTATTTGTAACAATATGTTGCCATTTTTCAGGTAACCCGTCAATTCCAGATTTCCGATGACTTGGCATTGTTTTGGTGAAACTTTTCACTGCCATTCCAGGTAAGTTTTTATTTTATATTTATTTTCAGTCATTGAAAAATTACTGGATGAAGGAAAATACAAAAATATTATTAGGTTGGAGGGAAGACCCTATCATAATTTAACACTAATCCTACAAACTCCAGTCAAAATGACCAGTTCAGGTTCTTTATTTTTGCAATTAGAAAAGTAGTGATACTGATTTCATAAAAAACGAATGTATATAGGGTGTCCCAAATTCGTGAAAATCCCGAAAGGGGGTGATTCCTGAGACCATTTCAAGCGACATTTTCCTTTGCACCAATGTCAGCCGCGGCTTTGTTTAGGAGTTATTAACGAAAAACACGGACCAATCAGAGCGCGCCCTGGCCCGCCGCGCCAAGAAACGAGTGTCGATGGTACGCCGTGATATCGCAACGAACAAGAGTTTCTCTATAATGTGAATCTTTTCCGATTTCGATGAGCTTTGGATATGTTGTCAAGATCATGATTCTGAACAACATTTCTCTTTGGACTATTTGGCGGTCGGCTTTAGTTTACGAGATGATCGTAAAAAAAGAGAAGAAGCAGAAACTGATTGTATTAAGAACTCACTTATTCAGCCGTAAATCCATTTGCTGCTTCGAAATGTGTGTCACTGGGTCACTCGGTGACGAACTGCACAGATGTCTTCAGGTATACGGCAGTACCGAAAGGTAAGGGACGTACGGCCAGGTCGACGAACTGCACAGCTGGTGGTAGATAGTAATAAGGCCTAAGGGATACGCGGTCAAGTCGACGATCCAGAATTTCACTTTCACTTTCGAATCGATAAATAATTCGTATGTTTATTTCACACAGATGCCTAGAAATTTTTTCACACTCACAAGCACTATTCACATTTGTCAACACACATAATTATGCACTAGTACTGTGTATATGGGGGTTCTGAGTCACTTTTTTGGGCTAAAAAAGCGGAATGAGGTAAACGAGCTCATTTCACGGGAGAGCATACCTTAGAGCGGTATAGCGTGAGCATATTTTTTGCTGAGTCATCACTCTTATCTTTAAGGGTATTATATTTACGTTTCTAGGTCAAGGGCATACCTCAGAGTGGAATAGCGTGATGAGTCATCACCCTTATCTTAAGAGAAAAGAGAGGGATATATTCTTACCCCTTATTTTAAGGGGTATATATATATACCTTAGAGCGGGTATAGCGTGATGAGTCATCACCTCTTATCTTTTCAGAGAGCTAGAGAAAGAGAGGGGTATATACATTATTTGTAAAATAAAATTATTCAAGAATATCTCTTTGTATTTTATTGCAAAATTATATACAATTCCTATAGAATAAAAAATGCAATTCAAGTAGAATTATCGCAACATTTACATATAAAGTATAGTCGTTTAGAGAAAAATTAATTATCATAACTAAAATGCGAGTGGAAAAATACAATTAAAGTATATTCGTTTTAGATATCCATGAATTATGTGACGCGTCCATTCCCAACCATTTTACATTACTTTATGTCCTTTTATGCGTAATATTTTTTCAACTAAGTATATGTCAGGATATTTTGCCGCATGTATCTCGTGTTCGTAAAATTCTCCGACGATAGGTTTGTCGACGATTAATCCCGTCCCTGCGAACAGGCAAGATAATTGATCCGGTGTTGCGTGCTGGTCCCAATTTTTGAACTTCAACGATATCGGCTTGCCAAAGATCATCGAATCCACGCACGATCACACGTCTACGCGGGTAAAAACGCCTCGCCGGAGCATGCAGCTCCTCCACCACGTTTTCTTTACTCATCGTCGTCGTTGTTGATCATCTCTTGCTCGTCGATACGTCATATCTGCGCGTATACTTTATCGAGTTTACCATATATGTACTCTTCTCAAAATCTTCAATTTCTCAGTTATATATCCCTCGTCTATTCAGCGCTTCTCTAAAGGATGATCATTGTTTACAATCAATGCTACTTAATATCGATATGAC